>VWZX01007460.1:3027347-3185771 GCA_013399015.1 Galbula dea
GCACCAACACACACACACACCTCCACAGCTGCACCTCGCTCCGCCCAAACCCGGCTTCTTCCGGGCGCTCCCCCACCGAGCAACAACCCGCAGCCCGATTCCGGCTAATCACTGCCGCTCTGCGGGGGCTCCTCCCGGTAACACCTCCCTCCCCTCACCGTAGGCCCACCCGCAACCCTACCTCCCCCTGCTCCTGCCCCTTTAAGGCGCCGGGCCCCGCCCACTGCCGCAGGGCGCCGCTCCCGGAAGTGCCACGTGTACGCAGTGCGCTTGCGCGCACTTCCGGTAGTTCCGGAACGGGGCCCGGCCTAGCCCCTCCTCCCGCCGAGCTGGGCCGAGGGCGGCACCGTCGAGTTGAGCCGAGCCCGCCGCCATGGCCCAGCCCGCTAGGCCTTCCACCGGCTATCCCAGCCAGAATGGTGCTGGCCAACAGCCCTACAGCAACGGTGAGCGCGGTCCTGGCGTACCTCGGTGGCGGTGGAAGGCCGCAGGGCCTGGCTGTAGGGAAAAGGCCTGGTGTGGGGTGTGACTCCCGCCCCGCCGCCGTTCTGCGCCCGTTCTCCCTGGTGCTGCGAGGGCAGTGGGGCAGGCCTCGGACTGCGGCGTAGGGGAGAGGACCGGAGGCTGTGGGGAGGCGGTGTTCCGGGTGGTGGGAGTGGAGTAGCTGGCGGCCGCGGGGGCTCCCGGTGCGTTAGGGGCTTGTTTTGCTGAGTTGCAGGGCTGGGGACGTGGTGGGGGGCCGGGGACAGGTCTGGTCCTGGCCCCAGCGGTGTCTTCAGTGCACTTGGAGGCCCGAGGGGGGGAGAGCAACTGAATTACAGGGAAAAAAAATGAAAAAGTAGGGAGCGGTGACTGACCCTTGTCACCCCCCCTCTGCAGCCGCAGACGGTGCGTGTGAGGACACGGGTGCAGCCCGGGGTGGGGTGGCTGGGACATGAAGGGTCCCGGGGATTTCCTTGTGTAGGGATCGTGGGGAGCTGCTGGTGGGAGCGTGTCCTGCCGAGGCGTTATTGAGCAAACTGCAGAGGTGTTTATCAGGCAAAATGAATCTTCATTCCCATCCATTTTCACTTCAGAAGTATCCCCAGGTATAGGGTTTTTATGTCTCAGCTTATAAACTGACAAAAACGCCTTTTAGAAACCTGTGTTTATGCTGCTGAAGGAAAATCCACAGCCTGAGCCGCGCTGGATGTCACCCTAGCCCGAATGGTAACGGTGACACGACTGAGGCCATGGTGCGAGTCTCTGACCCTTTGGAACGGAGCTGTACATGTGGCACTGTAGTTATCGCTGGCGGGGGAGGGGGGCGAGGCTGGGCGCTGGCTTCAGTACAATAGGATGGGGTTTATCTTGTCATTCACCTGAAACTGATCTTGTTTTGTTCCATGTGCTGTGATCAGGGAAAATCTTGATGAGTCTCTTCCCCTCGAAATATATCTTTTAAAAAGATGAGATAGTGAAGGTGAAACTGAACAACTGGCCAGGCTTGTGAGCTAGGAAGAAAGGAACCACCTGAAAGGAGGTTGGAGCAAGGTGAGGGTTGGTCTCTTCTCCCAAGAAACAAGCAACAGGAGGAGAGGAAACAGCCTCAAGTCGTGCCAGGGGAGGTTCAGGTTGGATATTAGGAAAAAAATTCTTCACTGAAAGAGTGGTTGAGCATTGGAAGAGGCTGCCCAGGGCAGTGGTGGAGTCACTGTCCATAGGAGTGTTCAGAAAACCTGTCGATGTGACACTGGGGGCCATGGTTTAGTGGTGACTTGACAGCATTAGGACTCAATCTTGGAGGTCTTCTGCAACCTTAATGATTCTGTGATTCTAGATACAGAGCAAACCTTGCCACCCTATCTGGTCTCTTTGCATGTGTGCAAATCTGGGCTGTTGGAAGTGTTTCCTGATTTTGTGTGTACTGACAGCATCTGCTCTGCTCAGTTCCTTAACGACACCCTTCTGTGTTACAGTGGTTGTGCTGCATCCTAAGCAGTTCAGTTATCATGAGAGCTCCTGATTTTTCTGCTTTATGCAGGAGTAATGACATGGTTTGACTTGTCTTCCCCCTCCTTCACAGCACTTGTCTTACTTTTCTCAAAGTCATTTGCAAAATGACATTTTCCAAACAACTGAGTAGTTGCTTTCAAGGGTCAAGAAAGTGGGAAGTGTATGAATAGAGCCTGGAGAGAGAGCCTCTGCTTTGGAGAGCTTCTGGTCTAGGCTAATGGAGTAATTGAGTGGGATGATTTACAGACTGGAGTCACTTCATGTTTGCCAGTTTCCCTGGAGTAGGATTAAGCACATCATGGCAGTTCTGGGGAGGCAGTTGGGGGTGGAGGAGGAATTTCAGACTACCCCACTGTCAGGTGCATGAAAAATAAGGAACTGAAATGCAGAGTTAGGCAAATAGAAGGTACTAACCTTCAACAGCTGTTAGGGTATCTTAGAGATCAGCTTTGGGTTGCTGGCTGTTTGAATAAGTGAGGTTATTCAAGCATGGGCTGTTCTTAGCATTGTTTCAAATACATTTGGAGAAGGTGCTGCTATCCTTGAGCTTTGTGGTGAAACTAAAGCTTTTTAAAACAGTCTAGCTTGGAGTGGTCTGGGAGGAAGGAAAGCTGTCAGCAGAATGATAAATTGTTGTATAGCTGTCAGCTCTTCCTCTCAACTTATTGCCTGCTTTACTCTTTGCAGGTGACTCCTGGAGCTCACATGTCCGTGAAGGCAGTAAATTGTCACAGCAGCACTATGTGCTGACCAGGAAATTGTTTTGCATGGAGCATCAGGTTGCTTAGCAACAACCTTCCTCTCCTTCATTTGGGTTTTTGCTTTTAATAGCACCAGTCTTCTGTATTCATTTGCCTGCATGAGACTAATTTGCTTTCCAGCTGATAATGCAAACAAGGAGAAACAGCTCCTTGAAGACTATTTGGCTCTCTTCCTGTGGCACTAGGAAGACATGAGATGCTTTAGGAGCTGTTAGTTTGGAAACCAGTGGTGGTCAGAGTCAGTTGAAGTGGTGGTGACTGATCCCATGGCAGTTGGGATGCAGATTTTCAGTGTATTTATTTTTGTGTCTCCCTGAAGGCTGGAGAGGTGGTGGCTGGTGAAAGTGATGTGTGAAATAACAAGCTTGGAGTAGGGGATGCTGAGATTCTGTATGGCAAAAAGTACAACTTGAATCCTAGTCTCCCATGCTAATATTTTGACATTCAGCTCACCAAACCAGCAAGCAACCTTCAGATACATTCTGGTGCTGTTCCTGATCTCTTAGAAATGTCAACTGGCCTTGTTTTCCTCCAGAGATGTCCTTCACTGTTAGGTGGGTGGCCTTTCTTGTGCTACTAACTTCTTTCTGCTTGGAGAGTTGGTTGTTTTGTTGCTGTGCAGGTGATCTCACTCTTCAGTCTGTGCTGAATTCCTTGTTGGTCACAGAACAGCACAGGAAACCTGCAGCAGTGTTTGGGGAAAGCTGGAGAGCTGATATGCTTTCTGAGAGGCCCCAGTAAAGGAGGTTAGGTCAAGATGGGCACCTGGCAACAGCAAACCAGCAAGTCCTGAGAAGTCTTTGTGGTCTGTGAAGCTCTTTGGGAAGGGTTTGTGCCCCTCAGTGCTGTTGCTTTGGTGTTGCTGGCAGCTGTATGCAGGCTTGTCTTGGAAACATGAACTGTGCTTAGGCTATCAAGGCTTTTTCTTGACTTTCAAAATAAAAGATAAAATTTGGAACACTGTGCTGTGGTTGATTAGATTTTGGTAAAGCAAAGTGCCATAGAAAATATCAGGTTGTTCAGTCTTGAGTTTCACCTCACTTCCATTGCTGTAACCTCAAACAGAGCATAAGAGAGCAATCCCAAATACCTGATTCCTGCCTGGGCTCCAGGCTCATGCTCAAAGAGGAATAATCAAGTTATTAAATGAATTTGTATTTATCTGTATTTTTGTCTAGCTTATAGGGATGTGGTTCTGCCAGTGTACATGCTGAGGCATCACCTAAGAACTGATCATCATTTTTAGAGCTAGCAAGCTGAATTTCCAGGGCTTTGTGTGAATTGATTGTTGCAAACCATCTGATCCACTGCAGGGGGATTTTTTTTGAAGGTGAGGCAGAATTGTTAGCATTTTCCTCTGAGATTTTTGTTTAGACCCCATTGATTTTAGAGAGTTATTAGCTAGGAAGATTTATGAGCAGCATTGTAAGGACAGGGAGGTGTAACTGGATTTCCTAACTGAACCATGAGGAGCATATTGAGATTAATGAGTGGAGGAGAATGTGCTGTGTACTTTGTATGCACAGTGAGGATGAGATCACTGACACTGCAGTGCTGCCTTGCCTGGGTAGTTAGTGTGGATATGTAGGATACTCAGTGGAGTAATGTCTCCCTTGGGATTGTCCTCCTCTGCTCAGCAGTGGTGAGGCTGCACCTCCAATCCTGGGTTCAGTTTGGGGCCCTTCACTACAATGATGTTGAGCTACTGGAGTGTGTCCAGAGAAGGGCAATGAAGCTGCTGAAAGGTCTAGAGCACAAGTGTTGTGAGGAGCAGCTGAGGGAACTGGGGTTGGTTAGTCTGGAGAAAAGGAGGCTCAGGGGAGACCTTCTCACTCCCTGAAACTATCTGAAAGAAGGTTGGAGTGAGGTGGGAGTTGGTCTCTTCTCCTAAGTAAGTGATAGGACAAGAGGAAATGGCTTCAGGTTGCACCAGGGGAGGTTCAGATTAGGTATTGGGAAGAATTTCTTCACTGAGAGGGTTATCAGGTACTGGAACAGGCTGCCCAGACAGGTGGTGGAGTCTCCATCTCTGGAGACATTCCAAACCTGACATTCCAAAGCAGCCTGGATCCATCCTGTGCAACCTGCTGTAGGTGAACCTGCTCTGACAGTGGGGTTGGACTAGATGATATTCAGAGATCCCTTCCAACCTCTACCATTCTGTGATCTAGGTGCAAGAAAAATTGTCCAAATCTTAACTAGTTCTTGAAATCTAGGATTGCAAAGAAAATAATCTTAGCTCTTTACCATGACCAGGATCTTTCTTGCTTTCAGATGTTTAACTGTGTCTGTGGAATGCCTCTAATATTCAGACTGTGTTTGGGTAGGAGAGAACCAGAATGGGCTTAAATAAACAGTACACCATTGGGAAGTGGTGTAGTGATTTTTAAGGAGTCATAGCTGGCTGTGGCATTCATTGTCTAGTGTGTTCTACTGTAGTCTTCTCCCTTCAGAATGGCCATTTTGTGGCAGTGGTATGAAGAACCTGTAGGAGCTTTCTTGATGGAGCTCTTCGTACACTGGAAATCTCACTGTGTTCTGTCTCTGTGTTCCAGTGTGGAACAGAAATCTGATGCTGCTCTTGCCAGCACTGTTTACTGGTTGGAAATAACCTTTTTTCATTATTTGTCTCTTCAAATGAGTAAAACTTAGTTCCTCTCTCTCACAACCAAAACATAAAAAGCACCTATCAAGTTTTACCTTCCTGATTGGTGAATTATTTTGTGGTAAAATTACCCTTCATTCCCTCTTGGTGAGCAGTTGGCCACTCACATGAGCAGTATGTGTGTGAATAGTTCTCTTCCTAAAATTAACTGCAGAACCTCCCATAGATTAACTCTGTCACTTGAGAAATAGCATGGTGACCTCTGCTGAAACTGGCTCTTGGTGTCTTTGTGGGAAGGTAAAGTTGGAGTTGATGTCTGTCATGATATGAAACTGAGTTATTGTGTCATGGATGCTGCCACTTTCAGCCTGCTGGGTGGGAGAGGCTCCTCTTTGGGGGTGCTTCTGAAGACAGAAAGAGGATTGTATGGGAATTTTAGACCAGGAGGGTGGATATTGCTCAGGCACTGGAATGCTTAGTGGTTGTGAGGCTACTGTAAAGCAAAACAAAGGAGTCACTCACACCTGCCTGTTGAAAAGAAAACAGACAAACAAACAGTTACCTTTGACTTGGAGACTGAGAAAATCCTGAGGAGAGAGATTCCCAAGAACATCTTCTGTTTTCAGCATGACTTTCTAAAGGCTTTATTATTTTGTTTTCTTGCAGGCCCTGTTCAGAATCAGCTGATGCACTCATCAGAAGGCCAAGGACTCAGCCCTTCAGGCCCAGGGTCGTATCCTCACCAGATGCCAGCCAAGGCTCCTCCCCAGCAGCCTTCTGGACACTATAACTATGGTGGCTCTCAGAGTGTTTCTCAACTAAACAATTATCAAGGACCTGGGCAGACTCTCAATAGACCACCAGTGGCACCTTTCTCTGGGTCACCAGTCCAACAGACAGGTCCTGTTCCACAAGTATTGCTGCCTACATCCCAAAACTCAGCTGCTGTATCATCTGCTGGGAGCTTTCCTCCTGGAGTTAACCCACCAGTGCTTTCAAACTGGCAATACAGCCAGACTCCTGGGAGTCAGGCAGTGGGGTCTCAAACAAGCCATTTGGCTCACATGACAGGGACAGGGGCAGCACAACCACCCTCATCATTATCAGGAAATACAAATGCTCCAGGAAGTTATCAATATGTTGCTTCTCCAGGAGGCCCTCCCCTCCAGAACAGCTATATGAAACCAGGTAACCAGAACTTCTGGATATTTTACCTCTGCCTATTTCTCAAGGTTCCTTGGTAGAAAAAGAATATTGAATTGACTCTGCAGCAGCATTTTGCTTGTGGAATGAGGTTGTCAAAGCAGATCCTGTGAGATAATGCACATCACAAATACCAGGGTGGGGTTTTTGGAGGTTAGAAATGGAAGCTCTGTGCACAGCTCAGGCAATTTAGTTGGCTGAAGCAGGTAACTCCTGAATGGCATCTCATTTTGGGAAGCTGTGTGGGGGTAATGGTGTTTCTGGGACCTCCATCTTTCCTTAGGGTGGCTGTTGGAGCATTGGCATGCTTCAGGCAAGTGGGGGACTCACAGTTGAGAGCTGCAGTCCTGTTTAGTGAGCATGGTCTTCTGCACTTTGGAACTTGTTAGCCTTTCTGGTCATGACTTGATTCAAGTAGTTCTCTTTAACAGCCTCAGTCAGCTTGATGCAAACAACTTGAGCATAGCCTGGGAAGAAAACTGGAAAGCTTCCTTCCTCCATGCTTGTAATTTTCACTATCTAGTAATAATTTAGTCTTTAGAACATACTCTGAAAGCAAAGAGTTGCTCTTTCTGCTCCAGCTGCTTGTGTGCTGGTGTGTGCAGTGGTGAAAAGCTTTTCTAACCCTTAAAAAGTTGCCTTGCATAACTTCTGATGATTGTGGAAACAAAGTTAATAGTCAGGTTTCTCTTTGCCAAACTGCTGCTTGTTGTTCCAGAGGTTTTTCTAACTGAGTGTGTTTGTAGGAGTTACATCCAGAAACACTGGAAATGTTAAAGCAAATCTTTGTTTTTCTTGTGGTGCTTTTAAGCTCATTGGACATTTTTCTTGATGCTAGCTTTTTGCTGTGTGCCTGACTAATTTTGTGATGATGTTCAGGTTGTCTTAAGCTCAGAGAGTTTGTGAACCTCTTTCTGGCAGTGTATTGGAATGGACAACTGGTAGTTTGGAGTTAGGAGGAAAATGGTGAGAAATTTGGGGAAGTGGCATGTGAAATGAGATGGAGTGTCTGGAATCAGAGAATTCTGATCTCCATTCAGTGTGGAATCCTCCTGAGCTGTTTGGGTAGAACAATGATCACTTAGGTTGAAAGTGGATGTAACTTATTTGGTAATCATGCTTCTTGTCAGAACAGAGCTCTGCCAGCTCCCTGCTTGCATGGCCAATTTTGGACAGCCTTCCAGACACAGAATCTCTTCCAAGTTCTGGGACAGTGTTGCCTGAATATAGCAATTATTAATTAGCTTTACAGGATCAAACAGAAAACTTTACTGGATGTAATGGGTTTTCTTTTCTTCCTTCCTTTTCTCCTTTCCCTCCTCCCTCAGATGGGACTCTGCTGTGCAGGCTCATCAAGCTGCATGTCTTGTGTGGTGGGGAATTTGTCAGCAGACTTTTGTGTATGGCTTGAGGGCTTGGTCCTGTGGTGGGACCTTGTGATACTGAACAGTTTGGCCTCATCTTTTGAAAGGCTAACTTTTATATTAAACCACATGGGTGTCTTCCTGGAATTAAAGGACATTTATACTGGCCTCTGGAATAAGAGGGAACAAAGGGGTGGGAGCACTGTTAGGATTTGGCATTATTTGAAGGGAAGAACAGCAGTTGGGTTTCTAAATGGCTTGTGCAAGTCCTAGAATTTGAAAATAGAAGCAATTAAAAACTTCCCTGGGACTTTTAACATGGAGAGTTAAACAGTTCAGAGCAGAACACCTCACACTCCTCCAGCAAGTTGATTCAAACTACACATTGCTGATGCTTTCCCAAGTGAAATCTTTTTCCCTCCAGGTAATTTTAGTAGCTCTAGAATCTCTGTGTTGCTGTTTTGTATCAGGTAACTGGAGTGGAAGGTGAGCATCCTGTCAGAAGGAATCTGTGGAGAGTCTTACTGGTTCTTTGTTCTCTAAGATGGAGCTGCACTGTGTGAAGTCCACACTTAGTAACTGAAGCCCAGATGCTTTCTGTACTTCTGGAAATTCTTACCAGCAATAGAAACAAAAAGCTGAAAGAGATGGTGAATAACTAGCTACAGGAACCCAGTATGAGAGGAGCATGGCAGAAACCATCTGAAGTTGTGAATCCTTCTATATCCATGTGAAGATTCATGTCTCTCATGCTGTTGATCATTTGAAGAAGAGGAATAGTTAAGAGTTCAATCTGTGTGGGTTTGGGACTTTTCCAGCTAGGTTAAACTCCTTCTAAAACTTAATCTCCACAGGATCTGCACCTCCACCAGTGACTCAGCCTTTAACTCCACTCCAGCCCCCTGCAAGACCACCTTTAGGACCTCCACCAGTTGGTGCTCCACCTTTACTTAGGCCAGCAGCACAGGTAGCAGCAGCACCTCATCCCCAGCCTCTGCTAAACTCTGCTGCATATGGAGAAGGTAAGAAACCAGTTGCTTTTTTTGGTGAATTTGAACATTGCAACTGGCTCTAATATGCAACCTTTAAAGTGAGGCCACTGTGTTATTAGACACTCAGTAAAACTGATGCTAATGCAGCAGCATTTGGTTGGAAAGGAGCAGGTGAGCACCTGGAAAGAAGTAAAATGTTTCTTGTTGATAGTTGTTAATAAAATAAAAACCCTTAGCACTTTGAAACACATTTTTAGGTGCTGTTTGACATGTCCCTCTCTCTCATAGCAGCCATTTCTGGTTTTAGTTCTAGTGTTCTAAAATAATACTGCAATTCTCATTCCTGTGTATCCTTGACTTGAGGACAGTGCCTATCTTCCTGCATTGTTTTATTCTGCAGAGAAAGCTAAAATGTGGATCCTGCAAGTCCTTGTCCTTTTCCATAGCTGTGCCTTACTCCTCCCTTCTGTGTAAAATCACTGAACCACTTGGATTATCTTGGATTTGTTCATTTTCTGAAGGTTATCTCTAGAGACTCTTAAGTGTCAGCTGTTGAAGGCAGATATCTGCCTGTCTCTGTCTCCTCTGGGCCCTGCACAACTCTGCCACTGTTCAAGAACTCCTGAGGGCTCTCTATCAAGCAGACCTGCAGTTGTATTGTAGTTAGTGCCCATGTTAGGTGGGACCATCTGGTGGTCAGCAGTTTTATTTTACAGGTGTAGTTTCCTCTGTCAGAGCTGCTGGTTCCTTGCACAGTCAGCTTGACAGTGTCTTGTATGTGGAACCTGTGTGAATGCAAGAATCATAGATTCAGATTTAGCTTAGTTTTGAACCCATGAAATGCATTAGAAACTATTTTGGCTTAGAAAGTCTTTTCTTCATAATAAAGAGAAACATTTGCAGGGCCCTGGAGGGGTAGAAATGTTTAGTCTGTGAAGTAGGTTGACTGCTGTGTACTAGCAAGATTCAGGGTGTGGTACAAAGTCCTTTCAGTGGGTCACCTTTGACCAATGCAGAGTAAATGGAGTGCCTGCTTCTCCTGAGCAAGAGATAATTGGGTTTGGGTATTTGAGACATAACTAGCTTGCAGAAAGCTGTCCTTTGGGAGCACTCTCTCCATTTTAAGGTTTTTCTAACCTCAGCTGGAATTTTTATCTTGCCTGGTATGTGGCCATCTCAGAATGCTGGTGTTTGGTGAGCAGTACTGGGCTAAGTGTATAAGTGAAGGGAATTTGGGGTTTCTGTGAGTTGCCAGTGGAAAAGATTCTTCAAGGAACTCAGTAGGTGAATTCCAAGGTGCTTTGAAAACTGCAGCTGGTCTTTCCTAAGAGGAAGTGCCCACTGACACTTCACTGCATCAGCTTGGAATGATGAATACCTGGTCTAAGTCACTTAAAAGATCATTCAACCAGAAGTGCAGGGCATTTTCTTTTCCTTGACAAGAAGATGGGGGAGTTTTCTGAATGTCTTTTGCTGAGGTCAAGTCAGCAGGGGAAGTGTGTGTGCAAGAGGCTAAGATGTGTGTTTAATTCAGTTTCTTCCTGGGACAGAAACAAAGTAGGTCCAAACTATGCCAATCTTAATCTTCATCCAGTAAGTAGGAGTTCTTTGCAGTTACCTCATTACAGCTTCTTAATAACTTGTGCAAATGTTTTCCTGGGATTGTCTCTCTCCATAGGTGATGCTACAGCTGCTGTCAGTGATGGATCTGTGGTGCAGAACAGCTATGATGCAATAGAAGGTGGTGGCCTCATGGGTAAGGCTTTGGAATTAAACCTCTTTGCTATTCCATGACTTTTTGTTTTAAGAGTGGGGAAGAGCAGAAGTTAAGGCAGTTATGTACAAACAAATACATTAGGTTCAGTGGCTCTCTTGAAACTAAACATGGAATTTATGGCAATAGGCATGTCTTTGCCTGTCAATATGGGAAAGCAATGAAGGGCATTTTGCAGAGCTGACTGCAGTTGGCAGTTGGTTGCCCTTAGAAAATCACCACCAAAATCCCTCCTTTCTGTGTTAGTGCATTGAGCAAGCTGCTGCTCTTCAGCTATTCATTTTAAGTATTTGTTTTCTCCACTTTTAGCAACTCCACATCCTTCTCCTGCACCTTCAAATCTGAAGATGAACAGAAATGTTGGATATTCTTACCCTACCTTACCTCCAGGCTACCAAAATACCTCCCCCCCTGGAGCACCAGGAATGCAGGCCTCTGCTTTGCAGTATCCAGATGGATCAAAACATTTCCACCAGGTAAAGATTTGCTGGTTTTTATCTGCCTGTGGAGCATGTGGGAGAAGAAGAGTGAAGATTGGGGAACTGCTTTTGTCATGTTTTTCTGCTGTTGTTAGCAGAGGTATTTGTTAGGGTTTTTTCCCCTGAGATTTCAGAGTGAACTGACCAACACTTTTGCCACCTGAGCCTGTGTGTTTCAAGAGCTTTGTAGCAAATGTATGCAACTGTTTCCCTCTGTTACATGCCTAGGTGTAAGTTGATGTGACAGGTAGTATTTCTAAATACATTATTGCCATACAGTGGGAGTTAATACACAAACAACAAAAAATGAAAGGGAAGTATGTTTGCATTTGAAATTAACTGTGGATTTCATCCTAGTCCTTGGTGTTAATTTCTGAAATGTTATTTTTGACTCTAGCCTTCACTGGGCACTAATCACTTAACTGCACCTATGAGTGGCCTGAGTCTACAGCCAGAAGGATTAAGACCTGTGAATCTTATTCAAGAAAGAAATATTCTTCCTACAACCCTCTTGAAGGCTCCTGTCCCAAACTTGCATGAAGAAATCCAGAAGCTCAACTGTAACCCTGAGTAAGATCATCCCTTTGCTATAATTCATCCAAATAAATAGAAGTATAAATTCCTCCTTGCAAACATAAGTATTCACAAGATATTTCCTTGGTTTTGTGACTAGAAGCCATTGAAAATGGGCTTCACTCTGTTCCAGTAAAGGCAGTAAGGGGTTTAAACTTGAAGGTTGGGAAGATTATCTGCATAGAAAGTCAGAGGAAAAATGTCACTTGCAAGGCAGCTATAGATAGGCAGAATAAAACCACTTAAAATATAGCTGGCAGTGAGTATGACTGAGGAAAGATATCAAACAGGACATGAATAAGGGAGATCAAAAAGATTGTGAAGGCAGGAACATGAGTGACCTCTGTATCTGAAGCAACCATTGAAAGTAATGGAGTAAATGGAATGGCAAAGGAAAGGCTGGCAGCTGGGTAGTCAAATCATCTCTCTAAGGAGACCAACCAAATTGTGTTTAACCAGGTCCTCCTCCTGCTTTGCAAGTGTTTTAGGATAGATAAAGGAAATAACAGCATCTTTGTGAAGCTAGACTGGGTTTGTATTTTGTGGAAAGCACCAAGTTCTGAATCCTTTGAGTGACTGTGGAATTGTTTATGGGGGTTTTGTGCCATTTGAAGACAACTCTTTAAACTACCCTGGTTCAGATTTGTCTATAAGTCTCAGAATGGTTTTCCAAAATAACAGTTACTAAAGATTTGGTGCAGCTTTGAACATTGTTAGGCTTAATTGTGAGTGGAGTGCCTAAAGTGACACTCAGCTCTGTGTAAAAAGCAGGTGGATAAAATAAGAACTCCATGGACTGTGTGGGTCAAGCTCAGGTTAAACCAGAACAATTTGACAGAGTTGGAGAGAAGATCCTTGATCTGGAAATAGAAATTGAGCATCACCAGCTCTAGCAAAAGTATAAAGGATGCTCTGTGCTACTGAAATAATCATTTGATGATCTGAAAGCCTCTAAAAATAACCCTTTGTCCTCCATGTAGGTTGTTTCGCTGTACCCTGACTAACATTCCTCAAACTCAGGCCTTACTGAATAAAGCCAAACTTCCTCTGGGGCTCCTGCTTCATCCTTTCAAAGACTTATCGGTATGACAACCATTCCAAACTTTCAATATCATCTCTGCTTCTATTAAAGTCCAGACCTGGACAAGGAATTCTAAAAGAGCAAGTACATTGGCTAATCCTGGCCCAGCAAAACCACCCTGGTAACTGATGTTTCCTTGTTCCCTTCAGAGCACTGTAGATTGTCTGCATTTTTTCTCCCTATTTCTACACTTTCAAGCCTCACTTCTTCATCAAAAAAACCAAACTCCAAACCTCCAAAAACCAGCAGCTTAGAGGCAGCTCAGCACTCCAACTGGGACAGAAGGCAGCACATCTAAATCCCATTATCTTGTCATGTATCAGTTGTAGCTACTGATTTCCTTTACTAAGCCTAGTATTGATTCTTAACTTATTAATAATTAGCAGAGTTAAAGGGGTTTGGATGTCCTCAGCTAGCCAGGAACATTGCTGTTTTTCACAATTTAAATATTTTTTGAAAGCTGTGGGGGTTTTTTCCCTGATTTTTGATCTGTATTGGATGTGGGCCTTGCTCTTAAACCATCACTGTAAAAGTCAAGACTTTGGAGGCTTGAAAAAGGAAACTCTGCAGTCAAATAGGTTAGAGATGAGGATGCAGAAATACTTCCACCTTCAACAAGAGTTGCTTTGAGTAGCTGAGCAGGAAGCACAGTGCAGATGAGGTAATCACAGCTGAGGAGCTGGAGTGTGGTGATGCTTTCAAACAGGAAGCTTTTCTCTTCCAGCAATTGCCAGTGGTCACCTCAAGCACTATTGTGAGATGCCGTTCCTGCAGGACATACATCAACCCTTTTGTCAGCTTCCTAGACCAAAGGAGATGGAAATGCAATCTGTGCTATAGAGTGAATGATGGTAGGTTTGAAATGTGCTGCTTATTGCTTTCAATTTGGCAAGGTTAAGCTTTCTCAGCATGGCCTTTGGGACTGGGCTGTAGTTGGCCATGTCAATGCTAGGGATCATCAGTCATGCTGGGGCTGTGACACGTGAGAAGTGTTTCCTATGGACAGAGGCAGTGGTGTCTTTGACTGATGAAGCACAGGAAGTCTGATGTGGTCTCCTGAGGTACCCAAGCAGGTGACAAAGTAGCTGCCCTACCTAGTGAAGCTCTGCAGGAAGTGTGGCCCAACATACACAAGAGAGTTGATGCATTTGTTTTAGTGCAGCTCAGCTAGTGCTAGTGTGAAGTAACAATCTATAAACTTATCCTGACAGTTCCTGAAGAATTCATGTATAATCCTGTGACAAGAGTTTATGGAGAACCTCATAAAAGACCTGAAGTCCAGAATGCTACTATTGAGTTCATGGCTCCATCTGAATACATGGTAAAGCTTTACTGACTTTTAGTTATTCTCTTTCTTTGCTTTATTTCCCAAGGGAGGAGAGAAAAAGCCTGGGTATAGAGGATGCTTCCCAGCTCTCAGTGTATCTGAGAACTCTTGAGAAGAACTTTAGATCATTCTTTATTTCTAAACATTTCTGATGTCAAAGTTCTATATTTAGAGTATGGAGGTGTTTGGGAGACTTCTGGAAGGAAACTAGAATCACCCAAGAAGAGAGAAATACATGAAGTTTTAGCTATCATCTGTGTGCTGTTGTACTAGAATTTAAACTTGCAGTGGAATGACTAAAGCCAATCTAATCAATGGCATTCTGGAAATTAAAGGTGATCTTTTCTTTGCTCAGCTACGTCCACCTCAGCCACCTGTGTACCTCTTTGTGTTTGATGTCTCTCATAATGCAATAGAGACAGGATACTTGAATACAGTCTGCCAGACCTTGTTAGACAATCTTGACCTGTAAGTACCTTTTCTTAGAGCCTCCTATTTTCATTCCTCTTATGAAACCTTTGATAGACACCAACATGCCAATACTTGCTCTCTAGAAGAGCCATTGCCTAGTCTTGGCTGGCAGTGACCAGTGTTGTATTAAAATGAAGCATAAAGCTCCAGTCACTTTCCTATCACAGATGCATTGGTTTAAAGGTCATTTTGAGGCTTGTTTCTCAGTCTGCTTCTTTCCTCTCTGCTTCACCCATCCCAAAACTGAATAAACATCATGCTTGTGATGTCTTTGGAACTGGATTCCTTTAAAAGCTGAAGTTTGGTGGTTAGTGAAATGAATGCACATGCTCTAGGGACCCCTGCTAGAGCAGGGAGGTTGGATGAGATGACTTCTGGCAGTCCCTTCCAACCTTAGCCATTCTGTCTTCTAATAAACTTTGCATAAAATACATGCTGCTTGAACTTAGATAAATGCTAGTTGCTATTTTGCAGCTTGTTTCTTCCATTTCTTATTGCCCTCTTAAAAATTTCATGAGTGTCTGATAAGTGACTCTACTTTGAGCTCCCTTTTTGGTTTTTGCTTTGGGATTTGTTTGGTTTTTTTACTCAAAATGACTAAATCAAGCTGTTGCTGTGCAGCTGTTAAGCTAACTACTTGGTAACAATCTTGGACAGGTGCAAGTGGTTGTTTAAGGAAAAAAAGAAAAGCCTGCAGAAATACAATTTCATCTTGCTGAACACCATATGTCTCCTTTTTTAGGCTTCCTGGGAACACTAGAACAAAAATAGGCTTCATAACATTTGACAGCACAATCCATTTCTACAGTCTTCAGGAAGGTCTCTCTCAGCCTCAGATGCTTATAGTTTCAGATATTGAAGGTATGCAGAAATGAATTCTGTGATTGCTGTCTCCTCCTGCCTGCTGGTTCTGTCTGGGGGGAAGTTTCTAGATCCAATCATTGGTCTCTAGTAATAGCTTGAGAAGTTGCATATGTCTGTGTTTGTTTCTGAAGCTCTTGATGTCTGAGCAGTGCTGAAATGACTGAAAACACAAAGACAGGCTTCCAAACTTCTAGTTTAACTTGTCCAAGTATCTAGATTGCTGTTGTGATGCCAGATACTGATGCTTGGCAAATAGCTGTAGAGTCTCTGCTGACCAATGCTTGGTGCTTGTTCTTCTGCCTTTAGTTTCAAGTCACCTTTCACTGTAGGGCAGAATGAACAGCAGAAGGGTTTGCTAGGCACTTTTAATGAATAGTCCTGATTATTCTTCAGCCCTGTTGATTGCTCCTCTAAAATGTATCTAGCCACAGGTATGCTTACAAGGAAAAAAGAAGAAATCCCCATAATTATGTTTATAAATAGTTTTGCACACTGCTACTGTGTTCTTTTTTCTCTAGGTGTAATGGTTGGCTAATACAATTGGGGAAGGCCTGATGTGTTTAAAAACATAACAGAAGTACTTTTCTTTTTCCTTCCAGATGTATTTATACCAATGCCAGAGAACTTATTAGTAAATCTAAATGAAAATAAAGAGGTAAGAACTCCCTTAAGTCACTAGTGACGTTCACATGCTTTGGGGTATGTTGGATAATATCTGGATTACTTAGTGCTCTTTAAGACCTACAATATAAATGCCAAGTTTGAGGTGCACAAAAGAGGGGTTTTAATTTATCTGTGAGACTGAACTTTTGCTAACCTGAAACTTGACTTTTGCTAGGGCTTTTTTTCCCCTACCTTTATATTAGGAGTGTTTATACATGTTAATACATCTTTATCTATAAAGAAGAGAACTCCAAAGACTTCTAGTCCTAATAGTTTTGTGTTCTCAATTGTAGCTAATTCAAGATCTGTTGAGGACCTTGCCACAGATGTTTACCAAGTCCCTGGAAACACAGAGTGCTCTGGGACCTGCATTACAGGCTGCCTTTAAACTGATGTCCCCTACTGGAGGTAGAATCTCTGTCTTCCAGACACAGCTTCCATCTGTGGGCATGGGAGCACTAAAATCACGAGAAGAGCCAAACCAAAGATCAACTGCAAAGGTTAGAAGAGCAAAAGGGTCAAGAGAACTGATTGCTCTGTTCTGTTACATGTAGCTGGTTCTGGAATTGCCTCTTCTGGGTTAATTTTGTGGCTTTCTTGTTGAGCTAATTTCCTTTATTGAAGTAGAAGCACTATAAATACTGAGTAATGATCTGTATTTATGAGTGATGGGAGAATCAATTATGAATATCCCTGAAAGCAAGCAATGAATGTGTTCATCTGGTTGAATTTCCTTGGTCTTTTGTAATACTCCCTTGTATTAACAGGACATACACCTGACACCATCAACTGATTTTTACAAGAAGCTAGCCTTGGACTGCTCAGGGCAACAGGTTGCAGTGGATTTGTTTCTTCTTAGTGGACAATATTCTGACTTGGCCTCTCTAGGTATGTTATGTTAAGCTATTCTGGGCCATGTAACTCTTTTACTTCTGGCAGATGCATAGAGTCTCCATTAACATTTAGTATATGAACCTGATTTGAATGAATCTAATGTGTCAAGGTGCAAATTCATCCTTCCTGAGCAGCCACAGTGAACAGGGTGTAATCTTCAGTCTTTCCTGATTTAACCTAGCTGTTTTCATGACCTCCCTTAGCAAGTTAGGATTCTGTGATCCTGCTGTAAGTGGCTGAAACACTTTCCCTCTTTTATGCCTTTTAACCATCAGTGCAAACGCTTTTAGACTAAGCTTTATTTTTTTCCTCTCCATTTAACCAAGTGACAAAGTACCTGGAATTTCTCTCACACCTGAAATTACATAGATACCTTATCATGTAGTTGTGTTACACCTGAGTCTCTGCTTGCACATCTGTAACTGTGTAACAGAGCTGTTTGCAAATGTGAACAGCTGAATAATGAAAGGGAATATTGCATAAAGTCCACAGCAGCAACTACCTGCACTCTGCCAATGGATGTTGCTCTTGTTTCAGGCTGTATATCAAGGTATTCTGCAGGCAGTGTCTATTACTACCAGTCTTACCATCACAAACACAACCCAGTCCAGGTGGAGAAGCTGCAAAAGGAACTGAAACGCTATTTAACTAGAAAGATTGGATTTGAGGCTGTCATGAGGATAAGATGCACCAAAGGTTTGAACACAGCTTTTTTGGGGGAGGAGGTAGGGCCCTGGAGGGGAAAAGGGTGGTTGCTGTTACTTGGGAATGGTTGGCTTGGTATTTTGGCTGTTAGGTAAGCTTCAGTGCTTGAAAGAGAAGTAAAATTCAGTAGCAGGAATCAGGCCATTTATTGAAGGCTGTATCTGCAGTAGCTTTACTGGCAGCCAACTTCCATTTTAAGAATTATTCAAGTGGAAATTTTATTGGACTATTACTTCAAGGGATTTGTATAGTCTAGAGACTTACTACTAGTCTGCATTGATCTGGCTTCCAAATTCTGTTGGGCTTTGTGGCTTCTCTGGATTATTTATCTGTTTGGGAAAGTTACCTTTCCTGAGGATACTTCTATTTTATTGAGAAGGATCTTAACACTGCTACAGAGCCATCTAATGGTGATGGTGGATCTGTTAAGTGGTGTGTTTACTTCATGACTGACCAGAATGAAGACTCTTTTGATGCAATGTTTGTCTCTTGTAGGTCTTTCCATTCATACTTTCCACGGGAACTTCTTCGTCCGATCTACAGACCTGTTGTCCTTGCCCAACGTGAACCCAGACGCAGGCTACGCTGTGCAGATGTCAGTAGAAGAGAATCTTACAGACATGCAGGTTGTTTCCTTTCAGTCAGCTCTCCTCTACACATCCAGCAAAGGTAAGAGGGTGTATAGGTAGTGTTAGTCCAGGATTCAGATCAGGCTTTTTTGTGTCTGTGTATCAGCTGAAATTCAGTTGCAGTGACTTACACAAACGCTCTTATCTAGTATCAGAATCACAGCTGTGATGTGTTAACTGCATTTTGGTGGTGTTATTGGTTCTTCCAGACCAAGAGGTTTCTTGGGAAACTTAATTCTGGTCTGAAAATAGGTAGACTTAACCCAGAAACTGAGAACTAACCATTTTTAAAAGCTACTGGAGATGGTCTGATTCACTGCCTGTATGATAAATGAAATTAAATCTCAATTGATTTTTGCTACTAACAGTGGCATTTCTTGTATTGCTTTCCAAAACAAAAGCTGTGCTTGGAGACTAGAGTTTTCTTTTCTTACAGGTGAAAGAAGAATTCGTGTCCACACTATGTGCTTACCTGTTGTAACAACACTGAGTGATGTCTACCTAGGGGCAGATGTACAAGCCATCACTGGGCTGTTAGCCAATATGGGTAAGCATCAGAGGAGCTGATTTGGATATGCATGGATGATAGCCCTAAAGCTCTGAGCAGTAATCCTCTGAGAAGTAACATTAGAAGAAGAGGTTCTCTCTTTCTAAGAGCTTTCTAGTGCTAAGTTGCAAGTTGGGTTCTTTTAATCCCTTCCAACCCCTAGCATTTTGTGATTCTGTAATAAGTGGCTGAGGTAAAGTATCAGTCATGAGGATGGGGCCAGGTTTTTTTCAGTGGTGCCCAGGGACAGGACAAGAGGTAATGGGCACAAACTGGAACATAGGAAGTTCCATCTAAACATAAAGAGGAACTTCTTTGCTTTGAGAGTGGTGGAGCACTGGTCCAGGCTGCCTAGGGAGATTGGTGGAGTCTCCATCTCTGGAGACATTCCAAAGCCACCTGAATGTCATCCTGTGCAGCCTGCTCTAGGTGACCCTGCTCTGCCATGGAGGTTGAACTAGATGATCTCCAGAGGTCCTTTCCAACCCTTAATATTCTGTGATTCTGTGTGTAGTCACCTGGACTTAGCCTGGTGCAACACTGTGGGCCCCTGGCTCTCTTTCCTAGCCACTTGTCTTGGCTTCCTTTATAGTGCAGTAAAAGCTTATTAACTCTAGGTCAAAATGAGAAAAGTTAAGATGCTGACTGTTGCTTCTGAAGGAGGAAAAGCCTCTTACCTGGGCTTTGTGCTCTATTTCTAGCTGTGGACAGATCTGTTTCTGCTACCTTGAGTGATGCTCGAGATGCCTTGGTCAATGCAGTGATAGATTCTTTGTCTGCTTACCGCTCCTCAGTCCTGAGCATCCAACAGCCTGGGCTCATGGCTCCTCACTCACTGAGGCTCTTCCCACTTTATGTACTGGCACTCTTAAAACAGGTAAGACTTCAAAGGAGGCCATGCAAAGAGCATGACTGACTGGCATGTCAACCTGCAGGAAAAGGGTGGTTTTTTGATGGACAAAACAGCATTTGTCTTTGCTTTTAGTGTTTTTGTAGGGCTCAAAATGGAGAAGTTGCTTGATTTAAGATTGTTTAATAACACCAGCCTTCCTGCAGTCTGCCCTTAGAGTAGTGGGAGGCTTCACAGATTTGAGAATGGTCCTTCTTGCCCAGATGAAGTTCTCTCAAGATAACAATTCCCTTTCTCTGCACCCTATAGAATTTGGGGCCTTGAAAGGTCAATGTAGAACAAAGGCTTCTGAATTCACAGGTGGTGAACATGTGGTGTTGTTTTTTATCTTGGAGTCTCTTAAGTTATGGAAAAATTGAGAGGTTTGAAGAATTTCATGGAGCAAATGTATCAAGGCAGTGGACAGTTCTTTTGCCCTTGCCTGCAGAGGAGAGCTAAAGAGGACAGAGAAGATGTTTAAAGACTATCCCTATGGAGAATGATCTAGTTAAGAAGCAGGAGTTTAGAAGGCTGTGTGTAAAAACAAAGGTATAAATATTTTCAGCAGGGATTAGGAAAACATAAAAACCACTGACTAGTCTGGAGGATGTGGGGGAGGGTACTGGTGAAGTGGGTTTTGTTCAGGAGTGTAACTTTTCTGCATTTCTAGAAATGTAGATCCTACAGCAGTTGAGTCTGGCAGAGAGGTGGTTGGCCAGTGGTGCTTACTAAAGGCTTAAGGCATTTCACAGTATTTGCTCAGTGCAAGTATTTTTTGATTGGATTGCCCTGAACTGATCCTAGAAATCATTTAAGTGTTGGACAAGCTGGCTTTGGAAGTGTTTGACCCAGTCAGGTAGGAGAAAGGAGCTCTTGTTTCAGTTACAGCTGAATTTTTCTGTCCCCATGAGGCAGGCCTCTATCTCTACTGTAAATCCAGCATTACCTACAATTCTCTACATTAAAGCCAGTTGTAAACTGCTCCAATATTCACTGAAATTCCATCAAGTAGCATTTTGGAGGTGTGTGTTAGAAGAGACCTACTTCCAGCTGCAGTGCTCACTAGAAAGGGTTGCTGGTGCAGGGTGAACTCTAGAGCCCGGAGATGGGAATAAGGAGACGTGGATGTGAAACACTGAAGAGACCTCTGGAGAAGTAAAACACTATACCATGAGCAAACAGCTGTGGCTCCTCTCTAAGGCTTCAATAAGTTAGGAATAAACAATAGATGGTGTGCTAACTTCAGTTCATCTCTTTGGTTTGATGGTCCAATTGGATGCCTGCTTGTTTGCAGAAAGCATTTCAAACTGGGACGAGCACACGCTTGGACGAACGCATCTTCACCATGTGTCAAGTGAAGAACCAGCCCCTGGTGTACCTCATGCTTATGACACATCCCAGTCTCTACAGAGTGGATAACCTCACAGATGAGGTGAGTGTTTACACTGCTGCCTGGGCTGTTTGTCTGATCCCAGGGGTTTGGATGATGTGTTAAGAATCTCCAGGTTTCCCACATCAAAGCTGCATGGCTAACATTTACTGCTTTGAGTCTTCTCATGTGTTGCACTGATGCATTTGTTGTTGGAGACTGAACTGATGAACTCTGGAGAGAAGCTGTGCTCTGG
This sequence comes from Galbula dea, assembly GCA_013399015.1. NCBI lineage: Eukaryota > Metazoa > Chordata > Aves > Piciformes > Galbulidae > Galbula > Galbula dea. The sequence goes on from VWZX01007460.1 coordinate 3,048,789, forward strand.
TTATGGAGGGGAAAGTTTCTTTCTAACTTCATTTTTTGCTTCATGTCATTATCTTGCATTATACATCACTTGTATGTCAAGACAGTATAACTCCTGCTGTAACTTTTTGGTCCTTCTGTAATTTCCTTTGTTTTCAATGTGACCAGTGACAGAATGTTTATGTCAGAGCCTGAATAATTTTAGAAATGACTTCTGTACAGAACAAATCTGCTATGCCAGTTGTAGGACTGATGAAGATGAAGCTGATGAAGTACACCCTCTCTAAATAAAACCTGAAAAGATTGATTAGTAAATGATGAAATGTGACTGGAACTAAGCTAAGAAAGTTTCAGTATTCAGTGTCACATGTCCTATTCTTATTTAAACCTCTCTTCTTGTGCTTGTTTCAGTGCCTGAAGATGTGAACCACTGTTTTGCTTTTTGCTTTCTTCCTTTAGGGGGCTCTTAACATAAATGACAGAACTATACCTCAGCCACCAGTTCTCCAGCTGTCAGTGGAGAAGCTGAGCAGGGATGGTGCTTACCTTATGGATGCTGGCTCTGTAAGTTGGCTGCTGGTGATGATCTTTGAGTACTTGAGGTGTGTAGGAGACTGCTGAGGTGTTGGTTTGCACTGGATTAATGTTGTTATCCCTGGGTATCTTTCAGGTTATGTTTCTTTGGATTGGGAAGAACTGTGGGCAAAGCTTTATTAGCCAAGTCATTGGAGTTCCAAATTATGGCTCAATCCCACAGAATATGGTATGTGTTTGCTCTGTACCAGTCCTGTCAAACTACTGTTTTCATAAGAACTAGAGTACCACTATTCAAATATGAGCCCTCCCAGAGTTGGGGAAAGAAATCATTTCTGTTACCTCTCTTGAGAGTTTCTCCAGGCTAAAACTTTGTAGATCTTCCCCTGAAAGCCCAGTAAGAAGAGGCTGGCAGTGATTTAAGTTCCTCAGAACTGTGGGAGCAGACTCAGAGGATATTTGTGAAAAATAAGCACAGGGAGTTAGTGGGAGATCCTTGGGTTTCTACAATAAAACAGGTTTCAGTTGCTGATGCAGAATCAAAGAATCCCAGCATGGTTGGGTTGGAAGGGACCTCTGGGGATCATCCAGTCCAACCCCACTGCTCCAGCAGGGTCATCCACAGCAGCTTGCCCAGGATCACCTCCAGCTGCCTTGGGAATCTCTCCCCACAAGGAGACTTCACAGCCTCTCTGGGCAGCCTGTGCTCTGCCACCCTCACACCAAACAAGTTTCTCCTCCTGCTCAGGTGGCACCTCCTGGGTTCCAGTTTGTGGCCAGTGCCCCTTGGGCTGTCCGTGGGCACCACTGAGCAGAGTCTGGCCCCAGCCTCTTGCCCCCTCCCTTCAGCTCTTGCTCAGCACTGAGCAGCTCTCCTGTGGGGCTGCTCTTCTGCAGGCTAAGCAGCCCCAGGGCTCTCAGCCTTTCCTCCTGCCAGAGCTGCTCTGGTCCCCTCATACAGTTTAGTGGCACTCCACTGGTTCAAGCCCTTTCAGAGGAAACTAGACTGAAATGATACATCATGAAACCTATCTGTCTGGGTTTCTTTTCAGGGTAGAGTTGGACTATTTGAAGTGTTTCTTTTACTGTTTTTCTGGGAAGTGCCATGCATGTATTAATGCCACCCTTTGCCTTTTAGACACACCTCCCAGAGCTGGAAACAGCAGAATCTATCAGAACAACAGCTTTCATTTCTTGGCTGAGAGAACAGAGACCTTTCTTTCCTATCCTATATATAATAAAGTAAGTAGTTTTGAACAATCTTTGTGCTTCTTTAGAGACCTCTTAACAGGACATATTTGGATATCATATACTAAACTTCCTTAATGGCCCTTTTAGCTGTGCCTAGGAGATTTGGCTAAGGGTGTGAGTTGTCTCCAACTAGCATTTCCATAGACTACAGAAAACTAAATGTCCTAGAACAGTCTTTAGTACATGTCAGATAAAGGAGGGAAATGCTGAGAAGTGCATTTGTTAAGGCTGATCACCAGAGCTGTCTGAGGTCTTCTTCCTATGTCCTTAAGCTCTTGAGCTATCTTGCCACTTGACCTGTAGCTTTATGAATGCACTGTAGATCTTGGTGAATGTTTATTTCACTTAAACACCTGTCTTTTCATTTTGAAGGGATGACAGTCCATTGAAATCAAGTTTTCTGCAAAATATGATTGAAGACAGAACAGAATCAGCCTTATCATACTATGAATTCCTCCTTCATATACAGCAGCAAGTGAATAAATGAAACCCTAGCCTTTGGCTCACTTCTGGAAGGAAAGATTTGGCAGTAAAGAACAATTGTGCTTCTAATGTCTTCATTAAATCTGTGGCCTGAGGCAGGTGATGAGAAGTTCTCACTGTGATTTCAACCAACTAAAGCAAATAAAGGACCACACCTGAGAATCAAAATGTGCAACTCCATAATCTTGTACTTTAAAACAAAAAATCAAAAGGTTGGAACTGGTTGGGCACCTTTCATTTGCTGCAAATCATGTTTTTACTGGAAGTAGTTGCAGCATGAAGTCCATTTCAAAAGGCAATACTGAAAAGGTGAAATACATTTTGTAAAATAAAGAGTTCTTTGTTGTTCAAAATGTATATTTCTGTAACTCTTTGCATTTATTTTTAGTAGGTTTGGTTTTTCTTTTGCTGCTAGATATAAAAACCTCAGAATCTTGATCATGATTTGCAGGGAAATTCCTTCTAGGTGCATCCAGTGATTCCAGAGAGAGCATCTCCATGTTCAACTTAAAGTAGCAATGGAACAAGTGTTCATTGTGAAAAGAACAAAGAGTTTCATGAAGGGTAGAGTCCAGGGCTTGGATTGGACTGTGGCTAATAGGACTAAAGGTAAGCTGAACCTGGGCAAGGTGGTTGAATGTGTTAAAGCTTTTCATAAGTCAGTATTGGAATTCAAAGAGAGTTGGGAGGAGCAAGTCCTAGGAGAGACATGTTTGAAGGAGTCAGTGGCTGACTCAGCAGCAGAAGTAGCCTTCAGTAGTTTGCAAACTTTGTATTTCTGCAGTCAAAGGAATAGTATTGATAGCAGTTTGTGAGTGGTATGGAAGGGGAAGGGCAAGGAAGGTTATCTCAGCTGGTTTGGTTTATGTTTAGTAGGCTTTTGGCTTTTGTTTACAGTAACTGAATGTTAGGCCCCTCAAATCTCCTGTGTTTCTGAAGCCAGTTTGTGTGACTGCACTTCAGCCCTAGTGTTTCCAGGCAACACTCAATAGTCTGACATCAAAATTGGAAAAGAAATTAGTTTTCCAAAGACAAAAAAAAATATTCTCTTGTGTTTGCAGACTTCTTTATGGTTTGAGACATGCTTGAAGCTTTTCAAGAGCTTTTCTTTCTCCCTGCAGCTGTGTAATGAGCCTTAGGTCTAAAGCCAGTGTGCACCAAATGAAAGCTTTAACTCTACTCTCAGATCCTTGCCAGAGCTGCAGGTGGAAGTTGACATTGGACTTGAAACTTTGTACAAAACAAAACTGAAATAACTTTTTAACAGTGTGTTGGTAACTGTTGTGATTTGGAGATGAAGCTCTCAGTGCAGAGAGTGTTTCAGTTACTGCATCTCTGTGCCTGTGGGAGTGTTTCACATGGAAAAATCTTGGTCTTACAAAACCTACTTCCTGTGGCAGGTAACCTGAGCAGGTGAAACACCTGGAAGTGGTCAGGCATGTACTGTGATCAGGCTCATGAACATACAGTTTGTGATACAGCTGGCAAAGGACAGCATCAGGTGATCATTTGCTGCCATTTCAGGCTGGAGCTGCACATGATTGTCAGGAGTTGCCTTACTTCAGAGGAGGAGTTTCTTTAAGGAGATCTTCTTGTTGCTTGAGCACAAGAAGCTCAAGTTCTGTGTCTAAAATAGCATGACAAGACTATTAGAGAACCAAGTTAAGCTTCCCTGTCTGCTGTCTGTAGCAAACAGGACTATATGTACTTGAACAGCTTTCCAGAGAGTTGCACAGTTTCTAGGCATAGTGAAGAGGTTGCTTAAGTTTTGAGAGGCTGATTTGGGGTTTTTTTTCTGAGGGAAAGAAATCTTTCCTTTGAAATCATAAATGGAAACTATGCACCTGCATAGGTTATGCCATAAAACTAGTGGTTTGGGTATATTATCACTCAGATGCTGAAAATCACCCTAAGAGCCCAGCCAGAGTCTCTCTCTTGCTAGGACTGTATTTTGCTACTGTAGCCCTTATTTGGTTTTTTTATCTTTAAAACATAAGTGTTGGAGGTAGCTTCCTTGCTTTTATGTACACAAACTAACAGCTAAAGATGGCAGTCTTTGTGGCAATTAACAATTTTGAATTAGAGTTGCTAAGTTTTACAGAGCAAACCATTATTGACAAGAATCAGCTGAATCCTCTTGGGGTTCTTTACACTTGGGAAGAAATTGTGTAGTCAAGATCCTTAGGTTATTCCCTGGGTGGAGAAGAGCCTGCTGCTTCCCCTGGTGTTGCTGTAAGAGCAATGCAGGAGAGATGAACACACAAACTACCTACAAGGTCTCATTTTTACCTACAACTGACAAAGAACACTGAAGATGAGCTGCAAAAATAGATAAGAGTGGCTCTGGTTCTTAGATCTCCACCCAACAACTTTCCCACTGCAAACTTACTCTTATTTTTCTAGCTGAAGACTTTTTTTTTAACCTCTTTCTGTATTTGACACATGAGTGTTCAGCCAACAATGTTACCAGTCATTTTACTTTGCTTTCATTCTTGGTTTGAATTGAAGCTATTTGAGTCAGGTCCACATAGACTGTGTTGCAGTAACTAGAATGAGTCACTTTGATGTAGAATGAACAGAATTTAATCAAAGATGCAGAGTGGCTGTTAAGTAAGGGACCATTCAATGTGATTTTAAGGTTCTGTTTACTATTATGGGTTGTAATCCTTCTAGTAAATTTCCTTTTGTAAAGTAGTGTATAATATTGTAATATTAAATCTTTGTTTTCTGAACTCAAAACCATTGGATCTTCAGGATGAAGTTATAAATCTTCCCCCTTCTGAATTTGAGACAGGATTTACTTGTCCTCCTTTTTACAGTTTGTAATTTTCACTGTTTTATTCCTGTACAAAGTCATTTGTAACACATGCAAAGGCTTATTTTATCTGTGCTAATTTATCAGATTTGGCTACTCAATAAAATTAATTGAAAGAACTCCTGCAAGTCCCTCACTCCTTTCTTGCACATAGACTAAATCATAAGAGATGGGTGAGTTGAGAGAAATTTCCAGGTACCAAGTGTGAAATTCTACTTTGAGCTAAAATGGGATATTTAGGTGATGCAAACTGAGAGAGAATTTGAGGAAATTAGTTCCATCTGACTCCCAACTCTTCTTGTCACTGGCATTTTTTTGTCCTTCCAGAGCAGCTCTGTCAGTCAGCATTGTTATTCAGCCACATGGTCTGGAGCCAGCTGACACTGATGGTTGGAATTTGGCCTTCAGCAGAGTTCCCAAGGTGGTGATCCATTTTATTGTAGGTAATCCTGTGTCTTCATTTAACATCCTATTCATTCAACACCTCTCTGCAAGTCATTCCATCCTCTGCTTGCCAGGTTTCTTTAAGAGCTGTCATCACTGCTGCTTCTGCTTCACCCTACATAAATTAATGCATGAGCTTAGGCTTTTAGCCTCTGTATTTACCAGTTTCTGAATGCAGAATTCTACCATTCTCTAAATCACTCAGTATCACAGCAAGATGAATTGGAATTGGCAGCACAAAGTTTTCCCCCAATCCATGTAACAACCTGTCCTCCTGCTGCTGAATTCCAGCCCTCCAGCTGTGGCTGTGTCAGCAGCAGGTAGCCATCCTAGCCCTGGCATTTGCAACTCCAGGGGCAGCATCTGGAAGCTGAGTCCTGCTTCTAATTGAAGTGCCTGTGGCAGAATCCATGAGTTAAGGAGTGCAAGTTGTTCTGTTGAAGGCAATGTGTTTGAAGTATTGATGGAAGGTATCCATGTCACTGCCTTCATTTGGTTTGGCTTTCAGGATCTCTTCCTATGCATGTTAGCCATGTGAATATTCAGCTAAGGAAAGAAACCTGTGGCCCAGTTTTATCACTTTGTTATTACCCAGGTGGAGGTGTGATGGACTTTTTATTGTACATAAATATGAGTATTATGCCAACTATCTTGCTAGAAGGAACTGAAGGTGGTCTCTGGTTTACAATTTCACAGTGATTCTGCAGTCCTTGTTGCCCCTTGTTCTCTTGGGGTTTTTTTCCCCCTCATTAGAGTCAATCCCTTCAGCTGCTTACTGTATTAACAGTAATGTTGTGACACTACACTGGCAATATGATTTGGGAAGCTGACCTGTGCTGCCTAACAGTCCCCTAGAAGGCATTTTCCTGTGTTGTGTATCCCTTTCATGGTCACATAAAAACATTACTGTCTGTTTGCTGGCACTCCAATAAACAGCATATTTGTATCCTTCCTTTGGAGTGTGCCCAGAAATGACAAATTAACTTCCTAAATTCAACCACAGGAGATGACAATTGACCTTCCTCAGTTCAGCCACAGGAGATGACAAATGACCTTCCTCAGTTCAGCCACACAGCAGCACTCAAAGCTCTCCCAGCAGAAAACTCTCAAAGCCCAGCAATGCCCTGATCTGCTCTGCCTGAAGGTAATGCTTTGTGCTTTAAACGTTGTGTGCTGGAAAGCAGACAGCTCTGTGGACTTGGCCTTGGGAGTGCTTCTGATCTTCTGCTGCTTTTGTACAGTCACGATTTTAACTGCTGTTTTTCTAGTTACAGTGTGAGGTATCCATATGGTTAGAAACACTTTCACTTATTCTAATACTCTGAAGTTACTAATACTTTGGTTTTATGCAGAACACTGCTTTCATCTCTCTGTGATAAGGGAAATGTTACCACAGAACTGGAGAACGATTTGAGGTGGAAGGGACCTGAAAGATCATCCAGTTCCAACCCCCTGCCGTGGAACCTTCCACTAGACCAGGTTGCCCAGGGCCCAGCCAACCTGGCCTTGAACACTTCCAGGCATAGGACACCCAAAGCATCTCTGGGCTCTCTGTTCTCATGCCTCGCTATCCTCACGATGAAGAGTTCCTTCCTAGTACCGCACCTGGTTTTGGTACTGCACTGTTAAGCGACTTTTCCTCACCGACTGCCAGGTGCCTTTGCAACGTAGATTGAAAACACAATTTTAAGCAAACTAAGGCAGGAGCTGGCACGCTCGGAGAGTAAAGTTACGTCGCTGCTGGTTTGCTTTTCCGACAGGCACGCAAATCTCCTTGCCTTGCCCTGCCTGAAGCTGTCAGCTCGCCGCCGCCTCTCTCCCTTCCTGCCCCTTGACGGCGTCGCCACCTCTACGGTGATGTCACTTCCGAGGGCGGAGCGGCCATCTTTAGTGCGGGCGCCATACCGGCAGCTAGCAAGGTGCACGTAGCCGTTCTCGTACGTCCCACCCCACCTTGTCATGCCCTCGCTCAAAATGGCGGCGCTTGCTTCGGCAGCTGGGAAAGGGCGATGCTGGCGCCTGCGCGGTGAGGCGGGGCGGTCCCATTGTGCGGTGCTGAAGTAACGCCGAGGCCTTTTCTGGCAGGGATGGAGGACGGCGGCGGCGTGGGAGAGACCCCGGTGGCTCCGGGGGTCTCCGCCGGTCTCTCGGCCTCTCAGCGCCGAGCTGAGCTGCGGCGGAGGAAGCTGCTGATGAACTCGGAAGAGCGGATCAACCGCATCATGGGCTTCCACCGGCCCGCGGCGAGCAAGGGTGAGCCCTGTGGCGGGTGGCGGCGGCGTGAGAGCTGCCGGCCGCGGGGCTGGCAATAACGTCTGGGTGGGGCCTCCTCCTGCCCTAACCGGTGCCCGCAGTGTCCTTATGGGACAGGAGCAGTTGTGATTTGCTCTCTCAGCGCGATCTGTTGTTTCAGTGATGCTTGAAGTGAGCGCGATCTTCTTTGCTCCTCCAGGGACCCGCGGATGAAATCCTTGTGTTATCAGAAACGTGCTGAGATCGGGTCTTGGGCCTTTTACTGGTCCTACCTAGCGAGCAGACAAGCTGTCATTTCACTCCAAGTAGTTTTTCTTAGTCGAAGGAATGGTGGGCATCCCCTGCCTTTTAATTCAGTAACTGCTTGCTTTCATAGCTGTGCTTTTATATCGAGAGTGTTCTTGCATTTGGATAATAACCTGTCACTGGATATTTATGGTTGGCACACAGAATTTTATTGCATATTCATAGGTAGGTCATTTATATTTGTGTATGTATTTTGAGAAGGCTGATTGTCTTGTCAGGAAAGAGTTCTCAGAGTTCAGTTTGCAGGGATGCCCATATGCCATGAATCAGTCTGCTTTAGTACTGAAAACTACTACTGTATTTTTCACAGTACTGTTTGCAGAGGAGGACCTGGGGGTACTGGTGGCTGAAAAGCTTGACAGGAGATGGCAATGTGTGCTGGAAGCCCAGAAGGCTAACTTCAAAAGAAGTGTGGCCAGCTGGTCAGGGAGGGGTTTCTTCCCCTCTGCTCTGCTCTGAGGAGACCTCACCTGGAATACTGCATCCAGCTCTGGAGTCCTCAGCATAAGAAGGACATGGACCTAATGGAGCAGGTCTAGAGGAGGCCACAAAAATGATCTGAGGGGTTGAACCCCTCTGCTGTGAGGACAGGCTGAGAGAGTTGGGGTTGTTCAGCCTGGAGAAGAGAAGGCTCCAGGGAGACCTTAGTGCAGCCTTCAGTACTTAAAGGGAGCCTGTGTAAAGATGGGGACAGTCTTTTTAGCAAGGTCTGTTGTGACAGGACAAGGAGTAATGGCTTTAAACATTCAAGGTCAGGTTGTTTGGGGCTCTGAGCAATCTGATCTAGTTATAGGTGTCTTTGCTCACTGCTGGGGATTTGGACTAGATGAGCTTTAAAGGTCACTTCCAACACAAATCATGCTATGATTCCTCTCTAGCAGGACCAGGCATGTTCTGCAGCCTTCTTGGTTTGGTTTATGTTCCTAATATCACCCTTCTTACTGCAAGGTGACATCTTCAGGTTTAAAACAGGGCAGGCTAATACTGCTTTGCCTCTGACAATAAGAATGAACAAGCCAAGTTAAACTTTTGATATTGCCTGCTCATTTGTTAATGCTCATTCCCTTCCTCTAAATCATTGTCTTTATTCATGTTTCTCCATGTGTTTGGGAAATCTTTCCTCTTTTACATGCAGTGGTGTTGCTTAAGGAAGTCCAGTGTTTTCATTTCTCCATTGCTGTCTGACAGCTTCAACTTCCCACCTCCATTGCACAGCTTTCAGTCCTGTGCCTGTGCTATTTCCAAAGAGTGCCCTGCAATGCAGAGCACGTGGTACATACATGAAGGGTTCTTTGTAGGCTGGTGGAGGGAAGCCAGGAACGTGCTGGGTCCAGTTGCATAAAGATACAGCTTTGGTGAAGCTGCTGAGTGTTTTCAGTCAGGTCTGTGCTGTCCTCTTCCCTTTCCCTTATCATCATCTGTGGTGTAACCTGAGTCTGAGTGTAAACCTTTCCTTTGATCCAGGAGCAGGTTGCATACTAGCTGAGCCCATTTCTTGTTAAAGTGGAATTGTTTCTCTTCAGGTCTGGCAAGTGAGTAATAAATGGCACATTCATTATAAATCTAGCTTTTCACTTTGCAAGCTGAGCCATCAGCCCAGGACCTCAGTCAGGTATGGCTGGAAGTGTCCCTCCACATACTCAGCATGCAGAACTCTGTGTCTTTGTTTCTCTCCTTCAGATGACGACGGTCACTCCGAATCCAAGCTTCAGCATGAACCAGATAAATCCAACTCCCTTCCTATTCCTTCTGTTTCCAAGAGAATTGTGCTTGGGGATTCTGTCTGTACCATGGCAGGCACAGCTGACCATGCAGGTAGCATGGTAGACTTCAAAGGGGACAAGGACTTGTTCAGTAAGACTCCAGAGCTTGTCGGTGAGGGGTCGGGCGAGCTCCGTCACCGCGCTAGAGGGGAACTGCCGTCTGAAGCTGCAGTGAGACCACCAAGACGTGGATTAGAGCAGTACTTATCCAGATTTGATGAAGCTCTGAAGCTGAGGAACCAGCTGATGAGTGAGAAACCCAGCCAGGAGAACGGGAATGCAGTGGAGGAGTTTGATTCTTTCCGCATTTTCCGGCTGGTGGGATGCGCTCTGCTCGCCGTCGCCGTCAGGGCCTTTGTGTGCAAGTACTTGGTGAGTTCAGGGGCACAAACACTGCTGTGCCCTGCAAGCTGACTCTCAAATACTCTTTGTCTAGAGCTGAAGTCTATCAGTAGTGACTGAGTTGGGAACTTCAGGCACTCTTTGCACTTCCAACAACTGTATAAAACCTCTAAAATCTCGGAGATTGTAGTGTTCGAGGAGCAAAAGCACTGGAGTAGTGGCTGCTGCTGGAAGTTTATTCCCATCTTTGTGAGCATGAGTCAACTGCTCTTCTAGGTTAGAGTCTCCAAAAGAATCCTAGAGTAAGAACAACAGTGGTTGTCCCCAGATAAGCAGGTTCTACTCATGCAGCAGTCTTCTGAGGCAAGTAGTTCCTCAATAATCCACGTGGCTGCCAGTCTGTGGTTCCGAGGTGTGTGACTGGTGCAGGCTGCCACCTCCTGGATCACTGGCCTCAGCTGTACACGCTCTGTAAAACAGGGGTTTAGGCTCAAAATAAGGCAGAACCTCATTTTTCACATGTCATTTGGCTGCTTAGGTTTGTAGCATTCAAGAGCACTGTTGCTCTTGTCCACAAATGATTTTTTTAACCTAGCTGATTTTCTCTTTGTGACTTGGGAAGCATTAAATTTCTGGTTTCTTAGCTATTACTCTGACCAAGTTAATGTTTGTGTGTGCTTTTCTGTTCTTCCAGTCAATATTTGCACCATTCCTTACTCTACAACTTGCTTACATGGGACTGTCCAAGTACTTTCCAAAGGTAAATGTGTTTTTTTTTCCTTCAGAATTAGATTAATTTAAAATGTTTTACATTTAAACCTGTCCTTAGATTGTTTTGCTTTAGGACTGATGCATGGGAAGGATTCTTCCCTTGTTTTACCCTGCAGAATGGAGAGTTACCAAGTGCTGACAGCTCAGACTAGTTTTTAATCATCACAGATTTAGTCCAAACCCTTTTCAAAGTTGCTGTGTAGATGTGGACTAGCAACTGTAGCCTAATGAAAAGCATCTGACCAGGAAAGGCAGACAGTTCTTTTCAGGTCTTCAGGAAGCTTTTCCTTTTCTCCCAGCCCATGCTGTTCTGTGGTTACTGTTTGCTTTGCAGCAGCTGTTTTGCTTGTCATACCTGGATGAAACCTGGGAGGGTGTTTATGATAGGTTGAGACACTTCTTGGAGTTTGAAGGGCTCTGCATCCCATTGCTAGTATCAGTTTGAATGCAGCTTGAAATGAGACATTTATTTCTGTGTGAAGCTTGCTGCTTATTAACAAGATTTGCTATATCACTTGCTTTAGATAATGACACTAGGTAATTGTGGTGGAGTGGTTGGTGGGTTGATGATTTTGTCAGGTCTGTGGTGCAAAGTGGGGTTGAATGATGCTCAGTCTCAGATGAAAGGGGAGATTTGCATCTCAAAAGGAATACTAGATTACCTGTAGAAAATCAGAATAAAGCAGGCCTTCTTTTGTAGCTAGCACTGAAGACAAAACTTCATACTAATCATTCTAACAGCTCAAAGCAGAATTAGCTTTAGACTTGTACTTCCTCATCTGCTAGATCTTTTTGATCTTGTTTCTGCTGTCTTTAAAATCAGCTCTTCAGTTTCAGATTGGAAGGTGAGTCCTTTTCACAGCTTGCTTTCACAGCACTTATACCCAGATGAAGTCAACTGGCTTGTTAGCCTTCATTGTTCTCTCTTGAAACCTTACCTGAGATTGGATTAAATTAAGGTATCCAGCAAGTCACATCAGATGAGCAACATTTTCAGCCAGCCACTGTCACCTTTTCCTGCCTGCCAGACTTTGCATCCTCAGGATTCCTCCTCTTAAGGCCAGAAGAAGAGCTTTCAGGAGGGCTTTGGGGCATTTCTGAGTTCAGAGGACGAAACTTGCCACATGGAGTCCTACTGAAACAGAAAAAACCAGTTGGGTTTCAATTCTAAATCATTTTTCTTTGTTAGGAAAGTAGTATGGGATCCATCTCAGCCCAAATCCATAGCTGGGATAAGTGTTGTGAATCCTGGAGTGTGTCTGGAGAGAATCAATCCAAACCTGCTTCTCCTCCCCCTGGCATGTGCCTTGCTGTGTGTGCAGCTGGCACAACATCTGTGACAGATGAAGCAGAAGGGGATCATGACAGCAGAACTAATGTCTTACTGTTTTTTCTTTTCTTCCAGTGTGAGAAGAAGGTGAAAACCACAGTGCTAACTGCTGCTCTTCTGCTGTCTGGAATCCCTGCAGAGGTGATCAGTCGTTCCATGGACACCTACAGCAAAATGGGAGATGTTTTCACAGACCTTTGTGTTTATTTCTTTACCTTTATCTTTTGCCATGAACTTGTTCTGTTTTTTGGCTCTGAAGTACCCTGATGGCTGTAGAATGCAACTCAGCAGATACACAAAAAGCTTTCTGGACTGTTGTTCCTTTAATGTCTGACTGTGCAGACAGGTTGAAACCTCCATTCAAATTCTTACCTGGTCAAATGCTTGAAAGGAGCCTTAAATTCAGTCATTTGGGGAAAGGAAGAGCAGAGTCCCAGACTGCCAGGTGTATTGGCTCAGTTTGTTTCAATGCTCTGTCTGCCTGTTACAAATGTGAAGCCTAGGATGCAAGTGTCAGTGGATGATTTGTTTGGCTTAGTTAGATGATGCCCTTCTCAGCCTCCTTCCCAGGATTGTCAAAGCTGCCTTTGTTCTTTTCAGTGAGAACAAAGAGACTTCCTTTCAGCAGAACCATGTATCTCTAGCTCCAGTATGACTATAGCTAACAAGAACTGCTCATTTTGTGCTGTTCCCCTTTCTAAAGAAAGCTCTAAATAAAAGAATTTTTCCTCTGTTGCTCCAGTTCAGAATGTTGAACCAAGCTGCTGCTTCTGGAGCCACTTTGTTGTCCTAATCCTTGCCTTGCTATAGATCATTTGTTGTGCTTGTGGTGCATTTCATTGGATGATCATAGTGCAAACCAGCTAAGTCCAGCCAAGAACAACAAATCCTCATTGCTTACAAATGCCAGGAATCAAAAAGCAGGAGGAAACCAACTTGTTAATCTCACCTGTAGGTGTTTCCAGCAGCCTGATCCTTGTGTAGCTCAGAGAGATGCTTTTGTTCTGATGCCTTTTTCTTCCTTTAACAGTTCATCTCCTGAGGGGCAAGTTGTGTGTGTTGGCAGCCAACCTGCAGTCTCAAATGTTTGTTCCAATATGTAAAGCTTCCAAGGGAACTAGGATTTTTTCCTAGTTCCCTGCAGGATGGCATGAGACAGCTTTCCATATGACATGAGTTTCTACATTCTTCTCTCTGTTTGTTCCCAGATGTTTGCATGTCAACAGGATCTTAATAGCAGAGGGGTTGTGCTCCTGGGGAATAATAATCCCACAACTGGGCAGTGGCAGTACTGGGTTCAGCAGAGCTGTTTCTCTTATGTTAACATTTTTGTGTCTTTCTGTTTGTAAGCAGCTGTTCCTGTTTGAAACCTTATATACTACAAGTGACAGTGAAATCAAAAGTAGTGCTTTGAGTTGCCTCACAGAGGTAGGAGATGCCCCAGCCCTGGTACCATTCCAGCTCAGGTTGTCTGGGGCTCTGCAAAAACTGCTCTAGTTGCAAATGTCCCTGCTGACTGCAGGGGGTTGGACTTGATGACCTTGAAAGGTCTCTTCCAACCCAAACCATTCCATGATGTAGGTATGAAGGGAGAACAGCATTTTGTCTACTCCCTGTGGATGTCCAGCCACGTTGGTGAGAGGGCAAACACAGGTGGATCCTGTCCCTGGATGCAGCAATAAGCTAGTGAATGCTCTTGCTCTCAGTCTCCTGCATGTTGCACAGTGAGAGGAAGGAAGGGTCCTTCCAAATAGGCAGTTTAAACTCTGATCATCTGTGAAGATGGCTGTGGAAGCTAAATTTGGTCATGTTTTTCAACTTGTAGTGTTCTGTTTAGAATCTGGACTCCCAGGCAATCTAGGCCAACACCTCTTTGTAGTGTAGAGAAACCTTTGGTGTTTGTCTGCAGAAATTTTTGGAGGGAGCAGAAAGGTTTGATTATGACTCTTTAAAGTAAATGGCTCTGCTTTCTGCTTAATCTTTTCTGTTCCTGCTCTAGTTTCAGTGCTGCATTTCTGACTCCAGAGTTAGATATCTGTGTGTGTTTGTGGCATGAAAGCAAGCAGCATATGTTTTGATCTGTCAATATTTGTGGGTTTACTGATTCTTTTGTTGTTGTTGTTTTTATTTTTTTAGTTGTCCAGGGCAGGGCTGCAAAAGATTTTTGACTTAGGTCTGTTAGCAGCAGTATTTATTCAGAAGCTTTAAATGTGTTTATATTAGGCAGGAATTTCAGCAAGCTGCAATGGCTCTGTCATTTAAATGAAGGTTGAAGTTTGGAAGTAAGGAGTTTGCTCAAGGATGACACTTGTTCTGGCTGTTTCTGTGCCCAAACATAATAGAAATAAATTGTAAAAATACTGTGTGCTAACATAAAAACCCCAATGAATGTTTAATCCTTAGCATAGGAATTTTAATCACAATCAGCTAAATACTCAGCAGAGCTGAGCTACCTGCTGCACCTTCGCTCTACCTTGCTCCAGCCTTAAAATCAAGGAAAGAGGAAATGTGTTTTTCTTCTCAAGTGGGGAAAGAAATCTTGCTGTAGAGACCTAGCCTGGACCTTTTCAGGCCATAAACACTTGTTTTTGTCCAAAGAGCTCCGGGATGGGCTGGTGGAAGCCTCCTAGCCCCTGGGTCAACAGGCATAGTGCCAGGAAAGGGCTTGTGCTGGATGATGCTTCCTTCACCTTCAGTCAAGAAATGAATCCCTTTTATTCCATTTTTAACTCCTCTCTGTTCATGTACATAATTCTATGTGATGTTTATTGCCAAATTGATTGTTTTCTATTAAAGGTATATTTGTTATCCCCTTCCTTGGCAGTTTGTCCTGGAATGTGAAGAGGGTTGTGGTGCTAAGAGGGCACCTTGCAGAGGGAATCCTGCCAGGGCTTGGCAGCAGGGATAAGCACGGGTAGTAAAGATGGGCGGAACGGCAGGCAGCTGCCCTTTTTTTGGGAGGGGGGGGGGGCTTTGCCCTTTTTGGGGGGGTTGGGGGCTTTGCCCTTTTTTGGAGCTCTTCCCGTTTTGCCCTTCCAGTGGCTGCGCTGCGCCCTCCGAGCCACCAGAGGGCGCCGCAGGGAGGCGGTGAGCCGGAAGTAGGGATGGTAGCTTCCCGCTGCACCTCTTGTCGTCCCGGGAGCTAGGGCGCGGGATGGTCGCTGCCGTCTAGCGTAGGGACCGCGCTGCCGCCGCCGCCGCCATGGGCAGGGAGTCCAGGTGAGGACAGCGAGAACGCAGCCTCCACGGCCAGCTTGGCTTGCACTGGAGTTCGCGGCTGTCTAGGATGTCGGCGCGGTGTGGGTGGCTGCGTGCGGGGAACAAAGGGCCGCGGCGGGCTGCCACGGCAGGCCCCGTGGCTGGGCCCGGCGCGGGAGCTCAGAGCTGGCTCTTGAGGCCGGGGCTTAGGGCCGGGCTTTAGGGCCCCGTCGGTGCGCTGCGTGGAGAGGCTGCGTTCCCCGGGAGCTGCCCCGGTCCCTTCCGCCGCTTTGAGGAACCGCCGCGGGTCCGGGCCCGGAGGCGCGATCGGACTCTGCGCGGGGCGGTCGCAGGGTTACAAGAGCGTGATTGCGGTGCGTGGCGTTGGGTCGGAGCGCTGAGGCTAACGGATACGGACCCCCGAGCCTCTCTCAGCCTAGCTGTCCTTTGCTGGCTTGTTTTAAAATAATAGCAGTGGCATAAATGGCTTTTGAGCCTGGATTGGATGTGTTTGCTGCTGCTTTTTAAATTCACACAGGATCACATGGCTTTTGTCCTCTCGCAGCTGGTATAAACACCTGATTAGGTGTTGTAACCACTTCAGCAGTAATATGATCATGTACTTCGTGTGTTCCGGGTCAAGCTTGTGCTGGCAGATGATTTGGAGCTGCTCACACCGCCCAGACTTTAAGCCAGCTCCTTCATTTGCAAGTGCTGTTGTGGCATGTGTCACTGTTTTCTAGTTTAACCATCAAACTTTAACACTAAAACTGTAAGACAATAGTCCCTGCATGCAGTCGGTCGTTCCTACAGAGCAACAGCTTCCTGGATCCGTACCTGAGATTTATACTGAGAGAGGCAGATGAGCTGGAATTTTAACAGCTCCCTTGGGTTCAGGTTAATGATTTGTTGAAGAGCTGGGTGCATCCATAGATATATCTACATTAGTTTCAAAGTAGCTGGGGCAGCAGGTGTTGCCAGCAGGACACCGTTAGAGACTCAGGCTGCAGAATCTTTGGGGAATTGAACACCAAACTGCTGATGCTGAAGCTCACAGGACTCCCTTGCTTATCACAGCACAGCTCCTCAAATCATAGTGCTGAGGGTTTTTATGTTTGGGCTAAAAACAAATGTAAAAAGTGGGTTTAAAGCTGTAATGATTTACTGTCTTAATACCTACAGATAGTTTTGAAAGTGAAGAACTTAGAAGAGTGTGAATGATGGGTAAAGAGAGGTGGGGTGAGCTGCATGGCCTGGAGTTGCTGTAAAGAAATGTGCATCACAGCAGAGCTTTTGAAACCTGAAATCATAAACTCAGATTTATTGCATGCTGTAGAGGGAAACTAAAATATGTTTAGTTTTCTAAGGCTAAAAGATGGGAAGTATGGAACAGATCTCGTGGCATTTTGTGGCAGAGATGGAAAAGAAACTGGAGATATCTAAAGCTGAGAGATGTTCTTTGCATTCAGTTGTACTGCTGATAGGCAGCATGTGGATATCATGCTGCTACTGTACTGCATCCAAATGTACAGGGTACCTAAATATTCCAGAGTGCTGAAATAAACCAGATTATTTTTAGTGCTGGTACTATTGTAATGCAACCCTGTGTAGCCATGACAGAAGGGAAGGAAGGAGATGAGGTGCTTGAGATCTTGCCTTGTCTGCTTCTTCCTGCTTCCCAAGCCTAGGAAAAAGGTCTTCAGGTCCTGGGCTACAGAAGGGTGAACAAGGGAATTATTCTGGCATGGTGACTGAAAATCAGGAAGTGGAGGAAGAGGAGATGGTCACAGTCGAGGTCCCTCTGTGATTTGTACCCTGAGCTGAAGAGTTTCCTAGAGAATTCTTAGCCCTGCTCTCTCCCACAGTGTGGTTGGAATAAGGGAGCGTTAATGAGGGGAGAAAAAGACACTCCCATCTCCATCACACACCCCTGGAGCCTTGCTAACCTCTTAAAGCTTCTATTGTGATGTTTGATGATGTTATGGAATTTGTTTGGACGTCAGCATTGACCATTCCTGTGTCACATGTGCTCAGTTGTATGTTTCGTTGATTGCAGCTTGCCAGCTTTGCTGCTGAGCAGAGGTCTCGTTTACCTGGATAAAAGTTATGCCTTGTATAAAAAGCAACCAAGAACAGTTCTATTTGTTTGACAGATTTGGAGATAGCTTCAAAGAGTCTTCCTCTTTTCCCATGTATAATGGGATTAGTGGCTTTCTGAAAGGGAAATTGTTGTCAGTGTTCTCATGATGTGCTTATAGCAGTACTCTAAACCCCAAACAACAACATGACCCAGTAATCCCTCTCATTTCATCATCATGAGGAGTATTCCTAGATTAATCAGCTGGGCAAGACGATTACCCGTGTTTAGAAATGACTATCAAATGAAGATAAAGAATTCTTTTTGGCCTTTTCACCTAAATATGACAAATATCCTTTGGCTGCAACTTGTTCTGCCGCTGCCGTTCATCTCTCGCGGTGATTTCCGCTGCAGGCACTATCGGAAGCGCTCGGCCTCCAGGGGGCGCTCTGGTAGCCGTTCTCGGAGTCGGTCTCCGTCGGACAAGAGGAAGCGGGGAGAAGACAGACGCTCGAGGAGCAGAGATCGAGACCGTCGACGGGAAAGGTCACGCAGCAGGGACAAGAGGAGGTCTAGGTCCCGTGACAGAAAGCGGCAAAGGTAAGGCTTGCCAGTTCTGCTCCAAGTAGGCACAAATCCCTCTCATCTGGATAACTGGCCTGGGTTGAGTTAGAACAGTTCAGGGAAGTATTGATGTTCTTCCAACATAATGAGTTCTGGTTTTCCTTTTGCTGTTGTTACTATGCCTAATGGTTTTGCTTATTAAAGGTTCTAGCTGCTGCTGGAGTTTGTAAAGCTCTTAGCAGTCCTGATGATTGTTGGATTCCTTTTCCAACCCATCCCTCACTAGCAGACTAAAATCCTCCTGTGATCATGTGCTAAAGAGAAGCATGGCCAGCAGGTGGAGGGAGGTGATTCTCCCCCTCTACTCTGCTCTTGTGAGACCCTACCTGGAATATTGCATCCAGTTCTGGAGCCCCTGTTACCAGAGGGGTATGGGGGTGCTGGAGCGAGGCCGGAGAAGGGCCAGGAGAATGATCAGAGGACTGGAGCACCTCTGCTACAAGGACAGACTGAGAGAGTTGGGGTTGTTCGGTCTGCAGAGGAGAAGGCTCCGAGGAGACCTTCTTGTGGCCTTCCAGTATCTGAAGGGGGCTACAAGAAGGCTGGGGAGGGGCTTTTTAGGAGGACAGACAGTGATAGAACCAGGGGAAATGGGTGTAAGCTAGAGGAGGGTAGATTCAGGTTAGATATTAGGAGGAAGTTCTTCACTGTTAGGGTGGTTAGACAGTGGAACAGGTTGCCCAGAGAGGCTGTGGAAGCTCCATCCCTGGAAGCTTTTAAGGCCAGGCTGGATGGGACTGTGGGCAACCTTATCTAGTGGGAGGTGTCCTTGGCAGGCAGGGGGGTTGGAACTAGATGATCTTGAAGGTCCCTTCCAACTCTGGAGATTCTGTGGTTCTAAATAAATGTGCTTTTGCTCTGTGGCAGGCGTTCGAGAAGCAGGGAGAGGGAACGGAGCCGAGAGAGGAGAAGATCCCGGAGCCGGGAGAGGAGGCGCTCGAGAAGCAGAAGCAGAGGGAGACGGTCTCGGTCCTCCAGTCCCAGCAAGAACAGGAAAACAGAGAACAGGTATTTGTGTTCTCTAGTGGCAGTGAATCTCCTGGTAACAAAACACCATAAAACTGTTGGTTGCACAGAGGGAATCATCAGGCAAAGCGATGCAAAGCTGTGGTTTGTAGGGCGAGGAGAATGTTGTGGGAGTGTCTTGTTGTGATCTTCTCCCATTGCTTAATGGCTCTCATGCTGTTAGGGGTGAGAACACTTCTGTAGAAGAAAAAAGACCCAAATTGTGGCAGCTAAAAAAAAAGCTGGTAACTTGAAACTTAAGACTGAATTCTATTCTGAAAGTTTTGGATCAGTCAGGTTCCTGGATCAGTAAGTGATGTTTTGTGTCCCAGCAGGTAAGCCCAAATGTAGTACTAAAGTACAGGTGCTGGCTAGCACATCACACTGGAGTGTAACTTCCTTTACACTTTTACCTTACTGTAAATAAACAACAACAGTAAGTTTTAATTACCAGTTGCTGTGCTCTGTCTTTTTCTTTCTCAGATAAAGCATTTTATCTCTTTGGAAACATAGAGCTTTTAAAAAGTGCAGGCAGGTTAGCAGGAGGGGATCTGTAAATGACATCATCTGTAACAGGAATTTCTAAGCTGTTAAAAGTGTCCCTGGCTGTACCTGAGCTTCTCTGAAGTGTTAAGCCACAACAATAGTGTACCACTTCAGAGAAGCTCACAAAGTCTGCCTTGGTAAAGCTACCACCTGCTTATCTGCTGTTTGTTAAATGCTGTGGGTGTGTTTAGTGCTGCAGTCAATACAGATCTGCCAAGTACTCCTCTAGGACTCCTCTTAAGGGTTTACAATCAGATAAACTAGTCTTAGTAAAGAGGTGGAGCTTGAACTCTCAAGATGTTGACTGTGAAAATGTGGAAAAACTTCATACAGGTCAAATATAGATAGAATTGCAAACAGGATAGAATCATGTTGGGCTGGAAAATGAGCAGGGAGTGTGTAAGATATGATAGCAGTCTGTGTAAAGAAACTGCAGGTTGATGACAGGAAGAAATTGTGAGAAACTGCAATGACAGAGTCTTTTGGAATCAGAGTATGCTTTGTGTTAGAGCAGCCCAATGACAAAGGCATTCATAGTGTTCATAGTTCTGGTTCTATCTAGCACATCTGTATCCTCCCCTAAGAAAAGCTGTCATGTTCTAAGAAGTCTTTGATCTAACCTTTCAGATCAAGATCTAAAGAAAAGACAGAAGGTGTGGAAGTTTCCAAAGAAAAGAAAAAAGATGACAAAGAAGAAGAGAAGGACAAAGATGCCACCACAAATACTGTGGCCACTGAGGTAAAGCTTTGAACACAAATTGAAAAGATAAGAATTTGAACCAAAAACTAAGTTAGTCATGGATTGCTGCATTAACAAAAGACAAGTTTTCTTTAGAGCTGGACAAAATACTCAGTGGATGCCAGAGTATTCTCTGCAGTCACAGGATATGCCTCCAGTTCTTGGCATAAGAAACTTTCCTTCTCAGTTCAGCATTTCAAACTGCTTAGACCACGAACCCCAGCCCAGTGTGAAGGATCTCTCATTTTTCACATATGAGCTGTCAGTAGAGGAGCTGAAAAGATTTTTGGCCTCTGCAACCAGGCAAGAATCAAAGACCAAAAGGATAGGGAAGCTCCTTTTGCCTTGTTCCATGTCATGAAAAGATGGTAGCAGTTTTAACTAACTCTTCTACACCAGCATGTTGCTAGCAGCTGCACTGTCAGTGAGGGCTCTCCAGCCATGAACCAGTCACGGGGTTTTGTACTAGAAGGACCTTGGAAGCAGAGGATAACATGATCATTCTTTAGTCTTTTGTGGATTAGTGGCCAAAATGAATTGAAACTCACAGGTGTGAGTTACAGTATTTTCTCCTAGTCAATAAAGTTTAATTTGCAGTAGTCTTAAAAATCATCTGTCAGCTACTAGCATGAGAAGTGAATTGGTGACTGCATTGCTTACCCGAAGATGGTGTAGCTGGTGCTGGTATTTTCCTTCTGTTGTGATAAGTTTGTGGCTTCCCAGTTAGAGTTGTTTGAAGAGGGGCTAGGCTGAAGGCAGTGGTCATTTATTTTCCTTGCTTGGTTGGTTTCTGTCACAGAATTTTGATCAGAACAAGCTGGAAGAAGAGATGAGAAAGCGGAAGGAGAGAGTGGAGAAGTGGAGGGAAGAGCAGCGCAAGAAGGCTATGGAGAACATAGGGGAGCTGAAGAAAGAGATTGAAGAGATGAAACAGGGGAAAAAATGGAGTTTGGAAGATGATGATGGTATTTAACTTTTCATATGTAACAGGGAAAATACTTTTGTTCCCAGTAATAGTGTGGTTACGTGATCTTTAAAGTGTTAATTACTTTCCAGCATGTGAGCTGTAAGCTAACAAAGCCTGAATCTGGTCACGGCTTCACATGGTTTAAGATGCAGTTGAGATTGACAAGCTGGAGAGATTTGTGCCAGGAAAAATGAAACAGTCATAAAAGTGGGCTGTAATTATTTAAGTAGCCTGCTGGCATGTGAACACTTTGCTCTTTCCCTGTCTTATTCCCATTTTTCTTGCTGGGATTAGATGATGAAGAGGAGACTGCAGAAGGAGAAAAAGAAGGCAATGAGGTTGAAGATGAAGAGTTAGATCCTTTGGATGCTTATATGGAAGAAGTAAAAGAAGAGGTCAAGAAGTTCAATATAAAGAGTGTGAAAGGTGGTGAAAAGGTAAAATCACAATTGAAGATTTTTTTATCTCTGTCTTTTAAAAATAGCTTTTGTGTTTTGATGTCAAAATGGCTTTGGGGAAAGAAAAAGGGGGGGAAAGGGTTCAAAAAAGCAAGAATTTAGTTAGATGCACTGAATACCTGCTTGCCTTAATGTTCATTTCCTGGTGTGTTTATCAAGCTGTTTTATCAAGTGTTCTTCTGATAAAATCACACTGCAGGAAGTGGCAGACCCCAGCATAATGCATTCAGAACTAGAACTGTTCTCTGTATTACACAGGATGTATGTTCTTCTCCATGATATTGCAATATTTGTTCTTGCTGTGTTTGCAGAAAACTGGACCAACTGTTACCAAAGTAGTAACTGTGGTGACAACCAAAAAAGCAGCTGTAGAGTCAGAAAAGAAGAAAGGGGAGCTCATGGAGAATGACCAAGATGCAATGGAGGTAATGGAAGTGTCTTGCATTGCTACTGTGTGCCTCCAGAAGAATGAGGATAGTCTTGGGCTTTTTCAGTCTCCTAGGAGATAAACAGTTAGTTATTTAATTTGCAGAACCATGGTCACAAGATTGTTTGATCTTCAGCAGTTTCTTGTTACTTAACAGTGGTTTTTTGTGGAGATGACCATTGCAGCTGTATTGTTCCAAGGCAGTGTTACACAGATGAGAAGTGAATGAGTGCATCAGGTTGTCTGGCTTTGTAATTGTTCTTCATGTGACTAGGCTGGGGTGTGTCACATGTGGTGTGTGTTCAGTTCATCTGACTGAAATTGGGCAGGCACTCCTGGGGATCCCATGTGTGCAAGACCTCCAGCTAGGACAGAATGTTTACCTGTAGAGTCATGGAATCATTAAGGCTTGAAAAGACCTTTTAAGATCATTAAGTCCAATCATTAACCTAACACTGCCAAGTCACCACTAAACCATGTCCCTCAGCCCCACATCTCCATGTCTTTTCAATCCCTCCAGGGAAGGTGACTCCACCACTGCCCTTGGCAACCTGTTCCAGTGCTTAACCACTCTGACAGCAAAGAAATCTCTCCTAATATGCTGTTTCTGTTGTGTGGCAGTGACTGTTTCTGACTGGCAGGACTGGTAGTTAGTATTCATAAAGTCATGAAAATGATGCACACCATGGGGAAAGTTAAGGTTTGGGAGAAACAGGAAAGAAAGAAATCAAAGAAGAATTGGGACTCTTAAAAATGATAACAGGTTACAGTATCTGATCTGCTAAGGTAAAATAAAGCTCCTCTCTAAATGAAAAGAGAGAGCCTCTCAGAATACCATTCTTACTAATTTACACACAAATGATCATCTCTACAGTATTCCTCAGAAGAGGAAGAAGTTGATCTTCAGACTGCCCTGACTGGCTATCAGACCAAGCAGAGAAAGCTGCTAGAACCAGTGGATCATGGCAAGATAGAATATGAACCTTTCAGGAAAAACTTCTATGTTGAAGTCCCAGAACTAGCTAAAATGACTCAAGAAGGTAAGGACAAATACAACCAGAGAAACCTTGGATGCTGTTAAAAGAACAGTGTGGTGGATTTGGATGTGCAAAGAAAACAGCAAATTATGTTGGCATATAAAGAGTGTTTGGAGCTACTTGGTATAGAAAACCATTGAATCAGGTAACAGTCACTGGTAAATTTATCTGATGATCTAAGAGGCTTTGACTGACCTGCCTGCTGTGTTTATGTGGAACAAGCTAAAAGTGTTTCGTGTTCAAGGACAGATCAAGAACATTTTGATCAAGGTGGTGGGGAAATGTCAAGTTTTGACTCTGCTGCAATGTCACCTGTATTTCAGAGGTGAATGTGTACAGGCTGGAGCTGGAGGGAATTACAGTCAAGGGAAAAGGCTGTCCCAAACCAATAAAAACCTGGGTCCAGTGTGGTATTTCCATGAAGATTCTCACTGCCCTCAAAAAGTAAGCAATAACTTTGTGAATGATATCCTACTTCATTTTGCTGTGTGCTGTCATATATTAATAAGGAAAACCTTTCTTCTTCTTTGCATAATGCAACATGCCCATGTTTTAGGATATTAGAGGTAGTCATCAGAGTGTTTCTCTCTCAGCACTGAACTGTTGTCAGGATCTCTTCCTTCTGCTGTTTGTGTCAACCGTTCCCTGCTCATTTTTAAGCTCTGTATTGTGAATGCCACTAATATGTACATGTAAATATGAACATGTAGATGGTTTTTTTATAGCATGCCTTTGTGATTCACATCTGTCAAAGCCTATTTTGTTCTTCAGATAGCTTGTTTTCTTCTCTTTAAGACATGGCTATGAAAAGCCCACTCCCATTCAGACCCAGGCTATCCCAGCAATTATGAATGGACGTGACCTGATTGGCATTGCTAAAACAGGCAGTGGAAAAACCATTGCATTTCTCCTGCCCATGTTCAGACACATCATGGATCAGAGACCCTTAGAAGAAGGAGAAGGTCCCATAGGTACAAAGCTTTTCTTTCCAAAGTGGCTGTTTACTGGAGCACATGCTTTAGAAGGATCTTCAGTTCTTCTCCTGCTTCTAGGGAGAAATGCTTACTTACAGGTGTTTATTAATGGGGGGTGCTTTTTAAAATGTAACTCATGATCTCTGTGCTGTTTAATGTTGTTTGTGATCCCTGGGCTATCTAATGTTGTTCCAAGAGCACTTGCATGTCCCTAGATCTGGAAGGGAGACCTTACTCCCTTGACTTTGAACCTTTGGCCAGATTTCCACCCCCTCCTCATACTGTCTTAAGTCTCTTTATCCTGAAATGACAGTTTGTAAAATACACAGCAGTAAATTACTGTAAGCATCATGACAAACCATTTTTATTGTATAAACAACAGCAGATCTTACATTACAGTGATGAAAATACTTTCCCTTTCAGCTGTCATTATGACACCAACCCGGGAGTTGGCTCTGCAGATCACCAAGGAGTGTAAGAAATTCTCCAAGACACTTGGGCTTCGAGTTGTCTGTGTCTATGGAGGAACAGGAATCAGTGAGCAGGTACATGGAAGGCATACCTTGCTTGTCAAATAACTTTGGAACTTCAGTAGTTAATATTACTTTTGCAGTGAATTCCTTTCTCTTCATTATAAAGCCAGTACATTTGCAGCCTTCATCATGGATTTTCTTTGTATGAAAGGTGATGATGTGACAGCCTAAGTGTTCACTCATAACTGAGCCTTAAGCATACTCATCTTGAGAGTTCTCAAGTATAGTTCTTAAAAGCTTGAGACTTTCTTCTCAAGTATGTGCTGAGTGTGGCAGTAATTAAGCTATCAGTGAGATGTGATAGTTTGAAAGTTCCTGAGAAGCTCTGTTTTTGTGGGAGCTCCCCTCAAGAGAGCAAAAGCCAGAAAATGATAACTTTGCTTTATTGTATTAACAAATATTGCATATTAGAGTAATTTAGAGAGAAATTGTCAAGGGTTTCCTCCTCCTTGCTTATGGAAGCAGCAGGAGCGACCATCTGTGATGGAACATGGTTTATTTAGTCTCTGTTGTCCATGATACAACATTTGACATTTCTTCTAGGCCCATAACTGTGTAGAAGCTATATTCCTATTAATAATTACTTCGAGTAGTAGGCTCTACAGAGGGATCTGGCCAGCCTGGATTGATGTGCCAAGGCCAGTGGGATGAGGTTCAACAAGGCCAAGTGCCAGCTCCTGCACTTGGTTCACAAGAACCCCCGGAATGCTCCCAAGCTTGGGGCAGAGGCTGGAAAGCTGCCTAGGGGAAAAGGAGCTGGGCTGACAGCAGTTGAGCATGAGCCAGCAGTGTGCCCAGGTGGCCAAGAAGGCCAGCAGCATCCTGGCTTGGATCAGCACTAGTGTGGCCAGCAGGGACCAGGGCAGGGATTATCCCCTGGGCACTGTTGAGGCTGGGTTCAGTTTTGGGCTCCTCATTCCAAGAACACTAAGATACTGGAGTGTGTCCAGAGAAGGGTGACAAATAGGAAGGAATAAAGCAGTGTAATGCTTTGTTTCTTGTGTCTGAACAGATAGCTGAGCTCAAAAGAGGTGCTGAAATCATTGTTTGCACACCTGGCCGTATGATTGACATGTTAGCAGCTAACAATGGTGAGTAGAAACCCTTTTCTTCTGCAGCTTTTGCTTTATATATTTGTTGTGTAATTCTAACACATTCAAAAGATCATGTCTTTTGAGAAATGGTCTTATGAAGTTTGCTGATATCTCTTCAGGCTGCACTGTCTACCTATTGAGAATCCATAGCACTAATAATAGGATTCATCCTAGATTGGTTTGCTGTTGTGGGGGAGGACAGGAGATGCCACATTCTTGAAGAGTTTCTGAGAATGTTTATCATTGTTAAACTTCAAATGTGCTGGTCCCAGTTTTGTAACTGAAGTGCTTTAGCTAATGTAGTCATTTGGATTACTTGTCTGCCCATTGATCCTTGATTACTGGCAGGGTAGCTCGGCAGTTATCTACCTGTACAGAAAAGCTTCTGACTCTGCCTTTGTCTGTTGGTTTTAAGACACCAGCAGAGAAGCCCTCCCTAAATAACTGTTGAAAAGTAAAAGCACTGACCTTCCAGCAAATATTCACCTTGATTAAACTGAGCCACTGCAGCTTTAAGAGGTTTTGTCCTAGTGTAACCATTGCATGCTTATTAGATAAAGTTTTATTATTAAATTATTCCACATCAAAACCTCTACTAAACTGTTGACATTATTTAACTTCTGTGGAAAAAGTACCTTCAAGAGATATAGAACTGGGCTTCCAAGACTTAAATCGTCCAAGGTAGGTACATTAATGCTGTTCCCAAGTAATTTTCCAAAGTTATTATTTGGGGCTGAAAGTGTTAAGATGTTAAATAGATACGTAGATTTTAAGAAAGATTGATTTTGTTCCTTAAGTATCATTTACATACCTTAAAGAAAAAAAGGCAGCACTTAATCTCTCCCAACATAATTTGAGGATTCGGCTACAGTTTGCTGAAGCCAAAAGGATCAAATTCTGCAGTAGTTTGAAAGGCACAAGCCTGAGTGATACTTGTTCCATTCTGAGAGTGTTTGCCAGTGTCACTCCACAGTCGTTTGGAACTGAATGTGTTCCTGTGTTTGTAGCATGAAACCCCTGAGTTAAATCCTTCTCGTGAAAGGGAATCTCTTAGCTGTGTTTGGGAAGGGTGTTAATTATCCTGTCCATCATAATTTCAACATCTTCAGAGTTAAACAACTTGCTTATTTTGTTTTCAGCTGGCCCAGAGTTTGGGGTGGTTCTTAGTTTTCAATTTAGTAGTGGTCCTGGGTAGGTTTTCATCTTTATATTTGCAAAGGACTGCTTACTCTGTTTTAGCCATATTATTAGCAGTTAACTAGAACTTAGAGTGTGCTTATTCTCCAAGAGTTGGTTCTAGTTCCCAGGAAGCATTACAGATTGTATGTGTAAGAGGAAATGTGCTGAGGCTGCAGCAGTTAGCACTGGGCTTTGCCTTCCACACATGCGCTGTAATCTCTAATATGTTTTTTCCTAGGTGGCGCTGTCAGATAATGGCTGATGTGGCTCCTTGCTTCAGCTCAGTCTTAGTTTTATGCTCTGTTTGGGCGAGGGCCCTTTTCTGACTTTTACAGGTTCTTCTGGCCCTATAATGGTATGCAAGAGAAGAGTTTGACACCATAAAAGGGCCTTGTGCATACTTCCACCTTTCCCAGAATGTTTGATGTGCTTAAAAATGAGACCACTGAAAATTCACAGTCAGTGAATTTTCAAAAAGTAATGAATGTCTTTAGACATTAGCAGATAGTGAGACTATATAACATTAAAAAATAAAAAGAGGGAGAGAAATTACTCCTGAGGGAAGCCAGATTTCCAGTTGATTTTGTTTCCCATGTGTTTGTTTCTCCTCTCCTTCCCCAGGTCGGGTGACGAACCTCCGCAGAGTCACGTATGTTGTACTCGACGAAGCAGACAGAATGTTTGACATGGGTTTTGAGCCTCAGGTAAGCAATGACATCAGGAAGATTGCCCCAAGATGTTATTTGCCACTTCCAGGTCTTTGCAATGCTACATTACACTGCCAGTCAATGTTCAGAAAGTTGTGTTACATATCACAGAATCTCCTGAGTTGGAAGGAACCCACCAGGATCATCCAGTCCAACTCCTAACTGGACAACAGTTTAAACTGACTCTTTCATTTTCCTGTTGTCCTCACATGCTTTGTCTTCAGTAAATTCTTAAGTAGCTTAGATTTTTCTCTTTCTGTTTCAGTTTCTTTTCTTTACACACTTGTTTTGGGTCCTTGTGGCCATGTTGTAGCCCCCTGTAATCCCTTATGCAGATGTCATATGAGTAGCTGTAGCCTGCTTGTATATATATATATATATATGTCTCTTGGCAACATCATGCAGGAGACAGGAACAAAATGTTGGAAATACTGGTGACAAATGACTTGCAGGCAGCTCTGGGCATCCAGGACTCTTTCAGTTGTCCTCCAAAGCTAGGAAAATTCCTTTTATGTTGTCTCTTGAGCTGTAGGATTTCTGCTGCATGTCTTTTAAGATTTCTGCTGGGCTGTTGACAGGTTGCATATTGCCGCTGAACTTCCTTTTGAATCCAGCAAGTTTTGTCTTCCAATGCCAGCACCTAGGTCCCAAGAGGAAATATATAAAGAAATGGTTTGTAGTCTGTGGAGTGCAGATCCCACCTCACTTTTCCAGCTTTGTATGTGTCTGAAGTTGAATTGCAGCCCTTGGGTATTAACGGGGAATGTTCTCTTAACCCAGGTTATGCGCATTGTAGACAACGTCAGGCCTGACCGGCAGACTGTCATGTTCTCTGCTACTTTCCCCAGAGCTATGGAGGCTTTAGCTCGCAGAATCCTGAGTAAACCTATTGAAGTGCAGGTTGGAGGCAGAAGCGTTGTCTGTTCTGATGTGGAGCAGCATGTGGTGAGTATCACCCAGCTGCCTTGCTGATCTTCTCACTTGCCTGCAAAAGATTCTTTCCAGCAACGTTGAATAGAAACTACCCTACCCACAGAGCTTGTGTTTGTAGAAGTTTAGTGAGCTTATTAAACGTGAATACAGCATCAAGGACAAGGAGAAATGGCTACAAGCTACAAGAGGGGAAATTTAGATTAGAGATTAGGAGGAATTTCTTTACCAGGAGGATGGTTAGGCACTGGAACAGGTTGCCCAGAAAGGTTGTGGATGCCCCATCCTCGGCGGTGTTCAAGGCCAGGCTGGATGTGGCCCTGGGCGACCTGGGCTAGTAATTGGCATCCCTGCCCATGGCAGGGGGGTTGGAACTAGATGATCTTTAAGGTCCCTTCCAACCTGAGCCATTCTATGATCAACTAACACCCTCATCTGCAAATGCAGTGTGGTCACTCTTTAAAGAAACCTGGTTTTATAGCAGTTTTCCACTGGCTGTGGAAACATCCTGAAAAAGTCAGCTCCTGTTCCCAGTCTTTACTTTATGCACCCTAAATGTGTTCAGTGACTTAAGGTACAACTTCTGCTCTTTCTACTTTACTTTTGTATCTCTTTTTCCAGATTGTCATAGAAGAGGAGAAAAAGTTTTTGAAGTTACTGGAGCTGCTGGGACACTATCAGGAGAAAGGATCAGTTATCATATTTGTAGATAAACAAGAACATGCTGATGGGTTGTTGAAAGATTTAATGAGAGCCTCTTATCCTTGCTTGTCTCTTCATGGAGGTAATCTGCAATCTTTAATTAAGGATTTATATTAACAACTCCAAACTAGAATAATGGTATTCAGTAATTATAAAGAGAGGTTGCTTGGTTCCTGTATAGTACTAGTTGCTGTTTCTTCTGAAGCAGGTTTTGCTTCATAATTGGGAAAGGTATTAGTCTTTTAATTTGAAATAGTCATGATAGTTTGCTGTTCTTACTCTTTACTGTTCCCTCTGAGATGTTATCAGATGGCAGATCTTGACTGTGCAACAGGATTGTTACTGAGAGCTCACACCTCTCGGGGAGCATCAGTAGCTACTTGCTATTGCAGAGTAGTGAATTCCACTGGGGAGTGGTAGGTGATATTTTCCTTTGAGATTCCACAATAATAGCAGCTGTTGTTTCACTTTTCTGCCATCAAGTAGGAATATAATAGGAGTAGTTTGGTAGTAAGAGGAGGAAATCTCTTTAGAATCTTGTCCATCCCAGAGGATTTTAAAACCTTCCATATATAATGCTCTTACAGTAACCAGTAAGTACAAAACCACTGTTCATTTAGTGCAACAAAGAAAGATATTCTGGTCATTCTGAGATTTCTGTTGCTTTTTAGAGAACAGACAAAGCCTCCAGATGAGGTCTCAATTGAATACAAGTCAAACAGAAAACCATATTAAAGGAACTTTTGAGGAAAGCTTTTTCTTTTTAATGATATAAAAGGAACTTCTTGAGGATCCTTGGTATGGAAAAACATCTTTTTATAGTGGAAAAATGAAAAGTTTTGTTATTCTGACTAAGATATTATGCCTGTAAAAGTGTGAATGTGCTGAGGTTTTATTTGTTAGGCTTTTGGTGGTTTGAAGTGGAAGAGTGTTTTGACCTATGTTACAGATTCTTCTGGCTCAGAACAGAACTTTACAATTAACCGTTTATCCTGGTTGTTTGCAGGTATTGATCAGTATGACAGGGACAGTATAATCAATGATTTCAAGAATGGAACTTGCAAACTTCTAGTAGCCACATCAGTAGCAGCAAGGGGCTTGGATGTGAAGCAGTTGGTGCTGGTGGTTAATTACAGCTGTCCCAACCACTATGAAGACTACGTGCACCGAGCAGGCCGGACAGGCCGAGCTGGCAATAAAGTAGGTGTGATGAGTTGCCTCTTCTGCTTATTCCTGACATTCTGTTTTCCTTATTTATTGCTTGATCAAAGTGTTCCCAAGGGATACCTACAGGAGGAGTAGTTTTTGTTACTGGGGGGAAGAAGGTTTTCCTTTAAGGTGCACCTAAGGGCTTTGAGTGAGTGCATGTGAAATGTATTCTGAGTTTCAGCACTAATGTTCTTCTGATGTGGGGATGTTCTTTGAAATCCCATTAGTGGCTAAATGTTTGAGTGGTTTTGACTGTTGGAAATGTGCCCTACTAAATTGATAAGATGTTAGTTTTCAAACCTTTAAGCAGGAGAAGTCTGAAGGGAAGGCCTGGCTGTGTGATTAGCCCTGCATCTGTTTCCTGGGAAATCATATGATTCCTTCTGTATTCCCACTAAAAACGTTTTTGCATGAATATCATGGATACCTTTACTGACCAGAACAAAAGCATCTGTGCAAGGATGCTTCAACAGATTTAGAGATAAAGTGTCTTTAGAGATCTTGCTTATCTTTTAAATTAATTGTGACCAGGGCTATGCATACACATTCATTACTGAGGATCAAGCACGGTATGCTGGGGATATCATTAAGGCTTTGGAATTGTCTGGGAAGCCAATTCCTCCTGATTTGGAGAAGCTCTGGGCTGACTTCAAAGACCAGCAGAAGGCTGTAAGTAATTCTTTCTTCTGTCTTGGGCTTTGCTCTGGGTTTAGTGCATGCACACATGGGTCCAGTTGCACAGTACACACAGATGGGTCATTGTGCAGACTTCTCTGAGAACACATTCATGTGCTTAGGGAAATGTGTCAGTGTTTTCAAGGATGGGATCTTGAATGTCATTTAGAGGACACATCTGTATGTGTTCTTCAGATTGTCTGGATGTGGTAGAGAAGCACCTACTGTATGAGGGGCACTTTGGCTTTTAGCAAAACTCACATCAAAGATAATGAAGTTTCAAAGATAATGAAGTCCTTTCACAGAATTTGTGTTGTTATTTCTAGAGCTCTCAGCAGCAGAGGATCTGGCTTGTGCTCAGAAGAGTGACTTTGGAATTTTTCTGGTGTAAAAGCTGGAGTTAGGGTTTGGGGTTTTTTGCTGCATTTGAAGAGCATTTAAAATGTATACTGAGAGAAAATCCCAGTAGTGTATTGTTTCTGTATGCTGCATTAACAGAGCTTTTCTATTACACTTCATTCTAAAACACAGTTTCAATTTGAAGAGCTTTCTGAATGGCCTAGGGTTTGCTTTTGAAAATATCCAACCTCAACATTATTTCCATCATTTTATAGTTATTTTATGACTAGGAATTGTGATTTTAATCTTCTAAGTATAAACATATGGTTTTGTTTTCAGGAGGGAAAGTTGATTAAAAAAAGCAGTGGATTCTCTGGGAAAGGTTTTAAATTTGATGAAACTGAACAGGCTTTGGCTAATGAAAGAAAGAAGCTACAAAAAGCAGCTCTTGGCTTGCAAGATTCAGATGATGAAGATACAGCTGTTGATGTAAGCACCTGAAACTAAGATTGAAACTGCTGAAGGTTTTGCAAGAACTTGGAGGGTTCCCCAGTAGGTTAAATAAC
Organism: Galbula dea; assembly: GCA_013399015.1. Taxonomy (NCBI): domain Eukaryota; kingdom Metazoa; phylum Chordata; class Aves; order Piciformes; family Galbulidae; genus Galbula; species Galbula dea. The sequence goes on from VWZX01007460.1 coordinate 3,081,045, forward strand.
ATGTTGCAGAGCACACAGGGTTTTGTTACTGTGTCCTATGCTTCATTAGTCAAATTCTCTGGGTAGATCTGCATGTGTTCTTACATACAAAAGATAACATAGCTATGAAGATCAAGAGCTGTTAAGATCTTGAAAGTCTCTGTCTGGCTTACTGGTATTTTACACCTTATTAATACATGTAGTTATATAAATGTCTCAGAAATGAGATTTCTTTGTAATATTAATGTTGTGTAAGTGAAGTAGAACCATTGCCCTCACTTCACAGACATGTTTACTTGCAGTGTTTGAAAGAAACTCATAGTAGCCCCTGTCTATTTCTAAATCCTTGTTAGATTCCTTTCTTAATGTTTGTCAGACTCTTTCTTTGGGACCTTGAAAGTTACCAGTGTGTTCAGACTTTTCCCTGATGATTAGCTCATCTGTTCCTCTTGTTGAGTTGTAGTTCTGGGCAGACTCCTACCATTTCTGAGAGAGTTACTTAAAGCATGTGAATTCAATGTACCTTAGTGTCTGTCTCTCTTTAGGACGTCATCTAATGGTCAGTGGAGTGATGGAAAAATTGTTCTTTTCTTTAGATTGATGAACAAATTGAAAGCATGTTCAATTCCAAGAAAAGAGTGAAGGACATGGCAGCACCAGGAACATCAAATGCTCCCACACCATCAGCTGGAAATGCAGAAAAACTGGAAATTGCCAAACGATTGGCTCTGAGAATCAATGCCCAGAAGAATCTTGGAGCAGAAGCACAAGTATTTGTCCCCTTCCACTTTAAGGTCAGGCTCTTTACAAAGCAAGTTTTATTCTTTTTTTCTTTTTCAGGTAATAAATTGTTCAGATTTGCTGTGTGGCTGCCAGTTTGTTTAGCTTTTCTGCACACTAATAACGTGCTGCATTAGTTAGCTCCTGCTGGGCTAACTCAGCAATAAGCTGCTGTAGGATTTGTAATTGAGCTAATGTGACAAAAAGGGCTAATACAGAACTGGAAATGCTTTCTCTGCCCTGGCAAAGAGTTAATTCATTACTGATAAAATGACACAGTTAGGGTTTGTCAGCTTTAGCAGTTACAGAACATCTTTCTCTGCTGAAGCCTGTGAGAGACAATTCATTCTGATTTAGGTTAATGTGACCTGAGGAGAGTTACTGGGAGGAAGCAAAGAAGAGGAAGAGAAGTTTGGAGAATGTATTTATTATGTGGACAACTGTATTACATAGAAAGCTTTAACTGATGGTTTATAGAGGACTTCTTTTGGCTACCTTGTTCTCAGCATGGACCTGTTTTTCTCCAGGATGTGATGCAGCAAGCTACAAATGCTATCCTGAGAGGAGGCACCATCCAAGCTCCTACTGTATCTGCCAAGACCATTGCAGAGCAACTGGCTGAAAAAATCAATGCTAAGCTCAATTATGTACCCATAGAGAAGCAGGAGGAAGAGAAACAGGATGGAGGACAGAATGAATCCTTTAAGAGATATGAAGAAGAGCTGGAGATCAATGACTTCCCCCAGGCAAGTGACCACCTTGCTGTACTCAAGAGGACATGTCCATTATTTAGCAGAGGCTAACTTCATGGTTTAGACTGTGGTTATAGGAATGAAGTATTTTGTCTCTCTCTCTTCTCATGCCTGATGGAAATGCCTCTACTCTCTGATTAGATACACAATGCTTTGGACATATTCCAGAGAATACCAGAAAAACAAGCATCAAACATCTTTTCACCTTCTACCACTGACTTCTCTCACATCCAATTCTTTGATACACTCTGGCATTTGATTTCAAAGTACAAAATCCATGCTGTGGCTGATGCTGCTCTTGGCTTTCTTTTTTTTACTACTGAGTAGTTTTGCCACTCAGAATATTGCTGCTCTACTCTACCTCATCTGTTGTTTTGAGGATTTATATTCCACAGTGCCAAGTACAAATTCCTTGTGTTTTATCTTTGAGGTTCTGCCTAGGTTTACCTTAACAAGTAACTTAAAACAGTCTCCCAGCTGCTTTCTAGACTGTCTAAATTAATTTATCATCATGAAGTACTTTTGAGGATGTTGTAGAGGTTTGAAACAACTTTTACAGGGTTCTGAAAATGTTCTTGCCTGGATCCCATTTTGAGTGATGCCTTTCTCCTTGCTGATCCTCCTGTATCCTTTACCTTGCAGACTGCCAGGTGGAAAGTTACCTCCAAAGAAGCACTACAGAGAATCAGTGAATATTCTGAAGCTGCTATTACAATCAGAGGAACTTATTTCCCTCCAGGCAAAGAACCTAAGGAAGGAGAAAGAAAGATTTATTTGGCTATAGAAAGTAAGTATTGTTTTTATAAATGTTTCAATTAAAGATAGGAGTCTAGTGTTGGAATTAGACAAGGCATCTCTGTAGTCATAGTGCTCAATTACACACCCATTGCAGTTGCTTTGCAAATGAATTTAATTACTCAAGAAACAGACTCATTTATCTTAATAGACTTTGTCAGGTGATGCATGGGGATCACAGAGATGCTTCTCCCCAAAAACTTTGCAGATCTCATGAGGGAGAAGAGTTGTTCTCAAAAGAAATTCCAATCCTTGGTATTTCTGAGTAGTGTCATTTATGACTGTTGCAGTTCCTTCAAACAGAACACCCCTAGCTGGGGGTGTCTGTGCAATACTAGAGCGTTCTTCAGCAAGCTGAGAGTGTTCAGCAGGTGTTAGTGTTCCTGGAAAGAGGCAGCAGTGTTTATTCTGCAGGCTTTCATGTGCAGAAGGTGTTGAAGATGGTGATGTTCTTCTGTCTGCAGGTGCCAATGAACTGGCTGTACAGAAAGCAAAGGCAGAAATCACACGACTTATAAAAGAGGAGCTCATCAGATTGGTGAGTGAAACAGCCAGCATGCAGAGGGAAAGTGCCTTGCTTGATGCTGTATGAGAGTGATCTCTACAAGTGTTGGCATTCATTTTCATTAATATCAGGGCCTGAGACCTGTAGACCTCAAAAGCACTGTCTGATTGAACATCCTAGGACATACCTGCCTGTGTTCAGTCAGGCAGACTTGGTCTGCTGTCCAGCCAGCAGATGGAGATAACACATCAACAGAGCTTTTTGAGTTGAGGCCTCTTTTGAAGAGTTAGGTTCCAATAAATTTCCCAATTTCAGCACCACCAGGCAGGGGAGAGGAGAATTATTCTCCTCATTTTAATACTTTATAGGTGTTGAGAGCCATAGCTTTACAGCATACCCAGCTAATAATCAGCTCTGTTCAACATACTCTGCTTTCAACATAGATACTGGCTTCAGAAATCATATTTTGAGTTCTCTGGCTGAAGAAATCTTGGCTTTCTCTGAAATTAGAATTCATAGAATCAGTTAAGAGTTTTGGTTTAATATCATGGATTCCAACTGTCAGCCTAACACTGCCAAGTCACCACTACCACTACATTGTGTCCCTAAGCACCACATCTACTTGTTTCTTGAATACTTCCAGGGATGGTGACTTCCCCAGTGCCCTGGGCAGCCTGGGCCAATGCTTAGCCAGTCTTTCAGAGAATAAATGGTTCCTAATATCCAACCTAACCCTTCCCTGGCACAACTTGAGGCTGTTTCCTCTCATCCTGTTGATTGTTAACCTGGGAGTAGAGACTGACCCCCACCTGGCTCCAACCTCCCTTCAGGGGTTGCAGAGATTGAGAAGGTCTCCCCTGAGCCTCCTTTTCTTCAGACAAAAGAATCCCAGTTCCCTGAGCTGCTCCTCATAACACTTGTGCTCTAGACCCTTCACCAGCTTCATTGTCCTTCTCTGGACACACTCCAGCACCTCAGTGTCCTTCTTGTAGTGAGGGGCCCAAAACTGACCCCAGGATTTGGGTGCAGTGTAAATATTTGATGAGTATTCAGTGATACTACTGTAGACTTCACTGCTTATTTCCATGGACTGTGGATTTATTTTTAGTGGGGGGTTTCTAGTGATTCATTTAACCAGTTTCACTTCTAATTGTGATTCTTCTCTCCTTTATTTGCAGCAAAATTCTTACCAACCAACCAACAAAGGAAGATACAAAGTTCTATGAGTCTGTGGAGTTAGCTGTCTGCCAGTGGCTGGTGTGTGAAACTTTGTGGCTTGTTGTTTTGGCTGTTTACACTGCTTCTTGTAAATTAAGAAATTTTTTATTTTGTCTTGCAGACATTTTTTTAACAGAAAATTGATACTTGCTAAAACATCTTCATTCCCTCCACTAAAGGTAGCAGTCTTAAAGCAGACCAGTTTTGGGCAGAGCATGAGTTCATTTAAAAGTGTAGTTTCTATACTTTTCATCCTCAAGAATATCAAATAAACCAGATTTTAATTTTTTTTTTTTTCCTGATAGACTGTACTGTTAAGGAAATGAAACAGTGTTGGGATTTGTGTTGGAAATTGTACCTGCTTCATGCCATATCAGTTTCTACTGGAAAAGTGATAAAACACCAAAATAAAGGCAGGCTTTTCTCCTGATCCATAGCATCTCTCTGGCTGGTTCCACACACATTCATTCCCTGTACAAAGGTCCCCTTAAGGTCAGAGAGTCTTGCAGTGATCAGAGTAGAGAATTTTATCCAGAAATACTTGAGGTCTAGTTTTAAGATCTTCTTAATCCTTTTCACATCTTATTTTGACTTTATCATTCAGGTCATAGAATAACTTTGGGGGGTTTTTGTAAAGTGAAATGTTTTGTAGGATGAAAATAGATTTCCTGTTGTTTTTTCTAAGCACCCAAACTGTAGGATGTGAGGGGTTTTTGTCCTCATTCTCTGACATAGGAATGAAAGCTTGTTTAGTTTAAAAAGAAATTATCAGGGGAAATAAAAAAAGAGAAACCTCTTTTGTAATAAAATATGACTTTGCCACTTTTTATAGTGTTCTTATATATATACATTTAATGTGAGTTGGTTTTTTTTGCCCTCTGGGTTGTTGTCTTTGTTGCTGTTAGGACATGGCATTAAGTGTAAATGAATAATGATGTTCATGACTGAATTCCACAAATAGTGACTAGCCTTGCAGTCAATAAGCTACTGGCACAGGCAAGACCTTTCTTTTGGAGGTCTCATCCCCATAACCATTAGCAGTAATGATGGGAGCTTAACTACTCTTAAGCATGTAACTTTCCTGTCTGCTGATCTGGAGCCTGAGCAGTAGCAATCTGAACCATCTCATTCTAGCAGCTGCAAGGCTTTGGAGCTGATGCCTTTCCAGAGGACTTTTGTAGGAAGCTTTTCTTGCCTGACACACTCAGAAGAACCATGTCATTTGAAAGCAGCTGTGTATATACTGCTCCAACCCTGGGGAAGAGAAATCCTCCAACCTACAGCATGGCTGTAGACATTCACAGCTTCCATTGCCCAACTGCAGGTAATTTTGAGTGACTGGGTTTGTTTGCATACAGCTCTCTGTTACTTTAGTGTCAGTGGACCTTATCTGCACTACAGGAGAAGAAGGTAGTGATCATACCAACCTGACAGGACACATGTAGGATAAGAACACCTAATACTTGCCAATATTGATCCATGGAATAGAACACACAGTAACACCTGTCAGAATGTAACATCTCAAACTAAAGCCCTGTGGTTCTCTTTGAGTACATCCAGTTACTTCCATTCAGAACTGGGCTTTGTTATCTTTCATACGACTTGTTTGTTGAATTGTCCAGTTTTTGGCAGTGTCCCCCCACCAGAGTGACAGATTTTGCTGTGTTTGATGAAGAGCACTTTCCAGCATGGACAGCCTGACACTTCCTTTGAAATTCTTCTTTCAGAATGTTCAGATATATATTGTATCTCCTAAAAAAAGACCTGATGGAGACATTTTTGTGATTTCCAGCTTTGCACTGTTGGATTTCAGCAATGCTACAATGTATAATCTCTGAACTTCCTGGGGTTTTTAAATGCAATGTCAATATTCCTATGTTTTTTTTTTTAATTCCAGCAAAAATAAAAGTAATTTCCATGTATATTTTTCAGAAACTGTCTTTCTGAATAGCTCTTCTGTTTTCTGCACTTCATTGCTTCTGGGTTTCTTCCCTGTGACAGTTTACATCACACTTTTAAGAGCAGGATGATGTGTACAGGTAACTAGTGCTTGTGTTTTTCTGCCTGAAATGCAAAGAGATGCAGCTCAGAGTCAGTTAAAGTCACAGTTGAAGGTGTTAGGATACATGAAAACAAGAGCAAAATGCATATAAGGTAGAGGAGGAGAAACTCTCTAATTAACAAACAAGGAAAAAGTAGTGGAACCAAGATGAGAAGGAAAGTTGGGAGAAGATAAGTAGTGAAGTAGTGAAAAATGTTCTATTTAGTTCTTTCCAGATGTGTCCATGAATACAGACAAGAGATCTTTTTAAGCAGCCCAGTTTGGCTGCTTCCCAGGGAATCTGCCCTGGACAGATTCCTGTCAGCCATTGTTGGAAGAGCACAGGGATGCTGTGTTTCTGTTTTGTTTTTAAATCCACATAAGCAGAGCTTGTTCTGGTACCTGCCACGGGTGATACGCTGCCAGCTTTCCAGGTTGCCTTTAGCTTTTGCTGCTGGAGTAAGCAGTGGTGTTTGGGGTGGGAAGGTGGTATAGGTATTTGATGCTGGGTGATGACAGGGTCTTTGTATGTGTGTTGCAGTAGTGCAGTGTTGTCATCATGCAGTGGTGGTGAGGAGTGATGCTCTGGGGTGTTGCTGTTCTCAGGGAACAGGAGACTGGCATACTGAGGGTGTGCCACGGGGGCACATTGCTGCCTCATGGTGAGCTTGCTGTCCACCAGCACTGCCAGAGCTGCTTTCCTGCAGGCCAGCCCTTGGCCTGTCCTGGTCTATGGGGTTATTCCTCCCCAAGTGCAGGACTTTACACTTGCTGGTGTTGAACTTCATGAGGTTCCTCTCTCCCAGCTTTCATCCTGCCTGGGTCTCACTGAATGGCAGCAGAGCCTGACAGGTGTCAGCCACTCCTGCCAGTTTGGCATCATCTCAGCCAGCTTGCTGAGAGTATACTCTGTTGTCTTCAGACTTTAGACCATTTTCTTGATGTAAATGTTAGTCTTTGTCCTGCAGAAGTTATAACCAAAATGTAATGAGTGTAGGTCACAGCCCAGCATGTTCTGTAGCTGTAGCTTGGCCTGGCTGCTTGAGATGTTACTTGTACAATTAAAGCAGTGCAGTCTATTTAATGTGCTCTTGGCTGCTAATTGAATCAAGGTTCTGAGGCTCAAAGTGCCATCTGTAGGAGCTTTTCTCACTCAAGTCTTCCAAGTGGAAGACAAAGACCAGATTTTGAAGTGAAGCTTTGCTCAAATTCTGCAGTTGTAGTAGCCAAGCATAAAACAAACACTGAAGGCTGGATTTGGGATCTTCCTAAAATTCCAGACAAGAATGCTGGAGTGTCAGAGGGAGAGTGTGCACGTTGGTATTTCAGTCCTTCAGGCATGTTTGCATGGGTAAGAAATGGTGGTTACTTGAGGGAAACTAGTGACAGGGTTAGAGTCAGGTGCAAGTGTCTGACAATGGAGCCCGTGTCACTTGCCACAATGAGCTTTACTGCCACGGACGCATCCTATTGGTGTGTTGCTAAACACCTCCAGGCAGAAAACCTTTTGTGAATGTGCCTGAATGCCCTTCAATAGGTCGGTGAGGTGGTTCTTGGTGTGAAGATTGGTGTAAAACCAGCCCTTGCCACAAGTCTCCTCACGGCGTGGTGCACGGCCCCTTCCCTTTATCAGAGCCTGAGTGCCACGGGCCCTGTGTGCGCGTTCTGGGCTCCTCACGTGATGCTTGAGGAATGCACTTTCCTTTGATTATTTTTCTTGACCCAGATCTCTTCCAAATATGGTCTCAGCTTAAACAAGTTTGTGTTCTTAGAACTCGGGCGTTTGCAGAAGAAATTCTGGCTTCCAGCTCACTATATGGGGGGAGCAGAGGTGGAGAGCAGTCTAAAAATGTAAAGATAAAAGGCACACAGCTGGACTCAAATTTGTCCCAAAATGTGCATTTGGTAAAATGTTTATACAATGCTAGGCAGGGAGATTTGTTTTCATCATTTTAGCTACAGTGGAAACAATTGTTTTTAAATAAATGACCATTAGTCTGAGGGATTGCCACCCAAACATTGCTTCTCTGAGGCTTCTCATCTGAAACAGATTTAAATGTTTTTCTTTAGTCAGACTGAGAGATACAGAATTGTCAAGCTGACCAGCATTAGCAGAGGTGAATTGATTAGTATCTTAGAACTAAGTAGTTCTAATGAGCTCAGAAATTACTAATAACATACTGTAGATCTAAAGTGATTTTCTATTTTGGCCCTTCTAAGGATGAAGTTCTTTGTCAAAACAGTGTTTCTCAGAGCAATAAATACCCCTGGGCAGCTGTTGCAATATGAAGGGAAACGTTATGGGTAGCAAAAATCCTTAATCTCAACTAAAACTTACATTTCCTCTACATATGTGCATGTCAGCAGGCAAGTAGAAATGACTAGCTCCAGTAATTCATAGTTAAACATAGAGAGGAGGTCATGGCAATATGGCACTGAACACTCAGTACACTGAGTAGCTGAGGACTGGCAAGAAACAGGAGGAGGAACTTGTGCTTTCAGGCCCTTCTTCTCCTTTAAAATTTGGATGCACCAAGTGAGATCTCCAGGAAGGAAGGAGGAGAATGGGACTTCGTGATCCAGATGTAGGAAAGGGAAGCATTCTATTGCATCTTTTGCCTTATAGATAGTTTAATCATTTGCTACTGCTAGCGAGAGCAGTCCTGTAGAGAAAGGCAAGGCAGAAGCAAATTCACAACCTGAGCAACAGCCATGCCTCAGGTCCTGAGGAGCTTTCACAAATGAAGAGAGTCCCAGACCAGTTTGTCTTTTGTTTGGTTCCTGTTTTTGTTAGCACAATGAGGAAACCAGACCCTCTTGCTGCCAGATTAATATTTGAGCACTGTGGGCACTGGAGCTGGCTCATCTGCTGAGGGTTTGCCTGGAGCACAATGCAGAGCAGTCACCCAGACCCTCATGAAGGCACATCCAGCTCCAAGGTCAAACCTTTAGATCTTACTCTGCCAGGCTGCTGGTGGCAGCCTCAACAACAGCTCTATTCAGGTTTCACAGCTCCTTGCGTTGGAACCTTTCACTGCTTCACATTACAAGTTCACTCTCTACTTTCTAACTGCTTCTGTGTGCTGTTGGGATCATGTTTTCTTCTAGATAAATCAGGAGCCTGAGCCTGGCCTGACTTCCATCACCTTCCAAACTAAGGGATTAAAAAGAAAATAATCTGATACCAAAGGGGTATGAAACTCTACTGCTTTTTATTGGTGGCACCATTTCCAACAGCAGAAAGAGGAGGTTTGTAAATAAACTGAATCATTTGCTAAATTGAACTAAATAAATGCTGCTTTTCCCTGCTGCTTTTTTATATTGCAAGTGAGGATTCCTGCATGCATTAGGAAGCACTGGCAAAAAAACGAGCCATCGTCTTGGCAGGATGTTTCCCAGCAATTTTTGGCCTGAAGAGCTCCAAGTATTGTAGAAATGGAATATCACAGGGTTGGAGTACAGCAGTCAGCTCCCCAAACAACAGCAGGAGAGGAAAACATTGAGAAAAACAGAATTAGCCATTTGTAAAAATGGCTGCAGGTTCTTTTTTGCCTAGTCTTTCATTTTCTAAGACCTCTTCTGAAGAACACAGAACATCTTGCAGACTCTTTCATATGTCAGTCACTTAAGGACTTCTCTACCGATTTAGACCCTGTGATTTGAAGTTGTCTATCAGTGGCCCAAGGGTGCTCACAAGAGAGCAGGAAGGTTTGGATGAATGTGCAGTGGCACTGATGCTATTATGGTCATTAACAAATGTGGGTTAAAAAATTTGTAGGTCATGGCCCTCCACAAAGTGGGCTGTCAGGTTGTTTCACTAAACCTGCCTTTGATGACAGAAGGTTAGACTGTGAAAAGTGCCGGGTACTTAAAATTCCTGGTTTCTATGGGATCTCTTCTGGAAACAGTTGAACTTGCTGTTTCTGCTCAAAGGTACAATGCCTTGTTTTGAGGGAAGTGCCACTGCAATGCTAAACTCTTTGGAACATAGATGATACAGGGCAAACTATTTAATAATGAACAGTACTTCATTGCAGCTGGTGCTGCAAGATGCTGTGGTTCATGGATTGAGTGCTGTAGGAGTTCTGTTGGAAATGTCTGCCATCTTCATTGCAAAGTCAGCAGTGAAAGAGAACTAACCTAATACTTTTATTTTATGCAGACCTAAAGATTGACTGTGCCATAACGGATTGCAATGTGTGTACTTTCTGGATGGAAAATATCCTGCTCCTCCATTCCAGTGAAAGTAATGGAAACACCAGGAATCCTGGATCAGCTTTCCTGAACGTGCTTAACCATTTACAGTATTTCAAATATACAGGGCATGTTCTATGATTTATTTTACCATACAGTAAATCAGCAGTTTATGCTTAGAAGCCAGATGCAAAGATGAATCTGAATAATGCTGTTCAAATGGTGGAGAAGAACTGGCACGGCAGCTCAGTGCAAGCAAGCCCCAGCCCTGTCACAGAGGCCCAGGGTGATGGGGATCACTCCCCAGCACCCAAAGCCACTACACGCCATCCCTGCTGGCCTCCTTGCCGGCCCTGCCTCATATGTTATGTGGGAGAGCAAAACGCCGGTATGGAGACCTGCCTCACCAATCCCCTCAGATCTCTGAGCGCCCCTCGCACCTTAGACGCCGTCCAGCCGCTTTCCCGCCCGCAGGACAAAATGGCGACAGGTCCCCGACCCTCAGTGCCTCAGAGGCGGGAGTAGCCCCCCCCGGCCCCGCCCCTCCCTCCCTTCCTCCCGCGCGCCCCCGCGGCGCGGCCCCGCTCGGGAGCGCGCCCCGCCCACCCGCGCCCGCCGCAGCGCCGCTCCCTGCAGCTGCCCGGCGGGGTGTGGGGGAGGCGGCCGCTCGTTCCCGCCCGCCTTCGCTCTTCCTTCTCCTCCTCCTTCTCCTCCCGCCCGTCCGTAGCCCCGCAGGCCGCCCCGATCCCCTCAGGTAAGTGCGGGTCGGGCCCGCGTCCCTCAGCCCCTTCCCGGTGCGGTGGGAGGCGGCGGGCGGGCAAGATGGAGACGCGGCCGGCGGGGGAGGGGAACGGAACGGAGCCGTCCGCGTCCAGCCTCGCTTCTCAGGGGGATTCCCCGATCTCCTTAAATGGAGGGACGACCTTCCTACTCTCCTTTCCGGGCCGCGGGAGCCTGGCCCCTCTGAGCCGCGGGAGGGGAGCTGCGCCATCGCCGCCCCGTCCCGCTGTCCTCTTCTTCTGGGCCGGAGGGAGCCGGGCCGGGCCTTGGGCCGGGGCAGGAGGAGGCCGCACCCTGTGCCGAGGAGGAGTTTGGGCCAGGCCCTGTTTGCTCCCCGCACAAGACAGGTGACACTCGAGGCCAGTCCACCGCAGTGACCCCAGCGTGTTGCCCACCGGCTGTGGTGGCATCTGAGGCAGTGGAACGGGGCATGGGGGAGCCGCGTCGCCCCTTTGTCCCCTCGGCTGACCCTTAGCCTCTTCAGGTGGAGCTTCCTGCTGCGTCCCAGCCAGGCCACTCCACTGTGCTCAGGAATTATTAGTCCCCTTCGGCACCCAGAGCTCTCCTGCGTGGGGATGTTGTGTGTGTGTGTGTGTGTGTGTGTGTGTGTGTGTGTATATATAGATATTCAGTGCTTTTTGCTCAGGACATATTGCCATTAGTGTGTGGGATCTTCATGCATGCATGCATGCAGCCCGTGGATGTGTTTCTTTGACATAGCTAGGCTGTGGCTGCCTTCATTCACCTGTGTGTCAGGATATCTGGATAACCTCTGGCATCTTCCTTCTTAATGCTTGTCAGTGGGGTATATTCTTGTGGATAGTTACAGATCATTTAGTACATCCTTATTTGTGCGTAGCCTTTCTGGGATGATTAATTAGTGAACAGTTGCACCTTTAATTTGCATGCATTTCTCTCTGGATATCTCTCTAATATAACAGTAACAGTTATTTTGATCCACGTGGGTTTTTTTGTTGTGAAATTAAAAAGTAAGAGGCACACTTGGTTAATAGATCTCTTAAATTATGGTTTATTTCTGTTTCAGTCTTCAGGTGCCACAGTTTCTCTTACTACTTCTTTTTGGTTTTGCCTGCATCCTTCAGGTTTTAGATGCAACTTTAAATAAAATCAAGTCCAGTGGCTTTGTCCATTGGCCATTGCTGAATAGACTCAGCAAGTGGACTTTGTCTTTCTGCAGTCTAGCATGAGCACACTGCAGTTTGTGGCTATGTCTGGGTGTCTTGACAGGTGCCCGGAGCTTTTTGCCCTAGTCCTGTGGCAGAGGAACATCTTGGAAGTCACATCAGGAAGGAGGTGTTTGAGCCATCTCTTAAGCTTCAAAATCCTTTAGTGGGAGGAGGCTAGGAAAAGAAGAAAGGGTATGCAAGAACACCCACTGAGATGAAGGAGCACCTCTCCAAGCTATTGTTCTAGACTACAGTGAGCTCTGTTCCTTGGGGAGAAGAGCTGGTGGGCGAGGACACCCACGGAGATGAATAAGCATCTCCAGCTCCTCAAAGCCATTCTAGGCTGTGGTGAGGTCTGCTCCTGTTTACCTGGGAATAGCTCCCTGAGGTGAATGGACAATTTCACAAACACTAAGAATCCTTTCTTTATAAAGATCTACCTCTGCCTGCTCCATCATTCATATGCATATTTGGATTGCCTTGAAGTTCGGTAATTACAGAACCACAGAATAATCAGGGTGCAGTTTCACAACCTTGCTCTTCTAAGCCAGCCTGTCTGGCCTGATGGCTGTCTTGATTCTGCACTGCCCCATCCCCAGCTGTGGAGGATTTTTCCCCAACCTCCACTCCCTGTGCTGTCTTTGGGACTTGTCATACCCTTCATTTGGGTCTTCCAAGTTCATTAAGTTGTCCAAGTCATCTTTTTGAGGTCTGGTTAGATCTTTTAAGTAACTGGGACCAGTGGTAGTCAGTGAGCAGCGTGGCTTTGGCTGACCTGGGAGCTCAGTTTGTCTCTGTGCTTCTAATGGAAGTGTGTGTTTCTGTTCCTCCCTCTCCTCAGTGCCAGCCAAGTGTTGCTTTTACTCGTTAGATTAGTTTTCACCTGGGCTAGATCTCTGATGTCGGTTTGCTCTGCTCTTGCACAATAGTTAGTGTTGGTACAAGGAGTGAGAATGTGGGAGAAGAGGAAAGGGCAAAATTGTCCTGTTCAGGAAAAAATGTGGGTTCAGAGTAGTATCTGTTGGTTATGAAACCAAACTGTCCATTGTGTCAGTGTAACTAGAGGTGCACAGTTAATTAAATCATTGACAGGATCTTCTTTCATTTTGTGATGCTATCTTAACCCTTTTAAGAGCCCTGTTTCTCATCATCACATGCTTATGTGATCTTAATTTTGGGGTGGGAAGAAGTCAGCTGATGTTCTTGCTGATGTTAGCATCTAGTGAAACTCTGCCCTCAGATAAGACTTACTTGTTTTTTGGGGGTTAGAGAGCCTCACAATTACTTGTTTGCCTGTTTTTGCAATCAAATCATGAACAATCCCTAAAAGTTCACAGTTTGCTTGACACTTAGCCTAGCCTAGTGCTGGACAGTATCTAATCTTTGTGAGAGCAGCACTGATCTCTGTGTTTAGTACAAAGCTGATGCTTAGGCTTTGGGGAGCACTGTTTCTCCAAGGCTGGCCAAGTCAAAACACGTGAACTCCTGGAGGTACAGGGTGCAGCAATCTGGGAAGGGGCAAGAGTTGCAGCCCCTTTGCAAGGGGAGGCTCCCCCTCTGCCTGTCACTTCTGGGGAAGAGGAATTTGAAGGGCTTGGGTATATCAGCTGCAAATAACTCTTCCCTTAACTTAATGAAGTTAGTTCCCTTAACAAAGATGACCCAGGGTCAGCAGGGGAAGGACTGTATTTGTAACTTCTTGTATTCCCTGGGAAACTCTTAATTTCTTGGTCTGATTGCACTAAGCATAATTGAGAGAAAAACTCCTTTTCAAAATTATGTTCTCTCTTCAGTTTGTGGTCTCATGCAGTAGCTCCAGAGAATCACTGCTGTAAAGAAATTGTTTCTTATATTTTGGCTGGTTTTAATGTATTTTACCTTGTGTCAAATGATGAGAAGAATCATATTATGCAATCAGCTGTGGAAAGGGCTTTGGAAGCACATTTTGGAGAAACTGGTTATCTAACTTCAGAGGTAGATTAGCTTTCAAATGTAGGTTGAGGTGTTAGACTACATGTTGTGCCACTGATAGGATTTTGTACTAGGTGTTGTTTAAATACTTACCTGTATAGAAATGCTCAAGGGGAGGTGCAGCTTTGTGAAAAAACAGTTACAGGGCTTTAAAAATGGATTAAGGCCCTAGTTTAGCAAGAGTTAACATGTAGAAAAGGAGCTGACAATAAAAGGGACACTGGAAAACCATTTACACTGAGACAATTCATTCTTTTAACTGTGTGTTGAAAGTATTTCTCACACCCACTATCCTAAGAGGGAAGAGCAGAACCAAGACTGTATCTCTGTTGCAATCTTGAAAAGGAAAATACCACTGCTGCTTTTTCTGCTTAAACTCCCTCCCTGCAGAGAAAATGAGCCTCTTGGTATTCCCCAGGGCCCAGCCCCTGTGCTGTCGTCCGTGGCATAGTGTTCTTGATGCAGAGATCTTGAACAGAGCTGGTCCTGTGCTCCACTCCCACAGTTTTAGTTGGTAGGAGTGACATTCAGAGTCTTAGTGCAGAAGTGATACTTGTAGCTGCTTGTGTTTTTAAGTAGTATGTCACCTACCCTGGCTGTGTTGGATGATGATGAAAGTGTACTGCTGCAGCCTCCTGCAGCTGCGTCAGTGCTGCTGAAACTCTTGCAAGCTCCATGGTGAAAAGCTTCAGAAAAATCACTGGGGTTTAGATACTAACCCTCATTAAAAGCAGCATTGTCCCTGCTGGCAATAGGAGTTTACATTTCCTGGTATTCACCATTTGAAGAGCTGTAACATAGATGTCCTTCCAGTTTTGTTCTGGTTTGCTCTGATTCAGGAGTCTTTTACCAGAAGGCAGAGGCACTTGCTGAGTCAGGTCTGCTCTGATGCTAACCAGGCTGGAGTTACAGACAGCAGCCTGGGCTGGATGAGACCAGAGCAGTTCCCTGCTGCTTACATTGGAACTGATTGTTCTGCTTCGTGCAGATAATGGGTCACAGTACTCAGGATAAAATATTTAATGAGCAAGTGCCTCTTCCAAGGCCTTGCATACTTTTCTCTGCTCTCCATTTTTTTATCTGCTATGTGCTGGGAAGCAATTTCTGCCCATGAAGAAGGCAAAGGACATGATGTTTGGAAGCTAAAGACAGTATCATGTCACATCATGTGATCTGAGTAGCCTTGATCTTAAAATTTTGTGTACAAGACACCAGTGGGGATTTTTTGTGTAGTTTCAGTCTAGAGAGAGATGGTTCATACCATTAACAGAAGCCTTAGCAGTTGTAAAGCTACAACCATGTGGTATGTTAACCTGCATTTAGGGATACAAGGATGCACTCTCTAAGTCTGTCCAAAACCTGTAATATCCCTGGAATTAGGTGAAATTTCTTAAGTTTCTTGCTGCCTGGAATATGATTTCTGTTTCATCTCCCAGAAGAAAGCAAACAATACCAAGCTTGACTGTGAAATACAAAAAAGAAATTCTTCCCAGCAGCCTCCTACATTGTGTATTGACTGATCAGTGGCCTGGCTGTGGTCTGAGCAAAACAAAACCTCACTTTCCTCACTAGTCCTGAAGCAGGTTAACTCTGCAGGACAGTGGCACTGCAGCTGTACTGTAAAAGGGAGGAGCAAAGCTTGGCTGCTCCCAGGTGGATAGCCCTGTTTATTTCTAGCAGCTATGGAGCTCCAGTGCTTCGTTGCACGGGAAGCTCTGCTGCTGCCTCGTTTCCCAAAGCTAGTTTCTCCAGTTGTCTCCTCCCTTTCCCAACGTTTATGCAGAAATAAATTACCAGACAGAAAAGGATCCATACAGAAAATCCTCTACAGTCACTTTCCAGTAAAAACCTTCTTGAAATATGCCTAAATCTTCTTACTGCAGTGCCTCATCTTAACTGTTTGTTTGCACAGAGACCTTCAGCCAGTCAGCTGAATCATTTTGCAAACTGATTTAAGTAAACTGTTTCAGATCTCTTTTAGGTGTCTATTTACAGTTTTAAAACAAGTCAGTTTTATTTTGCTGGAAACTTTTCTGGCCAGTATTTTTAAGAATGTTTGCTCTCAAAGTTGTCTATGTTTGGCTATAGAATTTAGCTAGAGTGTGAGTTTTAAATTGACAGAGCTTTGCATTTTATACTGATTCTCCTTTACACTGCCCTGCCAAGAAACCTGCTTCCACTCTACAGATAGACTCACTACATTCTTTTATTCCCTGCTGTAATGTGAACTGAGTAAAATTATGCTGGAGATGTCCATGTTAGAATAATTAAGCTTGATTACACGTTTCCTTTCTAAAACTTTTTCAGAAAAAGGCTTAAATCCAGAAACCCAGAATACTAACCTTGGCTACCACTTGAAGTTTTCATGGTCTGATGAAAAAGGGTGCAGAGAGGAGGGGGAAAAAAACCTTAGAAAAAATCCTGTTGGCATTTTTTCCCTAAGATTGTGAGGTTTTTTTAAGCTTCCTCTTGTAAGAAATTTTAAACAGTTGCTGATTTGTATGTCTTTCTTCTTTCATCAATTACAATGATACTGGCTGTTGCCAGATGGAAGGGAAACCAGCACCAGCCAGGTTCTGTACGTGAAGTTGGTGTTTGTTAAGAGCTTTCAGGGATATTGCACTAGACACAAACCACATGCATATGGTGATGGAGTTACAGCAGGATATATTCACTGTCTAGGAGGACCTGGGGTGGGTCTCCCCAGGAAAGATGGATGGTGTCTGTAGGAAACCCCTCCCCGACTATGGTGAGGAGAAAAAGCAGAGAATAGGAATGTGACATAGACAGGAACAAGTCTGAGTAGTGGTCGGTTTCCTGAGAAACGCCAGGGGCCTTGCTTTATGCAGTGCCTTCTCCCTGCTCTGGTGTGTTCCTCAGATCCTAGGCAGCTGCACTGATCCTTCTTTGTAGCAGTTGAGCTTGGAGTGGTTTTTGGGGCTGAAGCCAGTATTGCTGCGTTTAAAGTGAGTACCTGGAAGAGAATGCTACTAACCACTCCAAGTGTCCTCTAGTGTATCCACAAACAGATGAATAGCCTTTCAGAGCTGCTGCACTTGCTCTTTTGGTACCAAAAGCACATTATCAGAAGCTTTATGTTTGCAGTTACCTATCATGAAAAATCTCAGGTATTTTTTGCATACTGTGGGCCCTGTTCTAGTGGGGCTAAAGAAAGGTAACACTTTTTTGGACTGTTAATTGTAGGAAAGCTTAACTTTCCTTTTTATTGTGGCACAGAAAAGCCTGTCTGGTCTCTTGACCTGTACCTAACTGCCTTTGTGCTTCTCGAAGCACAGGCTTGCTAATTACTCTGAGTTGGTTTGTTTGCTAGTCAACACCTGCAGTAACAATGGTGTCACGTTTGTTCCACTGTACTCCATTCAACACTCCATAACCGTAGCACTCAGATAATGTCTGCTAGAACCATCTCATATTTAAACTATATTACTATCACAATTTCACTATTTGACATAAACCCATATCCATATGTTTGCACAAGAGTAAAGCACACACTGTAATGTGCATTTGAGAAGCCAAAGTAAATTGGGTGTTACTGCAGGGAATGTATCAGTTGTAATCAGGAGTAAAGGGCACGGGGATTTACTCCAGGTAAACAGACCATCCCTGCACTGTGCCTTCTCTCAGCCTGGGAGGAGATGTTTGTAACTGCCAAGTAAATTCAGTAATCAGTGGTAGAGTTTGAACTGGGTTGATGTAGGTGATATTCCAGAGCTATTGCAGGGAAAACACAATAAATCTTCCAGACCTTATCTGCTACAGAAATCTACCGCAGGAAGAAGTATTTGGTGTCCTAAGCGCGACTGTGGTGTGCAGAAATACTCTGACATGCTAGGTATTGATTGGCTTAGTCTTGTATTCAGTATGGCTAAGTATTATTATTTTAAACTGAGTATTTGCAGCTTATTTTAGTGTGTCCAAAAAAGGGCAATAAAGCTGGTGAGGTGTCTGGAGCACAGGTCTTGTGTGGAGCAGCTGAGGGAACTGGAGTTGTTTAGTGTGGAGAAAGAGGTTCTGGGGAGACCTTCTTTGCCTTCTACAGCTTCCTGAAAGGAGGTTGGAGTGAGGTGAAAGTTGGTCTCTTCTCTCATGTAGTTAGGGACAGGATGAGAGGAAATGGTCATGTTGTTGTCATGAGAGGTTTAGATTTAGATGAGAGGTTGTGTCATGAGAGGTTTAGATTGGATATTAGGAAAAGTTTCTTCACTGGAAAAGTGGTTAAGCATCGGAACAGGCTGCCCAGGGCAGTGGTGGAGTCACCGTCTCTGGAGATGTTCAAAAAACGTCTAGGTGTGGCAGTTAGAGCCATAATTTAGTAGTCACTTGGCAGTGTTAGGTTAATGGTTGGACATGATGATGATCTTTTCAACCTTAAAGATTCCCTGATTCTCTTTAAGTTGTAGAACCAATGCAGTTGAATGGGTGAAAATACCATCCTGTTGCTCCTTGAGTGGCTTGCTGATTTCTTACAGTATTGCTACTATAAAGAAATCTGAGGCAGTGTCTGTGCAGTTGGTGTTTAGAAGCATTAATAGTAAAAAGAGCCTTAGAATACCAGTAATATTGTTAATTGTTGTGTTTCTGCCCCAGTATGTATGCTACGGGGATTTGCTGTGGTGCATATAATCATAACCAACTTAGAAGTAGTGGCTTGTAGATATGATGGTGACTGTACATGGTTCTAGCAGCTGAATGTCTCTGTGTCCATTGGAACCAGGGTTAGCCTGCAGAGACATGCAGGTGAGAGTCACCCTTCTGCCTCCTGAACACAGGGCTTGGGCTCTTATTTAACCAAGTAAACCTCTGTAAACAGAGCACAGCTCAGAATGGGTTTGTCTAACAAAAAGAGCAGGCTGTATTAAGGCAGTTGTTGACCTCGATGGGCCACGTTTGTTCTCCAGATGTAACAGGAGTTGTGTTGTTTTTCCCAAAGTTGTTACCTCAGAGTTGGCATTACCAGCAACTTGTACCTGCTTTTCTAATGAGGACAGCAGTGGCATTTCTGCAGACAGGCATCTTGTACTTCATCATAGATTGATTTCATAGCTCTGCCTTCCCAACTGTGGCACCAGCGTCTTTGCTGAATGCCTTACCTGTTTCTTTCTTTCACATTCACTGTGACAAGAAATGACAAAACTGATTAGTGTTTTTCTTAATTTGCTGCAGTTAAACAAAAAAGAAACCTTCAGGAGCCTGTATGTACTAAATGAATAGAGTGATACCATATTTTTCCTTGGCTGACTGATGATAGGTTAATCTTACAAATAGAATGGCTAGAATTTAGATGAGCTTCAGTTAGAAGGCTTTGGAAGTTGTGGTGGGTGAGCAGATGTTGTATGTCTTGGCTGTTGAAATGCTGTTGTTCAGTTCATTAACGTACATCTTCTCTAATGATACCTACTTGAATAACACATGCTTTAAATTGCCATTTTAAACTATGGTTTAAATTGTCATTTTTAACTCTGTGTAAAGGATACAGTGCAAAACCTCATGTGGAAGCTCATTTGAAAAACTAATTTACTGACATTGATACCGTTTACTAAAAATAGACAAAGTAGTTCGGGCTTATTTTAAGACCTAGAGGCAGATTTTGAACGATTCTCACTTGTACAACTCTGCAGTATTGCCATCTATTGATCCATATTTTTCCCTCTTCTGTTTTTGGTAGAAAATGATGCACCCTGTTGCCAGCAGCAATGCAGCTTTCTGTGGGACCGGCAAGAGTTCTTGCCTTAACGAAGACAACGTGAGAGCTGCCGACCAGTTTGACTTGTATGCCACGCAGCAAAGTAAATACAGCCACGCGGTCAGCCACAAACCCATCGCCTGCCAGAGGCAAGACACCTTGAGTGAATCTCACTTGCAGACCACGAGTGGCAGGAGTATAGAGACAAAAGATGAACTAAAGAAAAAGAAAAACCTCAACCGATCTGGTAAACGTGGAAGGCCATCAGGGACCACAAAATCAGCAGGGTACCGCACCAGCACAGGTCGACCCCTGGGGACCACCAAAGCAGCTGGATTTAAGACAAGTCCAGGCAGACCCTTGGGTACAACTAAAGCAGCAGGATACAAAGTCAGCCCAGGCAGACCTCCAGGTAGCATTAAAGCTCTATCACGGCTTGCAAATCTAAGTTATACTTGCGGCAATACGGCTTTTCCCTATCCCATGATGCATAACAGAGGAGTACATGCTGCTGGTGAAACTAGTAGCAAAATCAAACAGCCTAATGAATGAAAGGAGGGATTTAGTAACTCCATACTAATCTGCTTTACTCTGAATTGTGGCATGTTTCTTGCATTTTGTTGTAGTGTTTGCCTAAGTCTGAGTTCCTAGATTTTATCTTTATTCCAATAATGCCATGGCCTACGGGTACAATCCAGTAACTTCTAAAGCAGTGTTGAGAAGGCACTGGTTTTTTGTTGGTTTTAAATCATAAGTCACAGGGAAGTCTGAAGTGATGCTTTATGCCTCGGTGTCGATACTTAAGTAATGTCCACGTTCCTAGTTTTACATTCAATTGCTGGTAAATCTAGTTGTGTGGGTTTGCATTAAATAATTGAAGTAAGGAGGACAGAATTAGCTGGCTGTTGGTTCATGGTGTGGCCTATCCCACAATAAGGAACTTACTTGATAAGAAAAATGGATAAAGCAAGCAGCAAACTTCTGCAGGAGCTTCTACAGACCTCAAATAGATACTGAAAAACTTAAACAAACAAACAAACAACCCACCCAACCTCTTTTTAAATGCTGATTTCAGGTGGCTTTTATTTCTGGAGTAGTAGAATTGAATCCATTTCAACTAATGCTCCAAAAATCCTGCAGCAAACTGAGCGTTTACACAGCGTGTTGCAGCCTCACAGCGCCTTACTACCACGAGTTGATTTGCCTTTAGGTGATAGCTGTTGCTTTGAGTTCTGCTCTTCCAGGATTCTGCTCAGTCATTTTGAAATGCCTAATAGTTACCTATACCAAACCACAAAGAATTCTTTGAACTCTTTTATAAGAAATTAAGTACTGTTCGTTCTAGTTACGCACTTGGTTAATATGAAGCAGTATGTTCTTAAATCTGTAAATAACTATTTACACTGTTTTTTGCCTTTAAAATTGTGCTTAGGTGGCGACAGTTTTAATAGTTTTTCAAGTATTAATCTATAATGTTTACAAATTAAACTTTTTAACTAGACACTGTTGCCAAGTTTTCAGACTTAGTTTTGCTGGAAATACAGTTATTTCCTTGTTTGACACTTACCCTATATTTAAGTTATGGAAGCTTATATATCTACCAAAGGACACCATTTTGATGATTTATAAAAGCAAACTGTATAGCTGATGCAAACAGGATGCAGTTTATGGCACTGCTAGACCCCAGATATAAAGCAACTCATCTATGCATGCAAGCTGGAAAAAAATGTTGTTGGTTAACTATAAATACCTTTCTTGACTCAAATGAAACCCTTCCCTCCTTCCAAAAGAACTGTTCCATTTTTCAGCTGGGTGTGTTTAATATATATATATATACACACTTTTTTTTTAAGTGCAAGAGAGTGTGTGAGTGTGTGTGTAAAATACTTTAGGCTTCAGAAAAATCATTCCTCAGTGTTGCATATTGTTTGTTCTAAATTTATTTTTCTGG
The DNA here is from genome assembly GCA_013399015.1 of Galbula dea. NCBI lineage: Eukaryota > Metazoa > Chordata > Aves > Piciformes > Galbulidae > Galbula > Galbula dea. Next base: position 3,102,902 of record VWZX01007460.1, read on the forward strand.
AATTAAAGCTTTTCATTTTTCTTTTTTTTATCTGAATGAAAGTTTACATTTTAAAGTTGTTTCACCTATAATGTGACATTATGATAAATTTGTAGCTTCAGATATTTGGGGAGGGGGAAGGTAAGAGAGTTTTCAGATTGAGGGGGCGTAAAACTTTGGGTTAATTGAGCCTGTGCTGAATGAGTAATGATGCTGATTCTGGCCTGCTGTCATTTTGATGAGAACTCTTGATTTCAGTGATGACAACTTCAGAAACAGATGTTTCATACCTCTTTTATCAGGAAAAAAGCAGCAAGCCTTCAGGTGTTCCAGTGATGCCTAACACATATTGCGCTGGACTTTATGCTGTACTTTACAATAGGTGTGTTGAATTGTTTTGGGGGAACTCTGTATGCACTGGCAACTAAGACAATGAACCTCAACTGTACTGGATGGCTCCTTAGTCGATAGATGAACTAAATGGCAGCTAAACTGCTACTAAAATATAGTTTCTTCATGCTGAAGCTATGAAATCCAGTCAGATGTTCTGTTCCTCACCAAACTCTCAAGCCTGACACACGCAAACCGCTGCCGTGAGTTAACCCGCCCTCAGGATCTGTGTTGCATTGGCTGGTTTGAATCAGATGATTTTTTCAACACCAGACTGCTTTAAGTTCTTGGCAGAACTCAGCTGGCAAAGCAGTGTCCTCTTCAGCTGAATGTGGTAACCACAGGAGCGTCACACCTCGCTGGCAAGGACCGTGTTGCATGTCACCACTGTACCTTGGAGAAACTCCACCTCTTCCCCTCCTCCTGCTGCTCCCTTGGCTCCTGTTCTCTTCCTCACCTGTGCATCTACCCGATGGTGCTGTGCCGTGTGTCAGGAGATGATGCAGATGTGTTGCTGTTCTGCTCGTATAATGAATTCTGTATTCAAGTATGCTGATGAAATAATGAAATCATCTAAGTGATTTCTGTTCATTACAGTGTTTATTAATTAGCTCAGATGGAATACAAGCCCAGCAAAAACCAATTAACGTTGTCAATTGTGAACTGATGAGCATAAAGTAGAAGAGTGTTGGGAGGCTCAGTGATGGGCTGCTCAGCGCTCCAGAGATAGCAAGGAAACAGAAGTGCACTGCTGGGCATTTCCAAATTCTGCTTTATTTTATGTCCAGCTATAGTTCACTGGTGCCCTGCAGTGAGGGGAAGGGAAAAAAAGAAGTGAAGAGATTCAAAGTGAACTAGAAAATGGAATTCTCAAATACTTCTGCTTTTCCTATGTGTTATCTGCAGAATTGTGCTTTTTTCAACACTTTTCTTTCCATGAGAAACACTGAAACAGCATGTTAATGCCTAAACTTTATTATACCAATGGGAAAACTGGCCTTTTCCCCCCCTAGTCTGAAAACATGACTTGTAAGGTAAATTGCTTATTTTATATTCTATATCATAATTCAGCTATTCATAAGCTAGGCTCACTATTGTGTGTTAACACTGTTCAGAAGATCTACATGTCAAGTTTGGTTTCTAATTACTTCTTTTAATTATCAAGTTTCTGATGTCTTATTTATACATAAAGGAAATGTATTAGCTTGCTCTTATTCCTTAATGATGCTATACGAGTTCACTGTTTAATATACATATAGTAACTACTATTCAGTTTCTGATTAAATTTACTTAAAACTTTAAAACCAAATAATTTTGCTACTATAAAGTCTTGCACTGGACATACTCAAGATGCTAGCACCATATTTGGGCAGAAAAAAAATCAGATACCATCAGAAGTGGCTGACTTTGATATCAAAGAATATTTTTAAAATCAGCAGTTAGCTTTGTCATTAAAGCAATGTTCCTTATAGCTTGGATTTAGTTTAAATGAATCAAAATAACTCTGTATCAAGAGCCATTAAAGATCTCTCTTCTGAGTGAATATCTTTTCCTTTTTTTCTGAAAGATCTTAAGAGTTCAGTCAGGACAAAGCCAAGCCTTGTCAGTGAAAAGTGATGTGTCTGTGAAAAGAATTACTTGGAGCTACAATAGACAGAGTAGTAACTCAGATGAGAATTGAACTCCCTCCCCCATGTTTGAAGAGCTTTAAAAGGCAGAGCAATGTGAAGTCATTTGTCCAATGGTTTCCTCAGCTGTGGCTCTGCTGGTCTTTGTTCTATGTATAATAATGTTTCAGCTATCCTTAGAGTTGACAGTTAAAGCAGTTGATAACAATCATAAATACCTTGAATTGCAGACTTCATTTCTGACCACAAAAGAAGTTTATTCTTCTCTATTTTAATGCATATATTTTAACACTGCTTAAATATATTTATGACTTTAGTAGAGACTAGACCTTTCTCCTTATGACTTTTTCTTTTCAAATAGAAGAACCTGTATTCTGAAATTGGAACCACTTTTTGATATACTTTAATCTTTCACCATTTGCTTTTCCACAGGTTTACTTTGGGGAAAACAGTAATCTGTTCAATAACTAGTATCAACACCCCATCCTCTGCTGTACAAAGCCTGATTAGATACTGTGTATGTTTTTATGTCCATGAACTTGAGCTACTCGTGTGCAATTATGTGTATGGGAATGGAGTAGTGTTCATGATCTGTATTTACATCATCATATGGATGTATATTTATTAATAAAGTTAATACTTTAAAACCTAAACTATTTTCTCTCTAGGTGTTTTGTTTTAAATATCTGTCCTGGTTTGAGGTAGAACTCATTCTGTTCAGGGATTTCCCTTCCCAGCTCAGTTTCTCCTCAGGGATGCACTTGCAGCAGCTCCCAGCAGCTTCTCCCAGGCAGTGGCTGCTGCTAGCAGGGACAACACTCGATGGGAGAAGAGTTAGTGCCAAGGCTTGGGCTGCAAAAAGACTCTTGCTTGGACTTGCTCCTCTGCAGACCAAGGGCACTGCTAAATCTCATGTCACACCTTGGAGTGCAGTAAGTCAGAGGTGGCAGCTGCAGGGAGGAGGGGACAGGAGAGGTGACCCTGAACTGACCAACAAGGGATCCCCATCCATGGATGTCATGGTCAGTATGAAGCTGAGGGGTCACAAGGGTCAAGCTCTTCTTCAATGGCCAGTGTCCAAGGAGGACTCTGTCCTTCTGCCTTTGATCCTGATCCATGTGTTCCTGAATCCAGTTCCCCTCTGCTGCTGTGTCCAGTCTGGGACTTCCCCAATGCCTGTCACATTATCAGTGGTGACAGTAACCAATTGCTGTCAGGAGGCCGAGTTCAATGCTGCTTTTGCACATATTTGTATAGGTTTCTTTTTATTGTTGCTACTTCCATTACAGTTGTTTTGAACTTTTTATTCCTCTGCCACATATGGGAATCAATTTGAGAGTACCCCCTGGAATGGTGGTTGGTAGTCATTCTTGTGTGGTGAATAAGATGTTTATCCCTGTGTATGTGTGTATCTAGCAGTAGTGCAGTTTATCTTGGTTGGGAAGAAATGCTCTGCATAGCACCCAGCCACTGCATCTGTTCATTGGTTTGTTTCTATGAAGTTGTTCAGTAACTTTGAGGTAGATGAGCACTGCTACTAATCAGCCATTGCAATCTAGACTGCTCAGTCTGTGTCCTCCCCTTGCCCCCCTGCACCCTCTCTTCTCTCTTCCATGTACTTTCAAAGGCCCTGGCTACATCTAGGGTTGAAACATTCACAGTGCTAGTTGCAGTTGTGTTGCAGACTTCTAAGTTGCTTTTACCTGAAAAAGACATCTGATGCCTTTGGGTGCTTTGCTGGATGCTTGATTGTTGTTGTGGGGGGATATTTTTTGTTGGCTGTTCTGGTAATTCTAAATATTTGGCTTTTAAGGTGACTGGATACATTTAGAACAGAGTTCAACTACAGCCTGCTACATCCTGGTCTAAACATGAGTTGCTGCATGTGATTCCTTGAGCAAAATGAATCATTCTCTTGGCTGCAGTGACACCTTAAGTATCAGATAGGAAGTCAGTCATAAATTGTATGATGCAAGAATAGAGACTTTTCAGCTGCCCTGGAAGTTGTTTGCCTGCTTCAAAGGCTGAAGCATTCTCTGAACTAACCAAAGGATAAAGGTTGCAGCACAGTCTGTTCCCCACATTCATGGTTGGTGAACAAGGCCAGGGGCAGGTTGGGTCTTTGTGGTTTATTGATGCTGACAGACCAGCAGTGTGGGGTTGTCAGCTTGACATCTTGAAGGAAAGGAGTCTTTAAAGTGGTTCTATCTGAGTCACCAAGGCTTGCTTTGGGGCTGGACTGACATTTTGATCCTTTTTGTACCTCCTTGGTGTGATCTCTTAAAGTAGCACAAATAGCAGAGTATGAATTAGTGATAAGATACCTCATTAACTATGGCATCTCAACACAGTTTGGGTTTGAACTAAGACAAATGAAGATTGCTTTTGACAGTTAATCATTTAAAGCTGTAATGCCTAAATGGGAAGGACTGAGTTGCTGTCTTCACTGCTTTATCAGAGTTCTGCCTGTGGCTCTGGGTTTGTTGTTTAACGTTTAAGGGAGAGGTGTGGCCTGACCAGGCAGAATTGGCAGCCAAAAAGCTAGGGCGTTCTGGAACTGGCCTCCACCCAGATTCCCTGCATGGCCTGGGGATGACAAACAGCTCATTTTTAATTTTCCCATTGGGAAAAACACTGCAAAAATACCTGCTTGCCTTGCAGGGCTGCTGGAAGGAGTCATTAGTTAACTACTTTGAAGCTGAAAAATGTAGTGGAATTCTTAAGTGTCATTTAAATGATCTGAAGCAAATAAATCTTCCTCCCCTTTCATGTTGTTGGGTTTGGGGTTTTTTTTCATACCACAAAAGCTTGTTCTAATTAGTGGGAAAAAAACTATCACAGTAACAATTAGTGCAAGTTTGATTACTTTGGGTAGGCCTTTGAGATATGTAGAATACTGAAATGTCTCTTTGCTGCTAAAAGTGGTCACATTGAAAAAAAGAAGTATTCAGCTGCAGCCATGTTGAGAAAACAAATTAAACAAGTCACATATCCCAAAGGTAGGTGCAGCTTTCAAGTCTCCCAGGTGACTTCCCCCTGTGCTCCTGACTGGAATGCTGCCTGTGTTTCCTTCTCCCTCATCTCTGCACTACTGAATGCACAGAACATCATCACTGTGAGGGCCTTAGGATGAAGGCATGGTCCTGGGGAAGGTCCTGACATTGCCTCTTTGTCCCAGTCCCTGTCCTCTTTTGCTCCTTTTCTTACTAGAAAGGAGCTTGCCCAGTGTGACTGAAATGTGGGGGAGACAAATCCAGCTGCAGAAATCCACAATGCACAAATGCCCACCAACTTCTGGTGGTTATTCATGGGCATAACAAAAGCCTCCTATGTCTAAATCCTTTGCTAACTTTCAGATGCAGCCCAAACTGAAGCTCTGCTTCCCTATAGTGAGTGGAAGTAGGAAACTCCTTTGGCAGGCAGATTGCTGGGAAGTCCTGGGCAGGGCAGGTCCTTAGGGCTGATACTGGGTTATAACAAAACAGGCTTTTGGAATGAGCTCCAGGGCGCGTTTGTGTGCCCTCTCAATTACCCTGCAACCATAACATCCTGTCAATTCCTCGGGATGACATTTCCCTCGCTGCAAGAATCTTCGACCTGAACTAATTTAAATCAATAGTGAAATGCCTGCTGACCTCCAGCTGTGTCAGTAGACTAAAACATAGCCCCTGCAAGCGCGTCCCATTACACCGTGCCGGTAGCCTTTGGCCTTGGTGGCAGAGGAACGTGTGTCGCTGCCCTGAGGGGAGGGTTCAGCCAGCCCGACGAGAGAAAACTTGGCTAAAACCAGACCGACTTGTATTTAATACTGGCAGAGACTTAGCTGAATTATGTTTCGTTGTCGTGCACTGCTCTGTGAGTCCTAGCAGGTTTCTGTTCCCTCATTTGGAGCTCGCAGACGAACGCAGCTTTGGCTACCGTGGCCCCGCCGCTGCGGCCTGCGTTTCCCCCTCCTGCGCCCGGAAACCTCTTCCCACAGAAGTTCAAACAGGACGAGCGATTGGAGAAGGAATACCTCAGCCTTAGCGCAGTTCGGCCTCCCGGCAGCAAACACAGAGAGCTGGGCGGAGCTATCGCCGCTGCCCAGTCCCCCTGCGGCCTACCCCTAGCCAACGCAAGATGGCGGCACACCACCCTTTCCGCGTTACCCACATACGTACTGACGCACGTACGGCGGTAGCACGCCGGAACCGGAAATAGGCAGTGGTTCCGCCGGAAGTGGCTGTTGTCTGGGGAGACGCCGCGCTTCGGAGGCAGCAGGGAGCGGGATTGGGCTTGCTCCCGCGACTGCGCCGAGGATGTGGCGGCTGCTGCTGGCGCTCACCTGGCTCGGTAGGGTCCTTTCTGCAGGTAAGGCCGGTGGGGTTCGGCTCTGGCAGCCGCGGTGGGCTCTAGGAGCTAGGCGGCGTGTGCGGGGCGTCCTCCGGGCGGGCGGTGTGAACGGAGGCTGAGGCTCGGCTGACATCTCCCTCTTGGCACAGGGCCGGTAACGGAGCAGAGCGCCGGAGGTGAATCCAGCTCCCTCGGGGACGGTAGCAAGCCGGTGCGGTACCGGACTGCGGAAATGGCAGATGCCATGCTGGGTAGCGGGGTCCCTGCGCAGCAGGCTGTGGTGCTGTCGGTGGTGCCGGGAGAGGCGAAGGACGGCCAGGCGGTCCCCGCCGGTAAGGGAGCTTGCGATGCGGCGGCCGGAGGCGATGAGTGCGGCGCGGGGAGCAGTCCTGCGGCTCCTCTTGGCCAGGGCCGGGAGCAGGCCGTGCTAGAGACTGTGCTGCCCGCGTCCGCCGAGGAGTCCAACAGCACCGACAACGCCAAAGCTCCCAAAGTGAACTGCGAGGAGAGGAACACTACCGGCATCGAGCGCTTCACGCTGCAGATCCTGAACGTGTCTCAAGTAAGCGATCGCCCAGTTCGGTGCTTGATGTTGCTTTGAACGTGCGAGGATGGTGGAAGATGCCCTGTCAGCGTTTCACTTAGTAAATTTCTTTGCAAAATATCCTCTGTGCTATTAGAAAGAGGAAATGTCTGGGTGAGGAGGCTTTCCCAGTCATTCTGAGCAGAAAAAATGGAAATACAGCTCATTCCACACACCTGTGGAATCTGTGTGCCAGCAGTGAACTGTCAGCTTTTGTGCTGCATGAATTAGTTTCTCTCTGAAATTGTTAATGGCATTTAATGCCAGTGCCTGTTTCTAGCTTGTTTTGTGTAGTGGTTATCCATGTATATATTTTTAGGTAATAAACTTTTAAACCAACCTTTAAAGAAGATTAAATACAATTCTCTGTTCTAAAGAGGCTAAACAAAGGTGCAGTTGCTTGATAGATAGTGCCAGGTATCTTAGTGATTTTTGAGTGATGCATTCCTCCCCAGACTTTAACTCTGTTCAATATAAAATTGCCCTTGTTTGGTTTTCTTCTGCTTTCTCTAAGGACCTGATGGAGTTCCTAAACCCAAACAGCAGTGACTGCACGTTAGTCCTGTTCTATACCCCCTGGTGCCGCTTCTCTGCCAGCCTGGCACCTCATTTCAACTCTTTACCTCGAGCATTTCCAACTCTTCGCTTCCTGGCACTGGATGCATCTCAGCACAGCAGGTAACTGGCACTGCCTGTGCTCTAGCATCAGGTTATTTCCATTAACAGGCTTTCAGAGAATCATTAAGGTTGGAAAAGGCCTCTAAGATCATCAAGGCCAACCGTTAACCTGACACTGCCAGGTCACCGCTAAACCATGGCCCTCAGCACTGCACCTCCATGGCTTTTCAATCCCTTCAGGGATGGTGACTCCACCACTTCCATGGGCAGCCTGTTCTGATGCTTAACCACTCCTCCAGTGAAGAAATTGTTCCTAATAACCAATCTAAACCTCCCCTGGCACAAATTGAGGCCATTGCCTCTCATCCTGTCTTTTGTTACATGGGAGAAGAGACCGACTCCCACCTCACTCCAGCCTCCTTTCAGGGAGTTATAGAAGGCAAGGAGGTCTCCCCTGAGCCTCCTCTTCTCCAGACTAACTAACCCTAATTCCCTCAGCTGCTCCTCACAAGACTTGTGCTCTAGACCCTTCACCAGCTTCCTTGCCCTTCTTTGGACATGAAACCTTTTGCCTTTCTGTGACTCTCTCTGTTTCTTTTCTTTCATGCTTTGTATTTGCTTTCTGTCCACCAGTTTATCAACTAGATTTGGAACTGTGGCTGTACCAAACATCCTCCTTTTCCAAGGTGCTAAGCCAATGGCTAGATTCAATCATACAGACAGAACACTGGAAACGCTGAAAGACTTCATTTTTAATCAAACAGGTATGTAAAGCAGCCCTGAGCTGGCAGGGGAAAGAACAGGCTGGCTTGTAGCTCCAAATCCCTGCTCTGCATATCTATGGTGTGAGCTCAGTGCCTGCACTCTGGTCCTTCTGTGCTTCCTCAAAGGAAAACAGAACAAAAACCATATGTAGACCTGTGAGGGCCTTCATTAGAGGCCAAAAAGTGTTAGTTGTTAATACAGCAGAAACAGTTAAAGCAATCCAAGCCAAAAACCAGCCCCACAAACTTACACAAGACTGATGGAAAGGTAAGATGAGCTTATTATGAAGATACACATATAAATCCATGGTTTTATGTGAGTAAACCATAAGCTAGGTACATGTTAGCATACCAGGACCATCTTGTTAAGTCTAATTGCACATGGGCCTTAGTCTGAGAAGAGGAACAAAGCTCCAAACAGCACCAGCTTCTCTCTGTTTAGTGATTATTCCTGCTGTTGATCAAGTGCTTTCATTTTCAGGTATAGAAGCTAAAAGTGATGTGGCTGTGACCAAGGAGGACTGGGAAGGTCCTCTCCCCAGTGTTCTGACCAAAGGCATAGACTGGCTGCTTCTCTTCTCCTTGCTCTTCCTGGCCAGCTTTGTGATGTACGCGACCGTCCGAACCGAGAGCATTCGGTGGCTGATCCCAGGGCAGGAGCACGAGCATCAGGAATAAGCAGAGCTGCTGAAACAGGGACAGAGTTTCCTGCTTATTAGGCAAGTGGGAATTGGTATGGACTGGAAATACAAAGAAGAATAAACTGTTGAATTTTGGGATTTATAATCTTGACTAAAAACCTGCTTTATTTATCTGTTAAAAGCAAATTGGTGTCGATTACTGTTGGCAAGTAAACAGGTATGAAGAGACATCAACTGAAGTATTTATTAAGAGGCTCTGGTCAGTTATTTTTCATGGACTCTAGTGTAAATAGATGATACAGGTCAGCTTTGCTCTTCTGAACAGGTCCTTGTGCTTTGGAGATGGAGTAAGATTGTTTTTCACAGCACACTGACCTGTCCGTGTGACACCACTTGGCACAGGAGCAGAGCTGCTTCCTCACCAGTAGAACCTGGGGATCTTTCAGAGATCCTACAGGTGGGAGCTAAAGCATTCTGCATGGATGATGTGGACACCTTACCCCTCACACATCATACTCAGTTTTTGACTCCTGTGTTGCCAAAACACAGCATGTAAAAGGCAAACACTGGTGAATGGTGATGATGCTAAATTAGTTTGTCAGTAAAATGAGCTGTGGGGAAAAAAAATGGTGTACTTCCACTGAATTATTCCATTAGCAATAGCAGTTCAAAAGGGGGTTAGCTTGTGACAGGGTCTGGGGTTAGATCCTGGTTTTCTTGCTTACTGTGCTCTATGAGTTTTGATTTGAAAGAACTTCCAAAGCTTACCTCAGAGTGTGCGTGTATCTACACAACCTATTTACCACTTCCTGCAGACTTAAATTACATTTATTCTCCTTACTCTTTTTTAAATACATCAAATTTTAGAGTAACCTTTTAAGCCACTTTCCTAGAGGACCAAACCCATGCAATTTCTGAGGTAAAATCCTAAAACAGTCAGAGCAGACTTGAGATTTATTTATATTTCTACTGACATGTTTGCTGCTTGCTTGAGGCTTCAGAAAGAATCGATACAGGTTTTAGTGATAATTAGTGTGGAAGACTTTGAATAAAGGTCTGCACTGGTATGTTGTGTGGTTTGGGGATTATTTGATTGCATAGCATTTCTTACCTGGTGGAGGCTTGCAGCAGTACCCTGGTAGGAAGATTTAGAGCTGAGAAGAAACAAAAGACAGTCATAAGATTGTTTGACAAAGAGCTTCTATCCCTGTGATGTAGTTCTTCAGGTATTCTTCTGGTGGCCATATTTTTCCAGTCTGGAAAGCTGAATTTCTGTGTATTAAAAGGAAAGTGCACTGGTAAAATTTGGGTATTACTGAAGATAAAGCTATGATCAATCTTGCCTCTACCATCAGGTTAGTTTGAGAGGCCCAGGGCTGGATTCTCCCCAGTTGTTTTCTTAAAACAGGGTTCTTTACCTGGTGTGCAAAGACCAATTGACAGAGTCGAGATATTTATTCCAGTTCTGTGCAGCAAAGAGTTCATCTAAAGGACATGACTTGAGCAGTTTTTGTGCTGTCACTGGGCACAAGATGAGAGGAGTCTCCTTGCTCCTTTACTTCAAGGTCTATTTTGAAAGGCTCTGCTGTTTGTCTGCAGATTACTTTAGCCTGTTATCTCTTCCCAAGCCTGCTCTTGTGAAATGTGTCATTGTTTTAATTTTTAACCTTTCTCACAGTGAGGACTGGAGCATCTCTGGGAAGAGGAAAGGCTGAGAGCCTTGGCACTGCTTAGCCTGGAGAAGAGCAGCCCCAGGGGGATCTGCTCAATGCTGAGCAAGACCTAAAGGGTGGGGGCAAGAGGGTGGGCCCAGATTCTGCTCAGTGGTGCCCAGGGACAGGCTAAGGGGCTAAGAGGATCCATCTGGCCAGGAGGAGAAGCTTCTTTGCTGTGAGGGTGGCAGAGCCCTGGCCCAGGCTGCCCAGAGAGGTTGTGGAGTCTCCTTGTGTGGAGAGATTCCCAAGGCAGCTGGAGGTGACCCTGGGCAAGCTGCTGTGGGTGCTCCTGCTTTAGCAGAGGGGTTGGACTAGGTTATCCCCAGAGGTTCCTTCCAGACTGAGAGAAGCACCGCGGTCTCGGGCACCTTTCCCTTTCTTCCTCCCCTCTCCGACCGCGCTTCGTTGCTCCTCGCAGCCCGCAGGAGCCGGTCGGCAGCTCCTCCCGCTGCCTGGCCTGCGGAGGCGGAGCCGGGGCCGTGGCCGGGAAGGCTAAGGCCGAGCCATGCCTGCTGTGGCGCTCAGGCTGCGGCTGGCGGTGCTGGGAGCGCTGCGGGGAGCGGCCGGCTGGAACCGCACCGCCGCCGCCATGGTGAGGGCCGGGGCCTGCGGGCCGGGGGTGAGGGCAGGGCACGGCCGGGCCGGGCCGGGCCGGGCGCTGGGCGGGCAGGGGCTGAGCTGCTTCCAGACGAACGTTAGCGCTGGCCCGGGTGAATCCTTCCCTCTGAAGCCATGGCGTGGTGTGTGGCGGCTGACGGGCGGCTACCCCTGGGGGCAGTGCGTGTGCGCCAAGGGTCGGGGCCTGCCCTGCGTCCGCCTCGCTTGGGCCTCTCCGGGGGGGGTCTGAGGTGGGCCCCGCGGTGTGGTTCTGTGGGTGCAAAAGGCATCTGCCACCTGCTCGTTTTTGCTTTTGCAAGCAAATTCCTCCTGCTTTCTGCTCCGTTTCTGAAGAGGGTTGGGATGTGCTGCAGGCTGACTTAGGATGTGGCTTTATTCCTAAGCAAAATGCTGTCATCCATCAGGCTCCAGGACCTGCCTCAGGCTCAGTCTCCATCGTTCAATTAAAAACTGTATCATTAATTTCACAGCGTTTCTCATCAGTGCCTCTGTGGCCAGGTGATGCCTCAGGAATGTAACTCCAGTGTCCCTAAAACTTTAACAGGGAGCATCTTTGTTGCCAGCCAGATGAACTTTGTGCTGCCTCCCAGTCACAGTCCTGGATCTTGGTCTCTCCAAAACCCCACCCCTTTGGTTTTTTGTGAGTTAGCCTACGAATTGCATAGAATCACAGACTATTTGGGGTTGGAAGGGATCTTTAAAGGTCATCTAGGCCAACCCCCTTGCAGTCAGCAGGGACCTTTCATCTCATGCCAGATGAAACAATACATTTCAAGACAGTTGTGAGCTTTGGCAATTTTTACAGGTGCTTGGAAAAAGAAGAGTGTGAGAAATTCGTGCCTGCAACTGCAGTTACAGCAACAACAAACCTGGTGTTTGTATTCTTGCAAGTCCAAAGTTATCTTTGAGGTCTAAAGAGCCTAAGTTAGTTCAGGTTGGAACCTGTAAAACTTATCTCTTGGATTGGATGTGTCCTACTGAAAAGAAGCAGCGTTGGTAATGCTGTTAGACTGATTTACACCGTTTGGGCTCTTCTTGTCCCTTATTGCTGGTGAACATACTGCTCCTTGGCTGTCCTGCATCCTAAAGCCTCGCTTATGTCCCATTAATTGCCTTAATTCCTGCTGAGCTTGGACTCACAGCCCCATCTGGTGGCACTGGGGCTGCTGCTGTTCTCAGGAACAGAGTTGCCAGCTTACTGGCAAAGGCAAAAAGTTCCCTGAGCTGGCAGTGGGTGCTCACAGACCTCCAAGGCCTTCATGAAGATCTGGAGTAAAATTGCTGAGCCCCTTTCAGGAGGTTCTCAAAAGGCTGCTGACAAAAAGACTGAAGCAACCTGAATTTTGCTCCCCTGGAGAGGAAGGTTCTTCCTATTAAAGCATTGCATTTGTAAGGGGAGTTTGAGAGCCATCTGTTAGAATGGATCATCTGAGTCATCACTCATACCCTCTGCTTTGAGGTAAATGGTTGAACCTCTTCCAGGTGCCCCACAGAACCTTCCTCTGGGTCTGCCTCTGGCCTTGTGTGTGGATCAGGCACTGGTTCAGTGTGATCTGGTGGCTTCAGCAGGGCTCTTGCTTCAGATAAGACCTATTTAAATACATGTGCTTTGCAGAATCTACCCCTTTCTTAGGAACAGTAAAACACAAGCTAGGTAGAACACAACCTTCCATTCTGCTTGTCTTTGGACATAGATTTTCCCCAGTATCCCCTTTAGCCTCATAATTACACATCTTACCTAGAATGTAAATAATCCTTTAGTTATGTGGCAAAGTAGAATATTTGCAAATGAATTCAAGTGGATGATTTGGATGACCAAGGGATGGGTTCAGGTTTCCTAATGCCTGTGCTCATTCCTCTGAAAGTACCTGCTGGCTTTTGCTAGTTTTGTACAAAACCATTTAGCCAAACTTCATTGGCCAAAGAGAAATGCTGTTTCTTGGCTGGTTTAAGTTCAGCTGGTCTGTGAAATTAGAAACAGGAAGAAACTGTACAGGGTGTTTTCCATCTCCTTACCTTTCTACAATACATAACCACTGTTTCATGGTGTGGTTTTCTGATTGTTCTACAAAAGAGAACCTCAGCCTCACTCCAGTCATGGTTGGCTTTTGTTTTTCCTCAACAGTCTTCCCAGTCTCACTGGTTGACAGCAGAGGAGAGGAACCAAGTTCTCCCTGAGCTGAAAGCTTCAGGCTGGTCTGAGTTAGGTGAAAGAGATGCCATCTACAAAGAGTTCAATTTCAAAACTTTTAATCAGGTAATTCTTGTTCCATACCACTTTTCACCTAAAGGGATTGGAATTGCTTTCATGTCCATTAGGATCCTGATGGGAAGATGTTTAGCTTCAGAAATTTGGGAGCATGCTTGTGGAGCCAAAGACTTGATGGGTTGCTCTCTGATTCTGACCTCAGTAGGTGGAGTAAATGAGTTCTGGTTTGTAGTTGTTCTGTAGCTCTGTTCTAATAGTCCAATGCTTGATGGTCATACTAGGGTCAAAGTCAATACTGTGGGAATAGACAAATCATACTGGATTTTATTGGGGTTTTTTCATTGCTAGCACTTGTCAGTGGATGCTGGAAATGTTGAGAGCTTCAGGCTTTGGAATAGTCAGGAAATGGTGTCTCTGCCAGGGCATGGTCAAAGTCTTTGTTGGTTCAGCACAAGTAGAAATGAAACCTTTTTTTCCCCACAAAGTTAATTAAAAAGTGCTTTTGCAGAGTGTAGATAAATAAGGCAATTTGATCAGCTGGGCTTAGGCAGAGTGCCAGCAGAGCAGGTCAAGACAGATGAGTGTGCTGCACCAGCAGCTGTCAGCAGAACCCATGGCTTTGGCAAAAGTTGACTGAACTTTGGGGTCTTGACTGGAGATTTCTCTCCCAGCACAGGCAGATATCCACATGTCTTCCTAATCTGAAGATTGGTGAAGCCCATAGCAGGGTAGGAAGTTGAGTATATTCAAACATGCTCATTAGTAAATAATGAACTACACATTTATACTTCTACATCTAGTCATCTGAGAAAGGGTACCCAGAAAAACTTGCCACTTGAGTTGTTTGGGAGGGATTGGTACAATCTCTTTCATTGCTGGTTGCCCTTCCTGGATGTTGGGTAGGGCAGAAATGAGAGCAGAAGCAGAACTTTCTGTGCCCAGCTGGGTTCTCTGTGCAGCTCCAGTTGGATCAAGGTTCTATGTGGATGTCTGAAGGCAGAATTTAACCTCTTGATGTGGAGGAACTAGCTGCAGTGTCCTCATTTGCTTTTGTGGAGGGCAGAAGCTGTTCCTGTTGTTGTAGTCCAGGATGCAGATCCCAAGGGGATGTTCAGAGCTGGTATTAGAGAGCAGGTATTTGACTTTTGATAAGTTGAAGCTGAAAGTAAATTAAAATTATGCATGTAGGCTTACTGATGCTCCTGTTTAGAATAACTATTAGTAAATATGTTTGTTTTGAGCCAGGGCTGCATGGTACTTTGGGAGAATTTAGTCCTGCAATGAAAACAGAAAGCTGTAGGTACAACTTCTTTCATTTCACACAAGAAATATTCTATTTACATTATCTGAAGTGGAAGTGTTCAGGAAGAATCAAAGGACTGAGAAATATCCTTATTAAATGATCATTCCCTGGGTGCTCTTCCTGCTGCCCTTTTACAGAGAGTGTAAAATCAGGTGTGTAGAACAACAAAGAGGAGTTGAGCTGCCACAGAAGGTATTTCAGATTTATGTTTTGCAGATGATATTGCTATGATTAATGTAGTCACTGCTCTTTTTTATTGCCTCTCACAGATAATATTCATGATGCATGGAAAATTCTGTGGCTTAGCAATTGATGCCAGGTTTACAAAGTCTCTGTGTGTCAACAGATGTTAAGAATATAAACACAACTTTCATTATAAAGTCCTGCAAATGTGTAGACATGAGCTTGGTTTATGTATATTATTTGCAGCATGAGAATGAAATGAAACTTCTGTGAAACAAGAGTTATTTAGATTCCTGGAGCTTTCAGGGCTGAGATTAGTTCAGTTAAAAGCCATCAGCAGTGGGCTGCCTTTGTAAGGCTGACAAGCTAATGACACTTCTGGCTTATGGAATTAGTTTGTAGCCCAGAACTTGGAAGCTCTGGTGCTGTTTGTTAGTCTGAAGATATATTTTCATGCAGATGGGCTTTGGAGGTACAGTTCTCTGGAATAAGCTGGAAAGCAGCCTGGGATCCCAGTTGGAAGCTGATGATGTCGCTGTGGGTGCCCACCAGGCACCAGTGCTGGTGAACTGGCCTGGGCTGTGTTGGTGCTGGGTGATGGTTGCTGCTCTGTGTTCCCATTCCCTTTAGCTTGGAACAGGCTCCTGGTTGGGAAATGTTCTGAACCTTGTCTAAAATACAAAATACACCAGTGGTGGGGGAAAAAAATGCAAGCACAACTCAAGTGGAGAGGAGAGTGCCCTGTCTAGGAGAGCTGTGTTGGTTGCAGTGATGAATGGTCCTCCTTCCACCTTGCAGTTGCTGCATGTTGAGCTGCAGGGAGGCAGCAGTGAGTTAAAATTGAAACCTTTTACCTCCAGGATCCTCACTTGGGGGCACTCCCTGAAGAGTCCCCTTCGTTGAGTTGCTCTTCCTGAGGAGCATGTGCTTGGCAGAAAGCTCTGGTTGTCAGCAAGGTCTTGGAGAGCAGGTGGGATCGGATCACTTGGTGGCAAGCCTTGAGCACTGCCACATATCAAGGTGCTGATGAGCCTCTGTCAACCTCACAGCCCTGTCAGGGAGCTTCTTGAGGGCCTCTTTCCCTGTGTGCAGGGAAGAGACAAGGAGGTAGTGAGGCTTTTGGGCCACTGTGTAGCAGCAGGAAGGCATGCTCTTGTCTATCTGTGGCTTTGTGCTGTGAAACAAGATGTTTCTCTTCCAGCTGTAGAGCAAGCCCTCTGCTTTCCAGTCTGCCCAAGCAAAATTTGGAATCAGGATAGGAAGTTAGTTTACTCCTCTAGAGCATGCTGG
Source organism: Galbula dea (assembly GCA_013399015.1). NCBI lineage: Eukaryota > Metazoa > Chordata > Aves > Piciformes > Galbulidae > Galbula > Galbula dea. The sequence goes on from VWZX01007460.1 coordinate 3,119,155, forward strand.
CTAACTTCTGCCCCTTGTCATTCTGCAAACTCAGAAGAGAAGCTGCAGAAATGCAGCTTCCCAACTCATGAAATGAGCCCCTGCAGAAGGTGGTCATGGAGGGAGGAGAGAGCTGCTGAGGACCTCGCTGTCCTAGCTTATATCTTGGGAATTTCCTGGGATTTTCTTGGCATTTCAGGTCTGTAGACCTCAGGAGGGGTGAGCAGACCTGGCTTAAAAACCTGGATTTCCCCTGGATTCATCTTGAGCCTAGTCCTGGGCTGGACAGGCAGCAGGGTGGCTGTGAAGGGCTCTGAGTGCAGGGTACTGAGCACTCCCTTTGGATCCCTTACCCAGCTGCTCTTTTGCACCAAATCTGCAGGAACATCTTAACTCTGACATTTCCATGTCTTTTGTCAAAGTTGGTTGGATTTGACCAGAGGGTTTAAGGGGCAACTGCCTGTGTGATTGCATTTCCTTCAGTAATCACATGAAGGCAGCAAATGTAGTTAGGAAATTACAAAGGTGGACATGTTTGCTGATGGTCAGGTTCAGCATTTACAGCTGCTTTCTTTTCTAGGCTGAGTTTTTAATTAAGGTTGTTCTTTTTTGATAGAAACAAAAAATCATGGAGGAAGTCTCCATAAGATGTCTAATGTCATTTTATAAAACAACAGGAAACCTAATGCTCTAAGACTTTTAAAAGCTATTTTAAAAGCTATTTGAAATTCATTTTGTGTTTTGGGGCTATAGGACACAGAGCTAAAGATGAGCCTGGGTGGAAGGAACAGTAAAGAAGCACTTTGGAGGATGCTGTGCAGCCAGAGTAGAAGCCCATGGGTTTCCTTGTGATTGTGGAGTCTTGGGTTTTGAGAACTTACTTAAAGTCAATTGTTATTCTCACTTTGCATTTCCTTTCCAAATTTGCTGGTTCTCTTGCTTGAAATCCAGGGGAAAAAACTATCAGAGCATGTTATGGTAGATACCTTTTGCCCCTCATTGAAATGAAATAATTTTCCTTTAGCTGCAGGGAGACATGCTCACATTTACCCCTTTTCACTGGATCCCTTTCAGTTTACCCCTGTCAATTCATCCTTGCTGTGGGCTCACAGTTACATATCTGAGTGACTTTGGTAGGCTATGTGATGAATCCTCTCTGTCTGTTCTGGTGGTGGTACTGGGTGCCAGTCCCTGCAGTGTAAGCTGTCCCAGTATTTCCTTTTTCCACTCCCAACACGTTGCTTTCTCTTCTGTGTTGATCAAAGATTGGAAACTTTGGGTTTATCTACATGAGTAGTGTGTTTCATTGCCATTTTATGTACTTAAACCTTTTGGCTGTTGGGCTGCAATATGTCCCTGCCTTTATGTATTGAAAACATAATATCCTTTAGCCTCCACTCTGCAGAGTTTGAAATGAATTTCAGGTTCAATATTGGGTTGTGGGCCACATCTCCAGCTTTTTATATGCCACAGTGCTCTTGTGGGTTGTGGGGGGTTTTTTTCCCTTCTCCATTGTCTGATAGTGAGGTCATTTTCAGTCCTCAGAGAAATTTTATTCCCAGCCAGATGCAGGCTATATATTAAAAGTAGCACCTGTGGCTAATATCACAGCAGCTTACCATAAATTTACATGGTAACTAGGATTAGCTCTGTCAAGACTGTTAAAAAATGTCTCGATTTAATTTGATTTCCAGTATTGAAGGAACTCTCCAACATTTTGCTTCATAACTATATTTTAAAAGTTAAAAATCAGCCCATTGTTAACTTTTATAGCACTCCCAGTGCCCATTAAGTTGATTTGTTAAATGGGGGTCAGAAGAAAAGCAAGTTGGCTACAGGAGGATCGGAAACCAACCCATTTGTGACAAATTCAGTCCTCCAGTGCGAATCTTCTCTGGAGCCTTGGGACTGATTGGATTCAGGTGCAGCTTATGTCAGTTGTGTTTAACCTCAAAGCTAGAGCAGCCTCAGCCACTGACTGTCACTTCTGCTAATCAAAAGATGAACCTGTTTTCCTTCATTTTATGGGGGTGGAATTGCTAGTTTTAATAGAGGTTGACTTGAAAAAGTGCTGGGTTTCGTGTCTGTCTGCTCCCTCTGCTAGAGTTCTCTGTTTAGATTGCCTGTCAAAGGAAAACAAATGATTTGTTTTGATCCACCTAGGTAGGTGCTGGTTTTCATATAGTCTTTCCTAAACTGCTGCTTTTTGCCATGATCCTTTGAGTCCTCTCCCATATGCTGTGATTTGTGCACCTGCAAAGTTATGAAAGTCTTTCTTTTGGTAGTTAGGTTGTTCTCCAGCTTCCCTGCCTTTATGAATACAGTGCCTTGATTGACAGTAAATCAGAGTTATTTATGGGTGGATTTGCAGAGTTGAGAAAAATCTTGGTATCTGAAAATAATGAATTTCTGACATATCTGCCTGTTGACATTTTCCTTTATTAGAAACTGATAGTGAAGTTGTGGGGACTGGCAGAGGTTAACATGTGGCTGAAACAGGAGTGAAGGAACTGGCTCAAGTGTCTCACAGTAAAAATAGCTGATTCCTGGATGGTTCCACATTCCTTCAGTTTATATTCTTGTGATTGAGGAGAGAATGTTCTCAGCTGGCAGGTTGGAGGGTCAAGGTGCAGCTGTAGGACCTGGACATGGTCCATCCATCTGCCTGCACCACTGCCCCTAGCAGGCAGGGAGCTCGAGGTCTAGGGGAGACAAAAGGAGAAGTCCTGGGGAGATGACTCATTGGAAAGCTTACAAGTCTTCTTCCCTGGCCTTGAAGGAGAACAGGACACTGGTGTCCTGGTCACTGGGTCCTGTGTCCAGTGATGCTTTCAGTTCACTGGCAGCTAGCAGTGGGAAATTCTGCCAAGGTAGGCAGTCCACAGTGGTGGAAATATGTAATTGGCTTGTGTCTAGGCAGAAACCAAATCCTTGGTGCTGAGAGTTGGGAAATAGAGGATTTATTTTCTTCTCATGGCCAGCATGGTTGGTAGGATATAAAACCATCTGTGAAGGCAGCCATTGCTCCCCAATATTTTCAAACCAATGTTTTTTTGCTCTTGGCAACATTTTTCTGTCTTACAGTTACCTGAGTGCATCAGCAGCCTCTTGGGGCTTTTGAAGTCCTTTGCACTTAGCCTTCCTTTAGGTCTGGAAAGTGTCATTTTGTCCTTCAGTCTCTTCATTAGAACTTCATGATTGCAACGGACAGGAGAAATTAATACCTGGTGAAGGTCAGGCAGGTGATGAGCAGTGATTGCTCTTCTCTGTACTGTGGGATATCTCAGCTCCTCTTTGGCCAGGGCCTGTCTAGAGAGTTCCCACCACCCCTGTGTCCCATCTGCTTTTGACAGGTACTGTCACAGACCAGTGACCATTATAACATTGTCATGTTGCAACCACCAGTATCAGGCTGCCAGGGTCATTCAAATGTTAGGACATTAATCATGTTTAAGTTGAAGGCTCAGAAAGGGCATGTGTCCTTCATCTCTTTCATCATGCAAGATGTCCCAGACCAGGTTTCACAGAAGTTGCATCTCTTTTTCTTGTGACTTGGCTTGATGAGCTAAGTCATATTTCTCCCTAGAGTGAACCATTCTTTTGTTGTTTGTAATTACTGGGGGTGGTGGTGTTTCTAATTCCAGAATTTTCCCCACCAAGTAGACCTGTTGTATCTCCACTTAAGCAAGCCAGTGCTCAAATCTGCCCAGTTGACCTTTGGGCTGCTCTTCAGTTGGCTCTAATACAAAAGCTTTCCTTCAAAGATGGATTTATTATCACTCAAGTAAAAATTATTACAGCATTTGCCTTACCCTCGTTGCCTGCATTGAGCTGAAAGTGCAGAAGAAATTATTTGTCACAGTGCCTTTTGGATTTCACCAGCTGCCTTGTAGATTTGGAGCTGAAGAAATGGCTTTTTTCCTTTCAGCTGCACAAATTGATTGTGCACTCTGTTTGAATTAAACAGAACAAGCGTTGGGTCAGCCACGTGGGCACGTTCAGACCCAAAGAGAGCACATGGCAGCAGGTCAGCTTGATTGTAGCTACACTTTGGGCTCTTCCTTTATGAAAACACCTCTGGAAAATAAATGGGAAAGTTCAGGGGGTTTCAGTTCAGTTAGCTTCACTTGAGAACATGCAGGTAAGGCTGATGTTGCCTTTCCTGATGAAGGTGGTCACTCAGAATAGTTTCTGACCTTTTCAGTTAAGGTGTCTTGCAGCTCTTTCTGCATCCACATTTTGATGAAGGTGCTGGTGAAATGCAAACAGCACATTTCTCTCTCTTGCTTCTTTAACCTTTTGCATCCCCTATTTTTGTCTGTGAACCCAGAAATTGCCTTTCACACCAGCAGCTCTCCCTTTCTGCCACTCCCACCGACTAGACACACGCTTTGGGCTATTTTCCTCCTCGATTGTAATTAGCAGTGGACTCCAGGCTGGCAAAAGCAACCAAAGTAAAACTACAACCTCCCCATTGAAAAATGAACCATTCCTCACCCAAAGCACATCGAGCCAGCTGAGCGGACGTCCCCTAATCCGGCAGTGAGCCCTCTCAGGCTTTAATGCCCACTGTTTTACACGTTAAGGGTTTTGAAGTCGCGGGCCAGCGCTGACCTTTCCCATCTGCTCCTCTGGCAGTAGGAATCTCCGCTCGCCGCTGCCCGTCAGGCTGGATTAACGTGACGAAGTGCAGCTCTTCTGCTGGCTGCAATTTCAGGGGTTTGATCAGAATGATTTCTTTTCACAAACAATCTCGTTTGGCTAAAGCCTTACATCTGCTGGGAGAAGCCACTGGCAGGGCTGCGGTTCAGCGGGGTGAGGAGGGGGCAGGTTTTTCCCTTTCTCTCTCGTGAAGCTGCGGATTCACTTCATGGAGTGGTTTTTGGGGGGAAGTGCTGCACTTCTTCCTCATCCTTTTGCCCTACTCTTCCTTTCATTTTGTTGGATTGAGATGGAAAGTTGTGTTGGACAAATATAAAGCTGGTCGTGATGTCTTGGGAGGGGATTGGTAGGGAGCCCTGTGCTGAGTCAGCAACCACACTGTTGGCTTTATTGCTAAGGGGCTTGTAGGAAGACATTTTTGATTCCTAGGATCAGTGGGGGAAGTCCTCATTTCATAATCTAGTGTGGTTTTCCTCATGCTGTGATGTGAATAACAGTAAACAGTTAAATGTCTGTGTGTGACCAAGGTGTCTGTGGTTGGGAGAAGCTTTATTCCATGTTACCACAGGTGGGTGCTTGTAGCAAGCAAAAATACTGTGAGCAGTGTAAGCCCAGGTTGTTGTGTTTATGCATGTGTCTTGTAATGCCCAAACTAAGAAAAAACCAGAAGTGTATGAAGGGTTTCCCTTTGTGATGTGCTCTTGTGAATGTCCAGGAGATTTGATGTTCACTGGAGGAGGCAGAATTAGGACTTGTCTCCCCTTGTGAGCTCATCTCTCCATTGCCAGATGCACTGATGGGTTGCTTTACTTCCCAGCTTTAGGTCTTCTTAGATTCTGGCTTGGCTAAGACCCTCTTGGTCATAGAATTTTAGAATACCAGGCTGGTAGAGACCTCAAAGATTGGCTGTTCCAGCCTTTCTTGAGGAGGACATGGTTTAGATAAGAAAGCCCAGTTCCCCTTCCAGCTAATGGAAAGACCTCTCCAAATTCCTCACACCTCCATCATGATTTCTCTCTTGCATGTTTGAATTGTTGACCCTGTCTTTAAAAAACCCAACCAAGCCAGAAAAACTGGCAGGGTAGTGGGTAGGAGGATAGTGGAAGGTGAAATGGTCATGAGACCAGGCTCTTCTTCTCATAATCCATCCCAAAGCAATACCTTTCTTGCCACTCTTTTGATGTGTTTTTAGAATCAGAACTGGCAGAGATTGTGAGGATTATCAGAGGCAGGATATGATTGCCTTTGGATACTGAGCAGAGAAGATCTTGGATATTAAACTGGTAGGATGTGTATTCTTGGCCAAAAGACAGAGGAGAATTTTGTCTGGGTGCTCTCTGTGTTATCAACAGCATGGATGAGATGTGAACTGCACTTTCATGTCTGCAGAATGAAATCATTCCTTCACATATGAGTAACAAGAAACATTGGGGAAAATAGGAGTATTTTGTTCTGCTCTAGTCAGGTCTGCTCCAGCCAAAATGGGGTGCAGTGGGATAATGAACTCCTCTGTTCTTCTACACCATACCTGAAGTCTATAAAAGCCAGAGGATTTAAGCACCTTTCTGAAGTGGAGCATTCACTTCAATTAGTTCTTACTTGGGGTAGTTTATGGTAGTTTCATGTCATGGGCTGGCACTGTGTGACCAAGGATGGCTCATTGCCTGAGGAGCAGTATCCTTGTGCAGCACAAAGCTTGTTAGGGAGCAGAGTGCTGTAGTAAAGGGTTCAGGTGCCTGGATTCCAAAGGTTGGAACTGGGAACTGACCACACCTTGTTCCTAGTTTATTTTTATAGTGGTTTGTGTGATGGCTTTATTACAGTACAGGCAGGGGTTTGATTTGCTGGGCCAAATATTTGCTTTAACAAGTAAAATTATCATTGTTCTTTCAGTTGTGCAGCCAAGAGAGTTTATTATTTTAAGTGACTGATTGCTTTAGCAGGTGCTCAGTTAATGGGGGTTTGGCTGTATTATTGAATGGGTTTAGGTAGGGTGCAAAAACCTCATTTTAAAAAGCCATGTTTCTTGAAATAGCTATTTTATTTGGTGTAAACCTCCTAAATGCAGCCTTTATATTCCATTTTGGAGCACAAAGCACACAAAAATGGCATAGGAGGTGGAGAGCCACGTTTAGCTGAATGAATGGCTGGAGGATTTCTTCTGTGTTCTAGTTCAGTCCTGAAACCAGGGATTATTTTCCTTCCTTTTATTGAAAATCTAATATAGAGATCTACATTTATGAATAAATAAAATCATATTTATGAGTCTTGTGTTTGCCCAGAGTGCTGAGGAACTGGAACTGAGAAAGAAAAAACACTGACTATTTCTATATGAAGTGATAGATCCCAAATACCATGTGACCTTGTTCCAGGTATTTAGGATGTCTAGTTATTTTGCAGTATTCATTATGAGCACCTCTAATTACTTTTATCTGCCTATAATCAAAGGAATGTGTTTTGTGATATGGATGTATTGACCCAGTGGAGTCTAGGCTTGAAACTTCTATCACTTCCAGAATGAAGGTTTTAAGACATCTCCACCTTCTCTGGCTTCTACTCTGTCAAGTCTATAAATCTTTTGGGTGGGATAGGTGATTAATTTGGGTGTGAAGTCTGTTCATTGAATCACCCAGAATATTATCTGCTTTCTGTTCATGAAATCCAGGTGCAGTCACTTGCTGTAATAAAAATGAGACTAGGAAAAATGATCCTCAGCACCGAGGCTGCTGGAAAAGTCAAGATGTGACCAGGAAGAAGGTAACAGATGTAGCATTTTCTATCATGGTATCACCAAGAAGAGAAGAATAGGCCTAAGTTCTGAAAATCCTGGTATAAACAGGCTTAGAAGAGAGAAAGCTGAGGTTTGTTGTGCAGATTACACAGGAGGATATTTCACACACTGAGTGAGCACAGCGAGGAGAAGGCTTTCAGAGCAGGTCAGTGCTCTCCAGCTTCCTCTTAGTTCCTTTCCTTGCACTGATCCACATCCCTTGGCCTTAGCAGAATATTTGCATTTGGTTTTGAGGAGAGCTGAAGCTCAGATGGGACAAACTATATGCTTACACCTGCTTTCTGACAAAGAGGTGTCCTAGCTAGGTCACTGCTGAGCTTGGGAGACGAAGCCTTTGCCTCAGACCTCTCTTGGAGAGCTGCATCTCAAGCACCATCGGGACCGTGTCGGCTCTGCTGCCGCGGCCGGTCTAGATTGTGCTGAGTGAGCATAAACTTCCCTCTGCTGCAAGCAGCTTGGGGTTTTCCTGGGATTCAGCATTCCTGAAGTGGCCTTCTGTCATCTCCTGCAGCTCTTGACATTGTACTGGTACCTGTGTGAGCAACATCCCCGTTGAGGCAAGGCCATGCCTCCGAGCTCCGCTTCTCTTTGCCTCCATTTATACTTGGTGTTCTTCAGCTTGGTAAATCATATGACAATAAACAGAAATACCCTCGGTGGAAAGAGAAGGGGAAACTGTTGTTTATCTGCTCAGGTGGTTTAGATTAGTGGTGATGCTGGTCTGTATTATGTTACTTTAAATCATAGTGTCCCAACAGGACATAAATTATGAAGATTGTTACAGTATGTTTCATCCAATGTAAGATCAACAAATTGGAATAATTCTTTTTAATAGGAAAATCAGTGCTTTGGCAAGGTTATTGTTGAAGAAATTCAATTTCACTTGAGCTTTGCTTGCATTATTTCTTAATATATAAAAACTATTTGCATAATGTATGAAGTATAAACATTTTTAGAATCAAAGGCAAGAATGCCTTTTCCAAGATTACACAGAGTGGCAAACTACTTAGAATAGATCAGTGTTTGTGCTTTCCCTGTCAGAAATGTTTGATATAGAGCTGGCCAGCTCCTTTCTTCACCGACATAATTGTAAACAAGTGTTGGGAGACAGAACCAGCATTCTTTGTGGAACATGGTGTAAAGGTTTTCACATTGGCTGCTGCAGATCTGCCATGGAGAGCAGTGTTTACAGCTAGCATAGGAATAGAAATAGCAGTATAAATAGGGAACTTTTTTGAGTGTGGAAAGCAGCATTTCGCTGTCGGAAGAATTGTGTGCAGATAAGTGGGGCTCTGGGTTGGAAAAGAATCTTGTAAACACAGCAAAGCACAGGCAGTTCAGTTGGAAATTGTACTTGAGGCATTTTTACAGTCTCACATTTTGTTCTGAAGACAGAAATGGCATCTCAGTACATGCCAGTATGTCTGTAGTAGTCCTCTTCCATCCTTTATTGGTGTCCTTCAGGGTTAGGTGTTCTGCTTTCCCTGATACCAAGCGACGATGTGGAGTGGCAGGGTTGGCTGCATTCACCATCTTTTGCTGCTCAAGCTGTTAAAGAGGAGAAACCCAAATCTCTACCAGTGGTTTGTCAGGTGTTGGCCACCTTCAGACCCTGCTGGCTGCCCACACCTGGATGGAGTGGGACAAAGGGAGTAGGGGAACACGAGCACAATGTCTGAGCCAGCGTGTCTGTGACCTGCACTCCCGGCAGAGAGATGAGGACATGGTTTAGCTCTCTTTTGGGGCATGATTTTGTTGTGTTCTTAAGAACTGTCCCACTGTTCTTGGGGTGGTATTCAAAAGGGGAAGAGCAATGGGAAGGTGTGTTCTCCTGGTTTATGTCATGCAGGAATCCAGACAGGGCCAAAACAAAAAGAAAGAAGAGAAAAATATCTAATGCCATGTGGATCTGGTGTCCCTGGGGATGCTGAGGCAGGCTGATGGTGCCAACATCATCAATCTTGATGATGCCAAGATTGAAGCACAATCCCAAAATGGGCATGTGGTTTTGAGGATGAATCTGTGTCCTGTGCTGCTGTCACCTTCCTAACTGATAGTTGGATTCCTCTTTGTTTGTGTTTTAACTGTGTTGTCACTTTGAGATGAAGAGTGTGGCCTTGTGAGATGATTTTTGCATATTTATAAAACAAAAATCTCTCTTAATACAGCAAGTAGAATTAAACCAAAACAAACCCTGCATTTTTCTTGAGAGCACTGCAGAAAATGTCATGAAATTAAGCAAAACCCTCGTGACTAGCTAAAAAAGTAACTTAAAATAGCATGACATGAAAGAGCTTTTCCCTTTGCCTGCTGGCCCATAGCTTGCTGTTAGGTGGTAATGTCAGCTTGGCTATGTGAAAGCTTCTGCAGTCTGGAAGTGAACCTTAATGACTGGAGTTTATTGTTGTTAGAAGTCTCAAAGTGCTAGGGAGAACATGTGCTGTATACTGGGTGTTTTTGGGTGAATGGAAAGCAAATGTGGGAGGTGTAGTCACCTCTTGCCTTGTATGAAAATGTCACTGTAACTTGTTTTATTTATTCATTTCCCACTGATAAATGATACAGATGTAGCCTGGGTGGGTGGGGAAGGGAAGACAGGTAGCCCTCAAACTCCAGAAGGTCAAGGTTAATGCTACCTCCAGCATTAGAATGACAGATGGGAGGCAGAAACCTTAATGTACTGGTGATTAGCATATGGTTTCCTTGGCTGCGAGTCCGAAGGATTTAAGAAGCCTGAGCACGAGCTTCCTAGTGTTCAAGTTTAAAACAAATAAATACCAAGTGTGCATGGTTATATCATTGAACCTTTCAGCTCTTTTTTTTTCCCTTGACTATCTCCCCTTTGGAGTCAAGTACTGTCAGCTGCTTTGTTCTGGAGATGCACTGGGGTAATCCATCACTGGGGACTCGCGGGCGGGTGATGTATTAGCACGACATAGCGACCTGTGTTCCTTTGATGTAGAACTCATCAAGATAATGTTGGCAAGCATTGTAGAAAAGCAGCATGTTTAAAAAGTATTAAGATGAATTGATTCCTTGCTTAAGAAGTGTGAAAGGAAGAATAATAGCAGATTAGCTCCAGGATCCGGTGGCTCTCCTGGAGCCGTACAGCGTTGAGCGCCACAGAGGGGCGGATGGAATTTCATCTTTCCTCCTACTTCTGACAGCACAGTGGCTGGCCCTGCTTTTCCCATTCTCAAGCAACAAAAATCACATTAAGTTTTATTTTCTGGTAGTGTATTTTGTCACCTTCCAAAGCAGCTTAGCCAGGCCTGAAACATAATGGGATAGCTGAGTTGTTTAAACTTTGGTTCGGGTTTGTTTTCTAACACAGCCATACTGTGGCTGCTAGTATTTAACAAACACTTTAAGAGTGATGTTGTGACTGAAACATCATTACCTTTCAGTTCCTTCTTTAATAGTCTGAAAAGACAAGACAGGAGGAGACCTAGTAACTCACCTGAAGCATCTCCTTGGCTGTGCAGGATTCCTCTGCTCATTTCTGCTTCTGTTGCTCTTTGCTTTGTCGCAGGGACTCTGCTCTGCCATCACTTGGGTGATGCAATGGCCTTATTCAGAGCAACCTGTGTGTCTGGATCTTATTTTAGCCCAAAGATCCTACATGGATTAGGTTGAAAATACCTAATATGCCTGTAACTGAAATATTAGAATACTTTATTACTATACTTAAGACATCATATCCATTCTCCACCATACATTCTAATGCTTGATACATCAAAGCCTCTTTTAATCCTTCTTTCTGGCTTCTAGAAAATGCACAGATCTTTTCTTTCTCCTCTCTTTTTGTTTTTGAAGGAAAAATTGGAAAAAGCTTTTGTGGCCAAGGGGCTACAGACCTCTGTTATGACTGCAGTGAAAGTCAAAACTCTGCTGGGTCTTGCTGTTGTGGGTGAAGTACTTGTCCCACTTTCATCAAGAAATGTGTGATGGTCTGATAAACTCTGCCCACCACTGTGCTCTTGACAATGGTCTTGCACTGCAGACTGCATCATAATTTTCATTAGTTTTAATTAAAGTTGAAGAAGTGCAGGCTCCTGCTCAAATTAAGGTTGGTTGTGTTGCCGGAATGTGGTAATTACTCTAATTGATCACAAGATAGTTTCCTTGATCACCAATTAGACCTAATTACTGATCAAGTTTCAAGACGTGAAGAAATGTCCAAACTGATTTTCTGTAGCAGTGTTTTCATATCTAATCAAACCTAAATATCTTTTCCTTCCAGAGCCAATTGTATTATCCCAAAGGAAAGGTTGTGGCTCTACAAATATGAAGGTGATTCCTAAACAATAGCATTCCCATTCCTGTCATTAGCAAAGGAAGTATTTAGGGCCTTAATGGAGATTGGATGGTAGAACCATGCTCATTTTCTGAGTGGGAGATGGTTTTTGTGATTAAAATAAGCTAAAATGCAAGAACTCTGTTGCTTTGGGTAATGTGCAATGAGGGAGAATATCTCTGAGCAGAGTAGAGCAGGACATGCCTTGTGGGTGTGTGTGGGCTTCATCCTTCACAGTGACTCCATCAGCCATCACCCTGCATAGGGCAGTCATGGTCAGCTTGAGCAATGAGCAGCAGGACCTTTCTGGGGAGCATCCTCTACACCAGGATTAATTCCTTCTCCTGACTCAGACAGCCCCAGCTTGAGCACTCTTCAGGCAAGATGAACAGTTCTAAGATCAATGTGCACTTGATCCAGCTGGAGACTGTTTCCTCTCTGCTAGGGAAGAGGCAGGGGGTTGGTGTGGTGGTGCGCTGATAGGGAGGAGTTGGTGGTCCACTGATCAGGAGGGTTTGGTGCTCCATTGATCAGGAGGGTTTTATGGTGCCCCACTGATCAGGAAGGCTTGGTGGCTCACCAGTCAGGAGGATTTCTCCTCCCAAAGCATGAAGGAAGGGCTGCAGAGGAGATGGATTTAGGAGACTCGTTTGCCTCCATAGTTCACACCGTCTGCCTTCCACTGGAGCAATCACTATTGTCACACAGCCAGTGCATTGTGTTTGTGTAGCATAACCTGTGTGTCTCTGGATGGGAGTTCCTGGGCTGGACAGACAGACCCTGGCAGAGCATATGGCAGAGTTTTTTATGAGTTTAATCTCTTTTTTTTTTTCCCCCTTGCTGTTTGTTTGTACAAAAGCAGTCTAGCTGCAGAGGCATTAAACTGCTGGGGACATGTCTGTGTAAAGATTGCTGTGTTGGAAATATCATTGCTAGGAAGTCCATGGGCAGTCCAAAAATATTTCCATCCAATATCACCATTAATGCAGAAGTTTTTCAAACCATTGCTAACATCTGATGCCCAACTTGCAGCTTTCTGCTTCAAAGCATGTGCTGAAACATTTGCAAATTTTTAGAAGTAATTGCTCACTCCAAGTAAAACTAAATCCAATGAGGGCTTCAAGGGAAGTTAGGTTTTCCTGAATTTTGGAGTGCTCTTGGGTCAAAGAAAAAAAAGCTTTTTAATTGCTGACAGTTTGGTGATTTCCAAATGACAAACCTCATTGGAGTGATTTGCTCTGATTAGAACGTTTGCATTCATGTGACTGGCAAAGTGACTAAGAGAGTCATGCTTCAGCCAGGCACCAATTCCTTTTGCTTTCTTCTTTTTTTTTCTTTTACTTAAAGGTTTTTGTAATTTGTGAGAGGAAAAAAAAAAGACTTGAAACTATTACCAACCATTATATGGTATTCATTGAGCACATGTTTGTTTGAAGCAGCCATGGTGTGGTGGAATGCAGGCTATGTACAGTCTCTTCCATAGCACTAAAAAACTACCTCAATCAGGTAGGGCTTTGGGGAGTTTGTTGTCTTCTAATACAAACCAGACTATAACATGGATGTTACTTGAGCTTTGCATGTTAATTCAGGTCCTGAACCCCAATAGATGGAGCTCTGTCTGAATAAAACTTGCTGCCTTAGAGACATCCTCCTCACGCCCCAAGGACCCTTTGGGCCCCAGTGTGTAATTGCCTTCTTGATTTACATGGACATTCTCATTTTCTTTAGCATACAGTGATTTGCTCCTAAGTATTTTGGCCAGCATTATTTTCTTCTTGAGCCTGTGATAAAACCTGCTGCCTAGGGGAGGGTGCCATGCAGAATATAAGGGCAGAGGATTGGGAAACCTATTTGAACTCATCTTAAAGCAGAGGGACAGACCCACCTGCCACCTTTCTTCCCCCCCCCCAGTAAATAGCAAAAGAGTTCTGTGAAAGGATGTGTTTCTGGAAGTGGTACCAGTAATCCTGTGACATGATGTGTGGTTAAAAGTGTCACATTTCTAAGATGCAGGAAGGGATAAGAAATTTGGGATGGATGTTACTTTAGATTTTAAAAATGATTGCTCTCATTCACTGCCTTTGAATCCTGGAGTGAGTAGCAGTGAGCAAAGTGATTTACCAGGCTCTGAAGGGGAGGATTTCAGCAGTCTCAGGAAACATGGTGCTGGTGTGAGAAGGTGAACTGCTCCTTCCACACACACAAACCCAAGGCACAGCAGTCTGCAGCATCTCCAGGAGTTCTGGGGGTTTGGGAGTGGGTCTTGCAGATGCACTGCCAGTCTTGGCAGGTGAGGGAGCATTTTCCTCTTTGCTCTTTCTCTCCTTAGGCTTTTGGATTTATGACACGTGTTGCTCTCCAAGCAGAGAAGATGAATCACCACCCAGAATGGTTTAATGTTTACAGCAAGGTAACATGTTCACCAGCCCTGGTTACAGGCATGGCAGGTTACAGAGAGCAAACCACTGGCCCATTCTCTCTGCCTTTTTTTGGTAGCTTATCAAGAGGATAAGGAAGTGGAAGGAGGTTGTGTCTTTATAAAGAGAGGTGAAATTTTAAAGAGATGCTGAGGTATTTGTAGGGGGGAGGAGTCAAGAACAAAACCCTCTGTGATGGCTGTCTGCTGCATACTTTGGGCCTATCACTTCAGCTTTCTGGCTGAGATCTCACAAGAAATGAGAAGCCTTTAAACTCTTTATTTTAGGCAACCTTAATAAATGACTGTTTTGAAACCATTCACCAACTCTTAACTCCTTACTGGGCAGCAAGTCAGGAGCCCAGTGGTGTAGAGTAACAAACCCTTGGTGAGTAGGTACCTAAATGGGAGCTTGACAGGCTCAATTCAGGTTTGATTTTTTCCAAGTTGTAGGCTCCTATGTCTCAACATAACAGCTTATAAAATTGGTTTATAATATTACCTAACTGATGGTGGTCTCATATTTACAAGGGTTACAAGGAATACTGCAGCCCTTGAATGAAAGGTGCTGTGTGAAGGGAGGAATTACTGCTCTGCCTTTATTTCTCATTGCATTGTATCCAGTTGCTTGGTTGAACATTGGGAGAATACATGGCAATCCTGCTAAAATTAGACTAAAAGGACCTGAGGGCTTCTCCCACCCCCAGAGCAGGACATCCCCTCTCCCACCTAACAGAGGCATCCCAGCACAGGCTCCTCCTCATCAGCCCTTCAGGTCACCCTGCTTAAGGGGACATTAAGTGATCACCAGACAAAGTCCTGATCACCTACTCTTCATGATCCTTTTTTTTGCCCCAGAATATTCAGATTCTTTTTCCTCTTTTCCCCAAAATCCTCTTTTCCTCTTTCTTCAGTCAAAGGTGAGACAGAGTAACACCCAACTTGTCATCTGGCTTAGTCTAAACAAACCCATGCAGGCAGCTGCCTCACAGCAAAATGCACCAGTCTGTTTGTTTTTCTTTTGGAAATTAATCTGCAACAAGCTTAACCATTTTTTTTTTCCACCTTCAGGGTGCTGGTTTTTAACAAAACCCTTGAGCCCCTGACCCTGCTGTTGGCAGCTTGGTGACTGGCCCAGGTTCTGCCCTGAAGCCCATCCATGGGATTTCAATGGAAAGAATGAGTTCTTGAATCAGACACCTCCTCTTGGATGGAACCCAGGAATGCAAAGCCTGTTTTATTCTGAGAAGGGGCTCCCTTTGGTTAGACTTCAGGCTCTGTTAAGCCTCCTCACCTGACAACATCATCTGGTTTATGTGAGCAGGCAGTGTCCAGCTTGCTGCTTGCAGAGCATCCTCTAAACCCAGTTCCTACAGAGACAGGCAGTGTTCCCCAGGAGCTGCTGCTCACTGGGTGGCAGAGGTCAGAGTGGCTTTGTAACCTCTTTCTTTTCCTTTTGGCAGGTTCAGATAACTCTCATTTCCCATGACTCTGGTGGACTGACCAAGAGAGATGTGAAGCTGGCTCAGTTTATTGACAAAGCTGCTGCCTCTGTGTAACCAGGATGTTAAATGCTTTCATACAGTGACCAGCAGTATTTGGTATTTAAATGATATTCCTCACTCCTTGTAACCCTGATTTCACAAACCCCTGGGGACAAGATACCTTGTAAAAGAGTGGCTTAGTTTTTGTTGGCCTGTAAGACCTCAGTCTCTCATTGCTGGGTCTGCAGGGGCATTTAGCAGATAAACCAGCAACAAATAAGTTTTGATCAATCCTTTCCTAGAAACCAAAACAAACTTACAATGAAAGCACCAGCCCATGTTGGTGTTCCCTAAGCCCACAGGCTGGTGGCAGCTGTCCCATGAGCCTGCCCTGTGTCCAGCTGCTTCCCTCCTAGAGATCTGTACATCTCTACACTTGAGAGCAGCCAAGCTGGGTCAGTCTCCTCTGATTTGGTGCCTCCATCTCTGCTAGTGACTGGTGGCAATTGCAAGGGATGCTGGTGAGAGCACTGCAAGCTGCTGCTGAGGTTTCCTTGGAGTCACAGCTCAACTGGCAATTGCAGCTTTGCATCTTGATGTTTATTCTGTGTTCTTTGAACCCATCTGCCCTTTTGGCACTCACAACCCTAGCAGCTCTACCCAGCAAAAGTTGTGCTGCATGCTTGAGAGCCATTCCCTGTCTGAGGTGCAGGACTGGTTCCTGCAGTTGCTGACAACTTTAGCTGTGGTCCAGCAAATACACAAGAATCCCAGTGAGCTCCCAGCACTCACATCAATAAACAAAGCCTATGCTTAAGTGTTTGGCTGGGTCAGTGCTCAGCACCTTGCAGGATTGAGCCAGTATATGTACTGTAATGCTTCTGTACCTGCTGGACTGGGACAGGGGTAGCTTGGCCAGGTGCCTGCAGCACCAGCCAGAGCTGCCAGTGGTGAGGGAAGCAGCATTAGCAGGATTCTTGCTAAGCTGGGCTCAGCTGAAGCTATGCTCACCCTTTTTCCTTTGTAGCTACAATTACTCATTGCCAACATTGTTCCAAGAGCTGCAGATCCCCGTGATGAGCTTTAGAATAATTTCTTCCCTGCTTTCAAAGCCTTTGTTTTTATCCTCTGATCCTCCCTGAGACAGATTTCCACTGCCAGCAGGGAGATTTCAACCTGCTCCAGGCTTGCAGAAGGGCCTCCTGCTCCCCAGCGCCTCTGCCGAGTGTCCCCAGCGTGCACCGTCATGCCCTGCCAGCAGCTCTGGGTGGGGAGCTCCCGAGTGATTGACACCTCCAAAATGCCTGAGTGCATTGCTCAAATAACAACAGCAGCTCAGCTAGTAGCTACCCAGCAGTGAGATCCAGGAGTGCCAGAATCTCTGGGGGGTGTCTGAGCGAGGTGTGTGGCCTCTCAGGTCTTGGGGATGCAGAATGCCACAAGGGTTCACGTGGGGAAAGGTATTTGGGGCTAATCCTTAGCAAGTGCACTGTCCTCTGCTCATTGGTGGCAGGAAGCAAGAGGGAGGAGGGAGATGTTGGGGTTTGTTGTCAGTAACCCTACTTGGGGTTAGAACTGGGGATTTGGAATGAAGAACCCCAAAAAGACCCCAATTCTGAGTGTGTGCTCAAATGTTCTTTGCCTTTCCAAGTGCCTTCCCCCAGTGCAGCAGCAAGAGCTCCCTGTGCTAAGGACTGAAGATGGTCACTGCTGTAAGGAATGGCTGAAACTCAAACAACCAACCAGGCTGTGATGTGTCTCCTGTTCCTGGTGGGGAAGTGAAATGAGCTTCACCCAAAGCTTGGACAGCATCTCTGCTGAACTGTGAAAACTCTTGTTGTTCAGAATGGCTACAGAATGTGTGGGCTTTGCAGAAAACCAATAAAATCAGATTCCTCCTTTGTAATTTGTTTCTTTATTATTGTACAGAAGTGACAGAACTGTTTAGTTTTTCCAGAAATTGAAGATAAATAATCTTTAGTTGCTGGGAGGTCTTTGCTTTAGAATGTTGCTATTTATTTACATACTCCCAGACAAAAAAATCTCCACCAACTAATGGAGCTGGAAGAGCTCCACTGGCCAGCTATGGCAGAGAGCTGTGCAGCCATGGTGGTTGGAGGATTCCTGACCAGAGAAGAGGCAAAAATACCCAGGAAAGAGGAGGAGGACCTTGAAGCATTCCTAATTTCTAGGTCAGCACTTGGTTAGCCACGATTTTTTGTTAACTTCTGGGGCATCCCAGAGGCCTGCAAGTGCTTTTCCTGAGTAGTAATGACATAAAAATGGTGACTAAACATTATCTGCTTTCTTTTCCAGTGAGTGCTGATGTCAGAGGCAGACTCACAAGGGAAGTTCTGGCTCTGTTGATGCCACAAAGAGCTCTGCCATGGTGCCACTCGTGTTCCCTCAGGGCTCCCAGGCTCTCTGCCTTTTGCCTCCAGCCCCTTTGTTTTTATTGGGATGCTGATGGCTGCTCCCTGTGTGTGTCAGGAAGTTGGTGCCACTCCTCCTAGGCTCTATTTCACCTTGCAGGCAACCAGGGATTTCTTGGATTGTAAAAGCACCTTCTAGTCCTTAATTTTTTAGGGCAGAATTCCCAACATTCTGAAAGTGTCCCCAGTGTGCAGTGAACCCCTGCTGAACTCCAGCTCCCACCCAATCTCAGCTGCATCCCCAACTCTCTGCTCTCTGCATCTGAGATGCTGAGGAGCCCTGAGCCCTCCTTCACATAGCTCCCTCTATCCACAGCAGCCAGCTCACAGCCACTCTCTGCTCCTTCCCCAGCTCTTTTCCACCTGCACATGTGTTGCTGGTGTGTGGTGAGTGCCAGGGTGCTGAGGGCCCTGGGGAGGGGATGTGCAGTCTCCCTGATGGAGCTGGAACTTCACAGCAGATTTATACAGCAAGGGTTTAATGACAGGCATTGGCTTAGGGCCAGGAAAGGCAGCCTGAGGCACTCTCTCTTGTCAAGAGGATTGTCAGCTCTGCTCTCAACAGAAGTAGCCAGAGTGCAGGGTTTGGGGCTTTTCCAGGTGATGGCATCACTGGGGCTGTGCTGTTCCATCCAGCTGCCCAAACTATGGCTTCTCCTTGGGGTCAGCTTGTTGCCTGCTCCTTGACCTCTTGTAACATGTCCAGAGAAAGGCAACAAAGCTGGTGAAGGGTCTAGAGCACAAGTGTTGTGAGGAGCAGCTGAGGGAACTGGGGTTGGTTAGCCTGGGGAAGAGGAGGCTCAGGGGAAACCTTCTCACTCTCTCCAACTGCCTGAAAGGAGGTTGGAGTGAGATGGAGGTTGGTTTCTTTGCCCAAGTAACAAGCAATAGGACAAGAGGAAACAGCCTCAAGTTACACCAGGGGAGGTTCAGGTTGGATATTAGGAAAGATTTCTTCCCTGAAAGGATTGTCAAGGCCTGGTCCAGGCTGCCCAGGGCAGTGATGGAGTCACCATCCCTGGAGGGACTGAAAAGCCATGGAGATGTGGTGCTGAGGGCCATGGTTTAGTGGTGACCTGGTAGTGCTGGTTACCAGTTAACTTGATGATCTTCTAGGTCTCTTCCAACCTAAATGACTCTATGATTCTCCTTGGGGTCAGCTTGGTGCCTGCTGTGAGCACAGCACCTCCCTGTGCACCTGCAAGGTCTCATCCTGTTTCAGGCCAGTGCTGCTCCTGCAAATGAATCACATTTCTCTCTTCCCTATGAGGATCAGCTCACAGCCAGCAGCCAGCAGGTTAAATAATTCTCCTCAAGTGTTCAGGGGGGTTTGTTAGTTTTTGGGTTGGGTATTATTTTTTCTTTTTGCTTTAGGGCTGCTTGTGGCTTGAAGTATTTGGCTAATCCATCATGAAACAGCCTTGTCCTTGCAGGTAATTTCCCTGCATTGAGATTGATTTCACTCGGTGTGTGTCCCTGCAGCAGCCTAGTGTCTACTGTGTGGGAAGCACTGTCCCTGGGACACACTCTGATGACACACTGTGACCCCAGGAAATGAAAAAGCAAAAACTCAGGGCTGAAAGAGCCTAGTAGGAAAAATGCCTGCAGCATGCTAGGTGGTTGGGATCACTGCTCAGGTCCTGCAAGGCTGGAGATCACACCTTCACAGGACCACCTCAGAAACAGGGCCAGGCAATAATCCTTCCCTGTCCCCAGAGTGGGAGCTCAGGTCCAGGAAACTCCAGCAGTCATCTTGAAAGGGATAAGAGTTGGCACTGGATGTGCTCTGGGGATGGAGTCCCTCAGGCAGCTCTACAGGAACATGTTAAAACCCACAAGTCTATCTTGGTTTGTGAGTTACAGTGCAGTCCAACTCTGCTGGGCTTCCTCCTGCCCTTTCTCTTCCTCCCAGCAGCCCAGACTGGTGGCTGAGTGGCTGAAGAGGTGGGGGTTTTTGGTTAATTAGCCTCTCTCATGAGGAGCTGTTTGGACATTAGAAGGTTAACAAGAATGTGTGCTCACCCAGCAGCTTCTGGAGGTTGGAAGGGCAGACTGATGTGGTTACTTCTCAGATGCTTCCACGTTGTCTGTGACACATCCTTGGCTCTATGATAGGGCTGGAGGGGTCACAGAATCCCTTGGAACATGCCCAGGCTGCTGTGCCAGTGGCCACCAGCTCTACATCAACCTCACAGAACCTGTGAGGTTCAGCAGAGTGAAACCACAGAGCAGCTCCCACTGAGCTGATGTCCCTAACGGATCAGCCCTGGCTCAGGGATATTTGCAGCATCCCTGGTTTTTGGTGAGGAGCAGAGTGTCTGGGTTTGCCCTGATCTCCTGCACTGCTTTCATCCTCAGCTTGCCATGTCCTCAGCCCTGCTCTGCCTTTCCCTCATCCACAAGTGCTTCTCAACCCTACAAACCACTATTTGGAAAGCCTTGCCCTTTCTGCAGCTTCTTCCAGGTGTGTGCATCTCCTCTGGCCTTTTCAGCCTCAGGCTAGATTGCCAATTAACTGAAGCTAATGACTTCTCCTGCACAAGCTAGTCTCATTTTGTCACCATTGTTTGCTCCAAGAAACAAATATTTGTGGCTTAGTCTAAGCTACAACTTGGGATTAACCAAACCTGTGTGTGTGTCCTGGACAAGTGCTCACAGAGTGTCCAGACTGGCAAGCAGGGAGATGCTGACTAATTGAAATCAATTGACAACTGTTAATTCTTAATAAAGGCCCAAGGCAAGAAGCCAAGATGGATGTGAACTATCCTGCTGACATCAAAGGCTTTCTTGAGGTGAGCACTGCCTGTGCTGAAGCTCTGTTGCAAAGCTGGGCTCTGTGGTGAGGAGCAGACAGCTCATTTGCATTGGAGAGAGCCCAGGCACAGCTGTCAGCAATCCTCTGGTTAAAGCCAGGTCAGCCTGCATGGGCTGCAGCTCTGGGAAGGATCCTCAGAAAGAGCAGAGGTTTGGTTTTGGGCTCCTGTGCTGTTTCCAGCCTGATGGTGGGTGCATGAAAGAGGTTTGCCCTCCCTAAAGCTCAAATGCACAGCTCATTGTAGCAGTGCTTAGCTTTTGTTTTGCTGTCAGACAGTAGTGCCAGGGTGACATGATGGCAAGTTCCACCCTTGTGCCTGTGCCAAGGGTCATTTGGAGAAGGGAAGGAGCATCCTACTATTTCTTGGAACCATCAAGGAAACAGCACCTGGAGCATCCAGACTCTTCCCAGAATGGACAAGTCACCCCCAGTTTTCTTACTAGATCCTTCCAGTGTCTGCTGGAGGTCATGACAGGCCATCCTCCCTTCTGCTGGCTCAGGTGCGCACAGAGCAAAGCCCTTTTGGTGCTGAGCTAATCCCCAGGTGATGCCTGGTCTGGTTCAGGCAGGGTAAAGGGAGGAGGAGTGGGACAGGAGTAGGATCTCCAACTGCATCTGGCTGCTGGGATGGGGCAGAGGAAAACCAACAAAACCAGGCTGCAAACTGAAAGCAAAAACCTGAAAGCTGCTCCCTGCAGCTCTGTTTTGTTTCTGACAGGAGAAAGGACACCAAGTTCTGGGTGAGAAAAGGTCAGAAAGGACACCAAGAGCTCCCTGTGAAGGCTGCAAATCCAGGACTGTGATGATCTGGGTCATCTCCAGCAACACCACCACCATCTCCCTGGCTGTGGAGACCAACCACCACTCCTGGCTGTGCTGAGCTGCTTTTTCCAAGGTGAGATGTGGTGCCACACTCCCATGTGCTGTGGCCAGGAGGGAATGGATAGAGAGGATGGGGCTTTGACCCCTGCATCTTCTCAGGGTGGCTGCCAGCCCACTGTCCTCCCTTGTGCCATTGCCTGCACTGGCCCAGAGCCTGGCTAACATGCATTTTATCTTCAGATCCCTTCAGTAACTCAGTAATCATCATTCTTCAAGAGCAATTCTTTGCTCCTTCCCCTGGCAGCCCTTTCCCCCCTCGTGGTTTTTTTGCCCAGCTGCTTTAAGCACCTTTTTAATACACAATTTTCACATTGAAAAATCCCTCCTGGTCACACTCCCTGATTTCCTTGTCTCACACAAGCCAGCTACTGTACACAGACCTCTGAGCCTTAATTATATATCCCAGTAATATATAGCCAGGCCTGGCTAATGTCAAGAAAGCCAGGCACAAGCCTCAGAGGTTTCTGAGAGTTCTGGCTGCAGGACCAGGCTCTGTGCATGGACTCAAGTGGCACGTGCCCAGCTCTGAAGGGCTGATGGGATCCATGGTGGCTTGGGATCCAGCCAAGACCCTCCCAAGCTGGGCAGTGACCCATGGACTCGTGTTTGAAATGGTCCCTGTGGGCAGAGGGATGTTGTTGGGGGCATTTAATATGAAAGTGCTGGTGTGGTGCATGGAGTCTGGCAGCCACAGGCAGTTCCCCAACCTCATCTCCTCCTCCTCCTCTCTCTGGATCACAAATGCTTTCTTCATGGCTGTAGACACCACTGAGTTTTGCTGAAGCTGTACATGGGATCCTACTGCTTACTGCAGGAGCAGCTACAACATCTTGGATACTTCATCCTCCTCCTTACCTTCCTCTTCAGCCTGTGGACCCTGCCATGCACAGTCACCTGGAGGGGACAACCAAAGGTCTCCAGACCTTCCATGTGCTCAAGCTCATCATGCAGAGCAGCCAGATGAGGGTAAAGCACTGCTTGCTGCTTTAGTCACACCAAAGAGGGATTGGACAATGCTCTGGGACATATGGGGTGACTTTGGGGTTGTCCTGTGCATAGACAGGAGTTGGGTTTGATGATCCTGGTGGGTCCCTTCCAACTCAGGACTCATGATTCCCAGCACAGGAGAGGTGAGAAACTTTGCCATACTCAGATGCCAGCTTGTGAGCAAAAGCAAAAACTAATTCCTGAGTTTTCAAGAAGCCCATGGCCTGGCTGTTGTTTTCTCCTCCTCTTTCTCCTTCCCTCCAGGAGAGATTTTCTTTATTACTACAGCAGTGTAGACACAAAAAAACCCCAAACCCTATAAAACACAGGTCAGGTCCTATCCTTTCTCTGTGTGTATTTTTCTCTCCAGCATTCCATCTCCTTCTTAGTTTTTCTCCTGATGACTCTGGAGGTTTGGTTGTTTTCCAGCAAGGAGCTTATGTGGGCAGTGAATGCTCCACCAGCATTTCTGTGTGTAATTAATTGCCTGGGTAGCCCACCAGAAGTGGGATGTTTATGGGCACAGGGCTCTTATAATGTTCACTTCTGAGCCTTCATTCCTCTAGTTTGGGCTGTAAACTTCACTTATCACCAAGCTTTTATATGTTAATTATTTTATGTCAAGGGAGGACATGGAGAAGAAACTGAAAACAAGGAATTCTGGAGGTGTGGGGGATCAGATGCTCCTAATCTGGCTGATTATAAGGAAGCAAAGTGATGGATGACCCAATGGGGAGACACTGAAACTGGGATAGCTGTGTGTGTCTGTTGGGTTGAGCCTCACACTGTGAACTCCCTGCCAGGAGATGCCTTGTCTTGGGAGCATGGGGAAGAAACCCTGTAGGATGAGATTTGGCACCATTCCCCCCTGAGGGGCTTAAAGTGTTGAGGTGCTTTGAAAAGAAAAATCCCAGTGGGCACAGATCTGGAAGTTTAAGAGCTGAAATGCCTTTGGAAATCTGGGCCATGCCACACTGGGTTTGGATGGAAGTTGGTGGGACTTAACACCTGAGGGATTGGGGCCACTGGGGAAACTGCCTCCTGGCTTTGAGGGAGAATGGGGTGGGGGATGGAATAGCAAAGAGGAAAGCTCTTTTTGCTCTGCCAGTCCTTTCCTGCTTCAGGGATGTTATAAATAGGCTGCAAAGTCTTGCTGCACTGCTGCTTTCCAGCCCTAAAGCCCTTTGGTCCTTGCCTTTGCATCCTGACCTGTACCCTGAGCCACTTGGCATCCCATGAGACAACACCTCTTCACCTGAAATTTGTTTTAAGGGCTGATGAGGGCTGTCTGGGTGCATTTTGCTGAAGGTGCAGGAGGTGGTTGATGCCTCTGCGTGCATTGTTAGTTATTCAATGAAGCCTGAAGAAGCCCTCCACAGGTTAGCAGTATTTAATGCAGAGAGCTCAAACATGCAACACATTCTTGGCAGGTTTCCCTTTATTAATTAAAAACCTCTTTAAAACACTCTGCCTTCCACCTTGGGGCAATAAATTTCCACCTTGAGGAAATAATTTCCTTGTTGTATTCTATACAGAGAGGTTCTGTTAGCTGCAGTTCCTGGCTCAGGGTAGGCCCCATGCAGCCTCCTTTCAGTTTCAAAATAAACTTTAAAAATGCCAAGTTGTTCTGTAAAAAAAAAAAAAAAAAAACAACACTAAGAAAAAAATTCATAAAAAAAAAATGAAAAAAAATCAACTTTTCTGCCATTTTAGAAAATAGATTTGGGATTCATTCTGATGGAGTTTACTTGGGACTCATTCTGATGGAGTTTGCAGACTGCAAACCACAAAGGTCCTTCATAAAAGCTCAGAGGACTCCACAGTGGTTCCTGAAGCAACTGGAGAAGCCTTGGCAGCCACAGCTGAAGGTGATGGTCCTCCATGGGAGGCTCTCTCTAGCCTGGGAAGGTTTTATGGCTCTCCCATCCCCCCCCCCCCCCCCCCCCCAGCTTCTGGGGGGTTGGTTTCCTTTTTGACACCATGGCACAGCCCAAACCTGCCCCATGCCATGACACAACTGGGCAAAAATGTGCCTTGGTTTTTGGAGGTTGGGTGGCTTTGGTTTCCTGCTGATCCTGAGCTGTCAGAAGCCCCTGTAGGCTAGGTGGGATGTTTCTGGGACCAAGCAGCCCTTGGTCTTGCCACTCTGCAACATTTATTCACCACTGAGCCCTCCAAGGACCATTTCTCACTCCAAGAGGCAGATGCATGGCCACATCCTCTGGATTTTAGCAAGTCCACATCCATCCTGGTGGTTGTCCCTTCCCTCTCCTTAACTCCCAGTACAGCACTGTGGATGAATGCAAAGGAGCTGGTTCAGAGGTGGTCTAGGGAGGCTGTCTTCTCCCACATCCCCAGCCCTGCTTCCCAGCTTTCATCCTTGCCTAGTATCTCCCTCATCTATGGATGACACATTTGTTCTTCCTCTTCCAGCTTTTCATGGAGACTCTTGGCCAGACAGTGCAGACAGGGATGTATGAGCTCATCCTGCTGTTCCTGCTGAGCTTTGTGTTTGCTGTTTTGGGACATGGATGGCAGGGAGATCCCAAAACCACAGACATGGAAAACTGGGACAGCTTGAAGGTTGTCCTCTTCACACTCCTCACTTCAGTAACTGTGAGTCCAGCAGCATTTTCCAGCCTGTCTCAGCCAAATGCCAAACTGCAGATCTTGGAGTGCTGCTGAAGAAGCTCTTTGATTACCTGTGACTTCATGGAGGGAAAGCAGGAGCTGCTTGGCAGTGAAATCACATTCCTGATCCCTGGGAATATTTGCTTGGAGAGACAAACTTCCCTGCTCAATACTGCACAGTCTGAGGGGAAAAATCTCTGAAGCTGACAGCAAAGAGATCTGTACTAGCTGATTTAAACCTGGACCTCTGAGGAACAGAAGAACTGCTCAGTCTTAGAAAGGAAAAGCAGAGGGAAGATTTCATCTGGCTTGTGAGTTATGCTGTGGTTTGGAACTAATTCTCTGGTCTGCTTAAATACATTTGCAGGTTGATGGTTGGACAAACTTACACCCTGAGATGGATCATGATGGATTTACAAGCAGCCATGTGGTCATAGTCATGTTCCTCTGGCTGGGCAACTCCTTCTTCTTCTTCTTGCCCTTGTGAGTACCAAAACCCAGGTCATGCAAGCTCTGGGCACTGAGTGTGCTGTGTGTCTGCTACCAGCCAAGAGGCTCTGGTTGGAAAGCTGGTGCTTGGCTTCTGGTTTGGCTTCCATCTTCCTTTCCTCAGCATCCCTGGGAGAGAGGTGGGTTTGCACCCAGGTTTGGGAGGTGAGGAGACATGTCTGAGGAGGAGGAGAGGGCTCAGGGGAGACCTTATTTCTCTCTACAGCTACCTGAAAGGAGGCTGAAGTAAGATGGGATTTGGTCTCTTCTCCTGGTTATCAGTGTGAGGACAAGAGGAAATGGCCTCAGGTTGCACCAGGGGAGGTTTAGATACGATGTCAGGAAAAATTTCATCCCAAAAAGAGTTGTTAGACATTGGCCCAGGCTGCCCAGGGAGGTGGTGGGGTCACCATCCCTGGAGGGGGTTAAGAAACATCTAGATGTGGTCCTTAGGGACATGGTTCAGGGGCATGGGGGTGATAGGTTGACAGTTGGACTTGATGATCTTAGAGGTCTCTTCCTACCTTAATGACTGTGTGATTCTTAGTACAGCAGCAGTGCAGGCTGCCCTGCCCTTTGCCTCAGCAGTGGCCTTCTCTGAGTCTTGTTTAGGGAATGTCTAACCCCAGGCAGTGAGGCTGAGCCATGTAACCAGAAAAACCTCCCACAAATCCCCCAAATGGAGGCTGCTGAGTGGTGCATGTCTTGGGTTAACCTCAGTGTGATGCAAGCCTATGATCACAGCATGGTAGCTATTGTTTAAAAGCCCCATGCTCTGGCCTGTAGTCCAGATAAAAATTCCTTGGATCTCAAAAATTCCCTTTCACCTCATTCCCCAGGTGACTCTGGTTGCTGCCAGGAGTCTCTGTGTTATTTTCTCCCCATACTTTGAATGTGCTGGTTGGGATGAATGCTTCTGAAGGTGTTTTGCTGTGGACATGGCACAGGTGATGGAGCCAAGCCTGGCTTACACTTCTGCTATTCTTCTCTGGTTTTTGGGGGAGAAAAATATTTACTAGGATGTTAAAGAAAATCTGCAGAGCCAGGGAGGTCAATGTCTTGCAAAACACTGGAGATCTTTCCATTGCTCCTTGCCCTTATGGGTGAACAGGGGAGTGCTTGCAGAGAGTGCAGCTCTCTCTGTGTTTGGACAAGGATGGCACTTCCCATTTTTCATGGTATTTAGGGATCTTTTCCCCATGCTCTTCTCTCAGTGCAGGTTTCAATATCACTACTACAAACATCCTGGGGTATGGAGAGAGAAAGATTGTGGAAGTCAGGAAAGAAAAACCTTTCCTGAAGAGAAGTTAAAACTCTTTAGGTGGAACATGATCCTCAATGGCTGTCAGAGCTCTGCCCACAACCTCCCCTTCAAATCTTCATTCAGATAACCCAGAACCATTTATGGTTCACAAGAATTCAGACAATAGCTGCTCTCCTTTCTGCTCACTGAGTGGGTGAGAGCACAGCTGCCAGTGCTTGCCCCATGCTGCAGGCAGCACTTATGGAGGAAGGCATGTTGAGAGCTGGGAAAACCAGGGGCTGGGAAAGGATCACAGCCTGGATCCTTTTCCTGGAAACCTTGTGACTAGATCCCAGGCCTCCAGAGCTCTCCCTGCCACCTCCTTCTTTCTAAGATCAAGCAGGTTCAATGTAGCAAAGGGCAAACCGACCCCTGCTAAGGAAAGGGCTTGTGATACTTCTGATGCAAGCAGCTCCTTGCTGTGCTCTGATGCTGATTAGCTTCTTGGCATAACCCTCTTGGGTTCATCTGGCAGTTTTAATCCAAATACACCCACGTGGCTTTGGGTAATCAGAGAAGAAAAGAGGAGACCTGTGGAGCAGCAGCCGTTCCCCAGCACGGCACGGGATGTACTGGTGCAGAGCTACACCCCCAAAGCCTGGGCACTGTGACCATGAGTGTGGTGGCCAATCTGCCTGAGATGATGAGGAACAAGCCACCCTGACCCCCTTCTGGTTGTGCAGGCAACAGGGGTTAGCAGAGCAGGGCTGGCTGCACTAGCTCCACTTTGCCCCCAGCACAATCCTCAGTTAGCACATTATGGCAGGAACCCAGAAATGAGCTTTGGGGGTGATGAAAGGGAGGAGAATGCCCAAGGGGGTGCTGGGTTTGGGTTTTTGGCTCTCTCCAAGGTGGATGATGTGGGGAGAAAGCTGGATGTCTCGTGGTGGGGATGCTGAGAGCTCATGGCAACTCCTCCTTCAATGACCTGAAAGTGAGACTGTCCCAAGCTTTCCTTTGATGGCACTGTTGGTGTAACATCAGCTGTTGAGTTCTGCTCAGTCTCAACAGTTTTTATAGAATCATTCCTTGTGATTCTGCAGCATTGGGAGGAGCCTCAACATTGGCAGAGGAACATCTAGAAAATATCCTCTTCACTTCTATACTGTGGCTTCCAACAGGAAAATAAATGAGGGCCAGAGATCATAGAATCCTAGACTGGCCCAGGTTGGAAGGGACCTTAAAGATCACCTAGTTCCAACCCCCCTGCCATGGGCAGGGATGCCACACACTAGACCAGGTTGCCCAGGGCCACATCCAGCCTGGCCTTGAACACTGCCAGGGATGGGGCAGCCACAACCTCTCTGGGCAACCTGTGCCAGTGCCTCAGCACCCTCTGGGTAAAGAACCTCCTTCTAATCTCTAGTCTAAATCTTCCCTCCTTCAGTTTGTATCCATTCCCTTGTCCTGTTGCAATGTGACCAGCTACAAAGTATCTCCCCTTCTATTTTGTAATCCCCCTTTAAGCACTGAAAGGCTGCTCTCGCAGCAGGTGACATGGAAACCAACTCTTGGAATTCATCTGAAGTGCAGGTTTGCTCTTGTGCTCTCTTCAAGGACACAGCCCAACTGGGGGAAGCAGACATCAACCCTAGAAATTATTTTTGTGGGCTTGAAAGCTAATAATGCCAAGGTTAAAGGAGACTTGCTTATTTGAATGAGCAAATCCCTCTGTGAAGGGAATCACTGAAATCTCAGCATCACTGGCTGTATTTGGACTACACCATTGCAGAGGTCACTGACCTGGGACAATCCTGCAGTATTTGTGTCTGGATGAGTGACAAGAGTCACCTTGTCCATCAGCCAGGACCACTGGCATCTCTTTTCCCTGCAACAGTAGATGCAGAGGGTCCCAGAAGCAGCACTGCACCCACAGGATGTGGACTGTGAATCATCCTGGGTTTCATCCTTTTAATGGTAAGATAAAAGTTTTGTGTAGAGTGAAAAACAAGCCCAAGCCTCCCTGTGTTTACAGGAAGGGCTCAGACAGGCTGAGAAAGTGGTGTGCAAGGGCTGCTTCATTTTCCTTGCACCTCTGTGCACCTTTGAATGGCATAACCTAGACCAAGAGCTGCTGCAGCACATTGGGAAACCCTCTCAGTGTCTCAGGATGTTGCTCAGCCTCTTTGGTCAGCATAAAGCAGCCCTTGGCCAGTGCCTTGGGTGTTGGGAGGTGCCAGCAGCCTTTCTGGTGCCCAACTTTGTCCTGGATGGAGACTCTCAGATATGAAATGGGGCTTCTCAGGCCCAAAAAAAGTCAGGAGGGCTTCACCAGTGTAAGCCAAGCTTCATAAAGTAAAAAGGAGAGGCCCCTTTTGTCAGGCTGCTCCTCAGAAGCTAAATGATACCTAATGTTTATATGGTGTTTTGCCTCTCCTAAATGCAGGCTCAACATTAATTGGTTCCAGGTTTGCTCAGAGGAGTCAGTCAGCTCTTGCCATTTGACAGATAAAGGAGAGGGGGAGAATGCCAAGGGGAGCTGGGGCATCTATATGCATCCCCATGCTCACCATCAGACCACACTGCCCCCCAAAAGGTAACACCACTGCTGATGTATGTCACAGCCAGCTGTGACTCTGTAAATCCATTTACATTAAGCCTGGCTCAAATGAAATCTGGTTATGTCTCCAATGCTTGCTGCTGGTCAAAGCAGGACTTAGCTAACCTAATGTTGTTTGTGTTCAAAGCCTCTTAAACCTCTGCTCTGACCATCTTGAAGTGGAGTAGAAAGTACTGGCTGGAGGCCAGGGAACCATCTCAGCCTCTCCCCTCCCTCCTTTGCTCATGAGGCCCTTTAGAAAAAGCACTGCCCATTTTAAACAGTGCTGGAAGGAAATCATTCTAATTCACTTCTGTTTACATAGCACTGGAAGCCTGTAAGGGTTTGTAGAGACAATTATTAATGGTTTAAACTGGTGTGGTAAAAATGTTGCCTTGGTCTGGGAATAGGAGCTGGCTCTTGAGTCTCCAGTGCTGGTTTAGCCAAGCACTGGCCCCATGGGCTGTGGCAGGGGAGCTGGGGAGAGAGGACATAATGGCTTGGGGGCTCCCAGCATTTTGTTTCCTACTGGCACCTTGGAAACAGCCTTCTGCCCATTCTGCTGGTGTTGAGCTACTAAACCCCAAAGCCTGGATCTGGGAAAACTCCTGGCTCTGGCTGGTTGCCTCCATTTCTGGATGCTCATCTTGGAGGTATTGGGTGGCCAGGCCATAGGGAAGTAGGGTAAGCCAAACTCAGAGCAGCACTCCTCTGCTGTCTCAGAGTTGACATGCAAAGCTTCTGCCTAGCTTAATTTTGTAAACTGGGTCCAGCTTTTTGGGAGGCACTGGCACACCTGTGGCACAAGCCTGGCCCAGGTGTTACATGAATCCAGCAGAAGACTCAGCCATGGGTTTACTGCTTTATAGCACAACAGGATCTAGCACCTATAAAACTGCTCTTAATTACTTCCTAAGTTACTAACCAGGGTGATGTTGGCTTTGTCTTGTAACCCAATGGGACTTTGTCTATTTAGTGTAAACTTCTTCCCACCATAAATTTCACAGAATCCCAGCATGGTTGGGTTGGAAGGGACCTCTGGGGATAATCCAGTCCAACCCCTCTGCTAAAGCAGGGGCACCCACAGCAGCTTGCCCAGGATCACCTCCAGCTGCCTTGGGAATCTCTCCCTAGAAGGAGACTCCACAGCCTCTCTGGGCAGCCTGGGCCAGGGCTCCAACACCCTCACAACAAACAAGCTTCTCCTTAGGTGTTCAGGTGGCACCTCCTGGGTTCCAGTTTGTGCCCAGTGCCCCTTGGCCTGTCCCTGGGCACCACTGAGCAGAGTCTGGCCCCAGCCTCTTGCTCCCAGCCTTCAGCTCTTGCTCAGCATGGAGCAGCTCCCCTGTGGGGCTGCTCTTCTGCAGGCTAAGCAGCCCCAGGGCTCTCAGCCTTTCCTCCTGCCAGAGCTGCTCCAGTCCCCTAGTCTAATTTCATGTCTATGTGCATTGGTGTATGATCGTACACTGCATGCACATGTCCATGGCTGGGTTTTGAACACCCACTAACCTGCTCTTCAAAGCTGCTCAGACCAAGTTTTCTTCCCAGCTTGTGCCCACCACACTGCAGCACTGCCACACACAGAGCTATGGTGCTGCTGTGGGGCTTTAGCAGGTTGGCAATTGCCTGCACAAGGGATAACACAGCCTGAGAAGTGCCTCAAACCCTGGTTTGAAGGGTGACAAGCTCCAGGTCCTCCATCCCAGTGTAGCCAGCTCAGATATGCACAGAGAGGAGGGATTGTCCCCTATAGCCATGGCACTCACTGCTTCTGATCCACTTTCACCCTGCTTTGCAAGCTGAGTTTGAAGCAATGGCTTTAGTAGCAAAGAAAATGATAGATGGGAACGAAGTCCATGCCAGCATCAGTTCCTGCAGCACCTAGACTCTGCTTTGAAGCTCTCCACTCAAAATCCCTGAGGATTACCATGCACTGTGGTACTCATCCAAGTGCCAATATTACAAAACCCATAAGCACACAATTTCTCTGCCTACTTTGCATGGCAACCTTGTCCAACAGGTTATGGGGGTGCTTGAAGGTGTTAGAGGCTGGATCAGTGCTATTAATGCCACTCCAGCTCTAGCTGAAACAAGGGTAGGACTAATCTGACCTCATTAACCACCTCTGATGTTCTCTAAAACCAAATCTGCCAGGTGTGAAATGTATTTAAAAGAGAAAAATTCATTCTGAGGAGAAAGAAGTTGGGAGATTTTTTTTGCATACAGACCAGAAACTGGGCTTTTCTAGAGGGCTCCCTGGAGGTGTCATGACATGTCTTTCTCCAAGGCTGCAGAGCCTGAAACATGCAGGTAAGTGACAATGAGCTATCAGAAGGGGTTTCTTCCCTCTGCAGTCGTGGAGTTGCAGTAGGGTTCTTGCCTGTGCTGGGAGAAGGCACTGCATGAGAGCTCTGGAGGTGACACGTGGGCTGAGGAATGCTTCGTGTGCTTACTCACTGCCTGTGTGAATCAGGCAGGCAGAACTGCCTTTCTTCTGCAAGATGATCCCATCCCAGGGGGATTTTCCATAAAAAAAGGCTCAGAGTTTGTTCCAAAAATGTGCTACTGGGTGGAGCCCAGCCTCATCCTGCAGAAGAGGGAATCTTCAGATGGTTGCTGTGTCTGATACAAGGCTCACAGGCAGCATCATGCTCTGATACACAGAAGTCCTGAGATCCAGAGCCAACCCCACTGCCTGTCCCAGGAGCCAGGAGTGTTGTAGGGGAAGGGTTGAACTCAGTAGGAACTTCCCTGAGTTCAAGGAATGGAGAGGCCAGTCAGAAGGAGATGAAGAGAAGGCCTGAAAATGGGGTTTCTGTCATAAAAGGGATAATTACCTGAGTCCTTCTGTTTCTGCTCCTCTCACAGGCCTGTGCACCAGAGCCAGTTGCAGCTGATAGGGTTGTTCTGGAGTGATGGTCCCAGAGTTTTGAGACCTGACATTAGTGCTCATAGGTGTGAGATAGCAGATGGGAACAATGCAACTGGGGACAACCACAACAGGAAGCAAAACAAAGCCTGAAAGCAGCACAGAAGCTGGCTGTAGAAAGGTCTAAACCATTGGGATGAATCTTTCATCCTGGGAGGTATCCCAGGGACTTGTTTGCTATCCAGTTTTCCATTTTGCACCAAAATTGGGTACTCCTGACCAGGTACCTGTGCAGTTTGGTTGGCCTGGTTAGCTGCTGGACCCCATAGCATGCTCACCTTTGAGATACTCTCCTGGAAGGTGATGACCATGCCTGGTGCCTGCCTCCCTGTTGAGTTGCTGCCTGTGGATGTGGATCAACCTGAACAGAGACCTTTGGGGGTCAGGTCCTCAGCCTCTAGGCTTAGATGCTACAAAGAAGGAAATGGTAAAACAAAATATTTGGAAATCTGTTTCTTATTTACTGTACTGCTAAGCTGCTGTGAGGCTTGCAGGAATCATCATCCTAGGACACAAAAGAGTGGAAAGGATTTGCCTGCTGATATTGGTGATGGTGGGAGAGACCTCACCACCTGCTGTGGGCTGGGACAGGTAGGGACAGGGACAGGCATGGGCTTTCTGCTTCCTTGGGAGGGTGAGGAAAACTTTTGCTTAATTTCTTGTTTCTCCTCAACTCTTTCCAGGAAGGAATTTTGTTCACTATTGGTAAGAACTGAAGGCAAACTGCAATACCTGGGGAAGGGATTCCCAGAGAGACACTTCACAGGTGAGTTTGGGGAGGTGATGGAGGGTAAAGATGTTGTCAGATCATGGTGGCAGGAGAAAAAGCATCAGATGTTGAGGACAAAGCAGGTTTTTACAGGACATTTCCATGCACATGGCAGCACCTTAAAGGATCTCCCAACACTACCTAACCATGAGGCAGTGAGGGAGATGCCAAGGCAGCCTCTGCTCTGCAGGCTGTGGAGCAGAAGATGTTTGATGATACCAGGGAGCACTTCCCAACACAACAAGGTCTCACATTGGCCATTTCCACCTACAAGCTCCTGCATCTCTCCCAGGAATGCTGCACATCACTGCAGCCAGGGTAAGCTGAGCAGGGGAAAGTTTCCCAGAGAGTTTTGGGCCAGGAGTCATAATTGGCTTGGCAGAGGCAGGCACTGTTGTTCCAACCTGCCCTCTCCCCATGAGTCAGGGTGGAAGTGCTGGAGTCATGGGATGCCTCTGAGCAAAGATGCAAAGCTGGGAGTTGCTTTCAGAGCTTTTTATTTCCTTGAGGGCAAGTTTGAAGAACATTAGTGAGGGAGTGAGAGACTCCAGCAGCTTCAGATCCTGCCTGCAGCCCAACCACTGGCATGGCAGGCAGGCAGCACCAGGAGCCCTGCTGCCCCCATGGAATGAGACCATCTCTGGGGGCCACCAGTGCCAGGGAAAGCAGACATGCAGTGTGTGGGCACCCATGGGTGAGCCCTGGCATTGGTCACGTGTCCTGTGGGCTGTTCAGGGCATGCCTAGTAGCCACCATCCTTCTCAGAGTGCAAGGGGACAGAGCCCTGACTCATGCACATGCAAGAAGGTCTTGGGGAGTGCTGAGACACCACATATGGGACTACATGTGTGTGTCCTATTTAGGTCAGAAAGTACCAGGAGATGGCTCAGATACCAGGAGATGGCTCAGCAGAGCTTTGGGCACCTCAGGGGATCTTCTGTGGTGAAAGCACTTGTGCTCCTGAGGGTTTGCCAATCCCCCTCTGGTCTATGGAGGGAGCAAATTGTGGAGCTAAGGTGGTAAAACCTCAGCACCACCAGCCTGAGGAGAAGGGATGGGAGCTGCTAGCTCTTCCAGCATCATGTCCTTGCCCATGACACCCAGCTCCATCTGAGCTGGAAGGGCCAAATGAGCATGAGATGGTTGCTTGGTGGAGCTGGCACTTCACAAGGCCTCTGTGAGGAGAACTTGGCATGTGAACCACTTCCAGGTCATGATGGGTTATGGTCAACCTGTCTCCGTGGGATGGCTGATGTGGTCAGAACCTGGTGGCAGCAGTGATGTTCTGAGGTGGGTATCAAATGAATCTGCAAGCAGATGGGAATGGAAACCTTAGTACCAAGTTGTCCCCAAGCTTGGGGAGGTCCTGTTGCCTTCAGACTTCAAGTTCATGGCTCAGAGCCATCTCTTGTTTAGTCCCAGTGAATTACTGAGCCCCGGGAAGTCAACCTTCCTGAGGCTTTTGTGGAAGTCAAGGGCTCAAATTGAGCTGGAGCTTGGGGAAATGGTTCCCCTTGTTAAAATAAATGTATTAGTTTAATATGTACCAGGAGAGGATAGGGAGTTCTCCTTGTTAAATATTTACCAGTTAAACCCTGCTGAGGACTGACTTGGAGCAATTCAGCTTTAGTGATTTCCTTCCATTGTGGTCTAAGTCTCCAGCATTGCTGGGAAACTGCCCAGCAGGGCCAGGAGGGCTGGTGGCAAACTCAAACCCTGGGCAGAGGAATCTCAGCTGAGATGACCTCTGGGTGCTCCTGGGACACCATGAGGCATTGATGGGTCCCTGGGACCTCCACAGGGAAGCTGGCACCTGGCTGAAGCAATAGCAGCAGCCTTGTATCTGTCTGAAAGGGAGCAAGGTGCAGGATGGATGTTCAAAAATCAGGCAAAGAGAAGAGAAGAGAGAAGAGAAGAGAAGAGAAGAGAAGCACAGAAAGTTGCTCTGTGCCTTACCTGTCCTGGTAGCCCCTAAGAGCATCCCAACAGAGCATTCCCAGACACATCACAGGGGATTGTAACAAGGAGTGTAGTTTCTGTAGGGGCTCATCCCCTTTGGAATTAACCCAAAATCTTTGGAAGAACCCAAACTGTGAGCTACCTTCATCTCCCTAAAGTGTCTTTCCTCCTGCCTGTTGGTGGAGTTAAGCCGTGTCCCAATAATCTTCCACAGTTAGGATTTCCTGACATAGCTATTCTGTTTGCAGGAACAAGTTAATATCTATATTATTTGCATGTATAGATGCTAATTTGACACACATTTACATTAATAATTGACTTGTCATTTACATTAATAATTGACTTGTCATTTACATTAATAATGGACTTGCCTTTCACAGGTTTGTTTTCCAACAGCCTCTGACACTTCAAGATTTCTTATCTCTGGTAACACAGTCTTTTTCCTAATCAAGCTAAACTCAGATTATTTGTATTTTTGGTGACTCCACCTTGTTTTGTAACCCTGTTGCTTTCTCTCAAGCTCCCTAGAATAAAAGGGAAGTACAGGAAAGCATGGAGGATCTCTATGGAAACTGAGGGCTTGTTGGTCCTTTGCTCTCCTGAGCTCAGTGACCACAGATTTGGGAAGCTCCTGTCACTGTGTATGGTTTTCTTTGGAAGACTGACTCTATTAATAACTCTAAGAGAAAGCAGATGGGTCAGGTTTGCAACCAGAAGTGTGGATATTCCAGGAGACATCAATTGTTGGAAGTAAACAAGAGCCCTGATTCAACAAATCTCTTAAGCAGACACTTAACTTGAAGCATGCACTTAACAGAGGCTTCAGCCAGGCGTTAACATATGTTCTGCTAAATAAGGAGGGACTTAAGTACCTACTTACAGTTAAGCTTGTGCTTAAGTGCTTTCTTGAATTGGGGCCAACACTTCAGCTCTCCTTCTGTCTCCCTAACATTAACTCTGCCTG
Organism: Galbula dea; assembly: GCA_013399015.1. Classification (NCBI taxonomy): domain Eukaryota; kingdom Metazoa; phylum Chordata; class Aves; order Piciformes; family Galbulidae; genus Galbula; species Galbula dea. Next base: position 3,155,483 of record VWZX01007460.1, read on the forward strand.
ACATCCAGGAAATTCGAGCAGGGGCTGCTCTCTTCACCTCCTAACACTTCTCTTCAGACAGTGGCTGTGTCTCTTTTGCAGCTCTGGGTGGCAGGGTCTGGCCATCCCATGGACCTTCAGCTCTCCCCATCCATTGGCAGCCCCATAGGGTCCCCTGTGGAGAGACCAAGAAATGATTAGACTTGTAAGTCTCTCTGGAGACCCTATCTAGAAGTCTTTTGTGCCTTTACTGGCTTTTAAATCAACAAGTTTTTTTGTCCATCATGATTTTTGTGTGCAGATGCTTACTTTCTTTCTGCTTGTTTTCAGCTGGTTGGTTTTTCTCTTAATCCTGAGCACCAAGAATGGAACTGGGCAATGATTTCACCTCCTTGGTCAACCTTTATGCATAAACCCCTAGTTTTGCAATTATTTTTCCTCCTGTCCCATCTTTCATCCAGTTGAGATCATATCAGTGGATGAATGTGAATGGGAAAGGTATTGGTGCCTTCAAAGCTTACTGCTGGCCTCTTGAACCAACCTTGATGATCTGAGATTCCCTTCCAACTAGCCTGAGATGATGCTTTTCAGCTCTAGGTCACCTTCATCTCAGTCCAAAGTTATTGAAGATGAATGTTTTCTCATTCTGGTCACTGTCATGGCACTTTGAATCAGCATCACTGGAAAGCCCAAAGCCCAGCTGTCAATCTTTTCACAGCTTAGCATCAAATCCTCACCACTTGGTGACTCCTATTTACAATAAACCAGATTTCTCCCCAAACTGAGCAGATCTTGTTTAAGGAGCCAGGGAGAGCTCAGTGAAAGTGAGAAGCAAAGTCAACACCTGCAGACCCAAATCACAGGAAGAAAGTCCTGAACTGAACATCTCCAAAGCTTTTCTGATCTGTAGGTGAAGTTCTGCACTTACTGCCAGCAAAGGGAACATTTGCACTTGCATCAATGGGAAGATTTCACAGCAGATTTCTCTTGTGTTGTCCAGGTACTACACCAAGTTGCCTTGAATTAAAAATCCCTATATTAGTAAAGACCTCAAGGACCAGCTCTTTGCTGATTATTTTGTTTGCAGGTAGCAGTATCCAAGTTCTAGTTCTTTCTGTCTTGGGAAAACAACCAACCAATCAACCAACCAACCAAAGCAAACCAAAATAAACCAAACCAAACCAAAAACTACCAGAAGAAAAGGAATGTGAGTTTGCAGCAGAGTTTGGTACCTGGAAGTCTCCAGGCTGGAGCACACTCTCCTGATTTATGATGTACTTGTTAAAACCACTTGTTCTTGTCATAACAAACCCGAGCGAAGCGAAGCTGGGTAGAAGGTCTCCTTCTAGTTGGCACTTCATCATGGCTTCTTACTCTGTCTTAGGTTCTGGGGGTTTACAGTTATATAAAACTTAATGAATCAGTATACTTTGGATTTCCTTCCTAATGCATATGGGTTCAATTAACTGCCCTGTTTGCTTATTTAAGCGTTTTCATTAAATTGCTTTACTCGATTTCCCTGCAATGGAAGGGGAACACGGTGGGGCTGATGCCATCTGCCACCATCAGTTTAGCAGAGCCTTTTTTCTTTGTTCAGACCCATTCTTTTTTATTAGAAGAGACCTTCCTACCCCCAGTCCCACACACTTACTGCCTTCTCCTCCTCTGACTGTGGACTGAGAAATAAAAACGCTTGGGCAAGGACCTTCACGTATGGGATTTTTTAAGGCTCTCTTTTACAAGATCAGGTTGTGTTGTGCTCCCCCTGCTCTCCCCCTGCTTCCAGATTCCTTTTTTTGCCCCAGCTTGTGAATAAATAATTGTTGCTGTTACAATAGCTAAGCAGCTCTTGCTGCCTAGCTCTTTGCTTTGGCTAAAACCCTCACTCAGGCTACAGGCTCAGCCCAAACCAGCAAGGACAGGGCAGGGGAGGTTCTTCCCTTGTTTTTTGTGGGATAGCTGATCCTAGACATCTCACCAAACCTTCCTAAAGGTCCTTCTAATGGCAAGGGGTGGTCTGCCATGGACCTGGTGCTGTTAGAGCTTCCCACACTGTCCTCCCCCCAGCACAGAGGTGGTGTTTTATTGCATTCCTCTTGGTTGCTTTATTCCATCCTTTCCAGCTGCACCTTGCCAGTGCCAGTGCTCACCCTGAGCAGCCCTGTGCTTCCCAAAGGGCTAGTGGTTGCAAGAGAGGAATGCTGCTAGTTTCCCTCCAATCCAATCCCTGATTATAGAGTGGTGGATGCCTTACCCCCATTTTACAGACGAACTGAACTGAATCAACTCACCCACTTGGCTGGGGATGCAGTCTGCACCCTGTTACCCAAAGCAAGTGCTTTATAGGCATCACTGAAAGGAAAAACACCTCCTGAAGGATATAATAACAGAAGAAGGAAAAACATTCCCCCTGGGATTCTTGTCCAGAGGTCAGCTTTTTGATTTGGAAATGTAGTGTTTGGTGTTGCATCAGTTCCCTGCCATCACCCAGGCAGGGAACAGAGGAAGGCACCAGTACTCCCAAAGCAAACTGGTATTTTGCAGCACAATCTGGGGAGGAAAACACCCTAGTGGTTATCATTTTCTGCTGCCTGCTACAGGCATTTTATGTAAGGGAAGATGCAAGGAGAATAAAGAACTTGCCCTAAAGGTACACAAGGAATACCTGGCAAGGCCTGCAAGAAACATGCTTTTAATCATTGCTTGCTGGAGCCTTGCTCAAGCAGCACTTTTGGTGAGGGGTTTGCAACCCCTTATCCTCCCCAAGAAACTGCTGTAGCCATGGAGAACCAGAGGATGATGCTGGGAGACCCTGACCCAGCCTGTGCCCCCTTTTGTTAAAGGGGTTTCAGTTTGTGATGGAAAGTACCAGAGCAAACAACTCCAAGGATGGAAAGGAAAGAAGGGAGGAAGGGAGGAAGGAAGGAGGAAAGCAAGGAAGGAAGGAAGGAAGAAGAGAAGGAAGGAGGGAAGGAAGGAAGGAGGGAAGGAAGGACACCCTCCAAACCTTTCCATTTTCAATAAAATTAAAAGAAATGAAGAATCAAGAAATGAAGTATTAAGAAAAATCAAAATGTGGAAAAAATACATTTAAACAGGGAAGAAAAACATTTCCTCCACCCTCCAAGTCATCTCCAAGTCATCAGGGTTTTTTTCTTCCTTTCCTTGTTTTCAAAAAGAGGTTTTCTGATTTCTGGGGGTTTTTTTTCAGTTAAAAAATGCAGCAAAGGCACAGAAGTTTTTACAAAACATCCCTGAGTTGCCAAACTAACCTTTAGGGGAAAAGAAAAAAGAAAAGAAACAGATCAACTAGAAACACCTCAGCTTGCAGCCTCAGCTGCATCCCAGTCCCCCCCCACCCTCCCTGCCTGACGCTCGCTGGGCACAGGGACCCCAACCTCTGCTAGCAGCCCTGCAAGCTGCAGGGACCCACAAGCAGCTGGCTGGGGTTGCCAAAACCATAAGGAATCACCTAGGAAAAAAACCCCAAAGTGGTGCAGAACCTGAGGTCTGAGAGGCTTTTGGAGAGAGTGGCTTGACAGCCCTGTCAGAACCAACCTCTCTCTGGTGCCTTTTCTTCTTGAAGTGAGGCATGACTTGAAGCTGCTGCTGCTGCTGGTGGTGGTGGTGGTAAAGATTCCCTCCCAACATGCCTGTTCTTGATACCCCAAATCTTCATTTGGGGAAGAAAATGGAGAAAGGAAAGAAAAAAGCAAAAAGAGGAAAGCAAAAATGACAAGAAGAGGAGAGAAGAGAGAGAAAAAAAACCCCGACGCTTCCAAGACACTAAAAATAGACTCTGATCACTTACCAAATGGTAAAATGAAAATGATTTGCTTTGAATAGTCTCCAGAAAGGCTCAGATACAATGTCTTGTGGAGCAAAATTGAATCAGTTGAAAGTGCAGACGCCAGCTCAGCCTAATCCCTCCCAGCTGCTTTGCTTTGCTTTTTTTCCAACAAGCAGCCCCTAAAAGTCATCTCCCTAATCCTGCAAACTGAAATTCAATCTTCTATTTTTTTTTTTAAATCAAGTTTCAAGCCTGGGGCTTGCAGGGTGGGGGAAGAGGAGGAGGAGGAGGAGGAGGAGGAGAAGGTGGAAGGAGGAGGAGGAGGGAGGGCTTTGGGGCTGCCTCTTTCCCCTCAGCCCTGACTGCAGTAAACACAGCCTTGAATTCAAGGAAGAGCTGTAGACTACAATTCGCTTGGCTTGAGCCAAACACACAAATCTGATGCCTTTAAAGCCCCTCCAGCAGACGGGAGATAGCTTTGAGATGCTCACTAAATGGCTGTCTGGTGGCTGCCTTTTTGTTTTGTTGATTAGGGGCCCAAGGAGACCTTGTCTCTGGGTTGTTTTTTCTTTCTTTTTCTTTTTTTCCCCTTCTTTTCCTCGGTGTCTGCTTTTATCAGTGAATTTGGGTTGGGCATTTACCTAATACAAAGACCAAGACAAACAATTTCATGCAGAGGCTGCTGATTGTGGCTAGCAGTGCATGTACAGGCTCTGCTATCTCAGGGAATATCGAGAGGTATTTATGACACTTTCCCAAGAGTTTCCCAACCCTTTCCCCTCCTCTCCCCCAGCTCCTGCTGCCCCTGTGACTTGCAAGGACTCTGCAAAGGCTCCAGGAGCATCCTGATCCCCATCTCCCTTTGCAGCACCTAGGAGTGTAACTCCATCCATGCCCAGACTTGCCCTGTCAATTTTTGCCACCTGATGGTTCACTGATCTCAACATTTTTTTTTGGCATTAAGTGATGCTGGTTTAGTTTGGGAGAGTCATTGAGAATAGGTAAAATAAAAGCAAAGCATTCAAAACCAAATTCCATGGCTCAGCACCCTGATAATCCAAATTCCTGGGTCTGAACACTTCCAGACTCAGGGCTTCAAAGGTTCTTCCCACTTCAGCCATGCAGGTTGGCCCTGTGAGGCTATTAGGCTATTACTTAGGAATTAGTCCTGTACCATCAAAATACCACATTTCACAGATGCAGAGGTGATTATTTGGGCTATTGCTTATGTCCAGTTCTCTTCACTTTATTGACATACTGGTCTTGAAGCCCCTGACCATGTCAAACTTCTACTTGCCTGCAATTAGCTGTTATTCCTGCTTTGAGAGATGTAGGTTGCATGGCATTTATCAGACAATATCCACCCTTGGTGTCTGTATCCCTGCTCCCATCAGTCTAATATAAGGCTGGGGCACTGGAAGTGATAAAAGCATTGTTCCTGGAGTTACTCTGAACTGAATTACCTCTTGGATAAGGAAGGACAGCATGTTAGGCACCAGGATTGAATGGCCCCGTGTGTTGGGTGCTGGATTTTATGGTGTAAATTGATGGATAGGTTGGATAAACATACAGAACTCAATGGCTAGAGATACACAGGTACATGGGAGATGTTTGGATTAGAATAATTGGCATCATTAGCTATATACAAGGTCTGGGCAGAGGATGGATAATTTGATATTAATACAGAAGTGATGATGGAGGATAAACATGTATTTGACACAGAGTAGGCAGCCTAGTCAGGGGTCTGGTGTGGTGAGTGTGGTCTTGATGCACTCAGGATAAGTAGAAGAGATGTAGGATGTGTTATGTAACAGCAAGTCCCATCTGGGTGGGCAGAAATTTATGCTGGAGCTGGCTGGATAGCTGTGATAGTGGAGCTGGGGATGAGGTGGCTGATGGGCTAGAGAAGCCATGGGATACAGATGTAATTAGAAGTGGTATCTGCATCAATTAAGATGTTCAGGTGAAGAGCTATGTGGAGATACTCTGGGCTGCATACATTTAATAAAAGGGACACAAGCAACAGTGACCCTAACAGAGTTAAAGCAGGACAAGGGAGTTAAGGAAGCAGAGGTGATCCACTAGAAATAACATGAATATTCTAGGGTTAGGTCAGCCTGGTAGAAATTGGATGGATGGGAGGATGAAGAGATGGCTATATGTACTGACTGAAGAGATTATTAACTGAGCTTGTATGAGCTAGCAAGATTGCCTAGATAAACCTGGAGAGAGCAGAGTGATAAATTAAAGGCCAAAAAAGAAAGAGATTAGATGGAGATGGACAGGTTTACAGCAGACAAGACTTGTGATGTCTGGGGAAAGGGATGGAAAGATAGCTGGAATAAATATATGACTAATACAGCCAGAAAATATGGGCTGATGGGGTGAATAGGGCATTGATTATGGGGAATGTGGATAGTGGGAGGAACAGATAAAAGAAGCAAAATAGCAGAGTTAATAGATGAGTAGTTAATAGAGCAATAGATGAGTGACCCATAGAGAGTGTGTCTAGCCACTGACAAAGAGAAGTGTGAAAAAGGTCACTTGTAAGACATAGATGAGCAAAGCAAGTTTTGGGTAGATGCACACACACAAAAAGGTGAAGTGCACAGACATGAGAGAAGGGTAGAGATGGAGAAGAGCTAAAAGCACTTAAGGAAGAGTCAGATAAAATAGGCATGGAGTAAATCATGTATAAAATTCACATAGATTAAAGAGATTATGCTGAAAACAACAAGCTTGGAACAATCAGTGAGCTAGCAGGTTGGACTAGGTGTTGGGTAGGTAAAGAAATAGAGGAGTATTCAGGAGCTGGAAGTGCTGAGAAATTATCCTGATCAAGTATGAATTAGAAGGATGTTAAATGAGGGAGCAAATCCTTGACAGGATGATTGATGAAGAAGGATGTTGGTGCACATACAGATGAGTGGGTACCAGGAAGCTCATCAGAGTGGGTATGGGTGAGCAGAGAGATGCATATGGATGGACCAAGGAGGGAGATGAAAATATATAGTTTACCATGTGCTATGGGAATACAGAGAGATTAACTAATATTTGCATCAGATTAATCAGATAGGTAAGTAATCACAGGCATTAGCTTAATGAGTAGTTATAAAAGAGACTGCAAAAAAATGAGGATTAATTGTGGCATTAGTTGCATTGATGTCTTAGTCATGACAGGCAAAAGCAGAAGTGTGAATACATTAGTGCTGTAAGAAAGGATGAGAGGGAGATAGGCTAGATGGGAGATAGGCTAGATGTGTGAGATGTGAATGTATGCAAAACAGGCAAAGAGGTCAAGTAAATGAGAGTACATGGGGAAATGGATTGCTAAATGTTATGAAACTCAACTGTAAACACCTACTGGGATGTGTGGGAGAGAAAATGAGGTGATCTGCAGTCATGAGATGGCCAGGAAGAGAGCAGACCTGTTTGCACAAGAAATAAACAGGGAGAAATTACATGATGAAGGCTGAGATGTGGCTCCCAAGCCAATCCTAAAGCTAACCCTAATTCTAAACCCTGACACAAACCCCACCCTAAGCTTAAAGCTTATCCTAACCCAGCACTAAGCCAAACCTAACCCTAACCCAACAGAGTCTGACCATAACACCTAAAACTCTACATCCAATACCTGACCCTAACAGAAGCTGACTGTGATACTAACCAGCCTCCTAACCCAAACCTAACCCATGGCTTAGCCTAACCCAGCCATAACCCAAACATATTCCTAAATGCTGAACTGATCCTACCCCTAGCTCTGAACCAATCTCAGCTCTAACCAAACCCTAATGCTAGCTCTAAACAGTGAACCTTAACCATGTCTCTTCATCTTAACCTTGCACTTTAGAGGAACAGGTAGAAATGTATAATACATTTGCATTTAGCTGATAGTAAATTAAAACAAAAGAAAGAAGATTTGGTGACTAGGTCAGGGATGGACTTGTCAGTTTTATCATCTATTATCAGTTTTATCATGGCTTATATGGTATTCATTGGCTACAGGGAGACAGGAGGTTTGGCTAAATGAGTGGGTGTAAGGTAGAGGTGAACAAATTAAACATGTCTGTGTGGAACAGTTACACCAAAGAGCTTGGAGTAAATAGGAAATTCATAGTTATGATATCAGATCAGAGATCAGATACATGAAGATATCTAGAATAGAGTGACACAAGTAACCAGTGGTTAAATCACACATCCAGGTAGGCTTGAGGTAGGCAGATATTTGTATGGGATAGGTCAGAAATGAAGGAGGAGGAAATATAGGGCAGGTGAATACACACAGAGAGCAGGGGTGCTGTGGAATGAATAGGTGTGTGTGCTGTCAGAGCTTGTAGGAAGGGATGGAGAGGACAGGTAACGGGATGAGGTCAGGTCAGGGAAGTGACAGGACTGTGGGTTGGAAGTTTCTGCCCTTTTCAGGTTGTGACCCCTACAAATGTGACCCATTGGGGCTGCCAGCCCCTGCCTGGTGAGCTTCAGCCCATGGACTGCAGATGAATACAACTGACTGCTCTCCCTGCAGCCCTGGAAATGGGATGGGAGTCAGTAAGGAGAACAGTCTTGCATCCATCTCATGGGGCAGCATGGCTGGGGTGGGGGTATGGGACAGATGAGCCAGTCTGGGGGGCATACAGACAGGTTAGAAGCTGCTGTAGGTTGATGTGCTCAGAGGTGAAACATGAAAAGCCACTTAGAGTGTGAAGATGAGCTTTCAGAGGACAGGATCCAGTCCTTTTTCCTACCACATCAGGCAGAGAGGTTGCATGGGTCCTGTGCTGATTAGTGTCAGCATGGAACCACAGGGGTGGGTCAGCAGAGGGGCCAAGACCCATCTCAGCAGGCTCTGTGAGTCCAGGATGAGGTGTGAGCATGCTTCCCTGCCATAAACAATAAGGAGCTTTTCTCCAGCTCCAAATATCTGCACTGACTGCTCTCCTCACTGCACGGAACAAGTGGGTGACATGGGCAGAGACCTGTTTGGGATGTCCCAGCCCTGATCTCCACTGCTGAACCCACCTTGAAGGGGATGCTCCCAAAAGCTGCTGGCATTTGCAGACCAGGGAGGGGAGGCTGCTGTCTCCTTCAGTTGGCTCCTGCAGAAAGGGAGAGCAGGCTGGCCCCCAACCTTCTCACCTACCTTTCCAGGTTTCCAGGGTCCCAAGCCTACCCCTGTAAATGTTTAATGAGTGAGGTGTTGCTTTGTGAGAGCTTAAGATTAATTTTAGGTCCTGACTTCAATCCCAGGCTTGTGAGAGCACAACTCTCTACAGCACTCACTGAATTTTGTGCCTAACTTTAAGCATCTTTGCTTTGCTGACTTCAGCAGGGTGCCAGCAGAGCTGTGGTTATCTCTGGGGCACAGCCCTGCTCCCCTCCAGCTGATGGCAGGTCTCCAGCTGGCCCCCGTGGGACCAGGGCTTCACCTCATGCCTAGAAGCATTTTGCTGGGTAGTTTCCTTGTGTGCTTGAGTGCTTTCCTGAATTAGCTCCTTCTAGACTTCCTGGGAAAAAAAAAAAAAAAGAAAGAAAAGAGAAGAAGGGAGTGGAGGGAGAATGGGAATTTTCCTGAGAACTAGACTTTGGGATTTGGGATCTCAATTTGGGAAGGGATTTGGGTTCTCACAGTTTCACTCAGGCAGTTGGAGCCTCAGAAGGAGCCGGAGCAGATACCTTTGACAGACACAGGCACTAGGTGCTTTCAAAGATCCCTGTGTACTTTGCTGTATCTTCAGACATCTAAATCCCTCTAAAGGTCTCACTCTTAGTGTCTAAATCCCAGGTGCCTAACTCACTTGGAGGAAAATCTCACACCAGGACTGATTTGCTGAATCATTTTGGAAACCAGGTCCTCACTCACACAGGGCTTTTGAAAATCCCACTGCTAATCTCCTGCACCCAGGCATGGACCACTCTGGAGCCTGTAAAATAAATTACTCGATGCTCCTGGGGGACAGCAGCTACTTTGTCCCTCCTCAGAGTAAGTCAGATTTTTGTTTCTTGCATATTAACACATAGAATTTGGGGGAAGCTTTGAGTGAGGCTTGAATGAGGAATCAGGGATGGAGTGTTGCTTGACATGTTATTCCAGGGAGGCATTGCTGGCTGCTGTGGGTTGTAGGTCTGCAGAAGCAGAGGTGTCCAGAGGAGCTGGTTCTGGGCTGCTCATTTACATCACTGGGCTTTGCCCCTGGGCACAAGACTTCCCTCAGCTCCACTGATCTCCTGGGAAGATTTGTGAGCAAATTTACTCCTCTCTCAACATCATTACCTGAGGTTTTTGTAAGAAATTACTTGGGTGAAGAAAGAAAAAAGATTAAATACATATGTTCTTTTTTCCCCCCCCTTAATTTCTATTTTTCAATGGGGATTTTTATTTGTGGGGAAGCTGTTTGGTAAATAAAAAACTCATGTGTGTGCTTTCTTCATTAGAAAAATGGGGATAACCAGATTATTTTTTACTGTTAAAAAGAAAAAAAAATAAAATCATGCCACAAAAGAAAAATTGGCTGTGACTGAAACATTTTTTGATAGAAAAATCTGCCTGCAGCCCTACTACTTAATCAGTTTGGAGCAGAGTGTAGCCTGTAGCTTGTTAATAAGAGCAGTTTGCCTGAGCAGTTCACACAAGGGCGAGCTGCAGAGGAGCCTTTGCTGCATAGCTGTGGATTTTATTTTGCAGCTCTGTTAATTAAAACATATTTGACTTTGAAGGAGGTTTTTACTGTTTTCTTATGAGGGTGAGCAGAAAACTACTCCTGGATAGATTAAAGGAGGGATATGAAGTTGTGGGGGGTTTTTTGGGTTTGTTTGTTTTGTTTTGTTTTAGAAGTAACAACTTGACTTTGTTTGGTAAACAAAACTTTGAGCAAAACATTGATTTATAGTTTCTTATTTTTATTTGTTCTCCCTGTTTGTCCACAGGCTGGTCTCTGAGTCTGGATAACTTGGCTGTTTTGAAAAGAGCAAACTGAATTTTCACATACAAGTGGAGCAGAGATGTTGTCACTGATTCTTCTTTAATTGATAAAATAATTTTTACTTATACAAGGGTCAACTAAAATAATAAGGCCTGAAACTGTGCCCTTGAAGTTAATGACAAACCTTTCATAGCCTTCATATAAAGCCTGTGCTTTTATTATCCCAGTCCCAGAGACTTTTGCTGCGAGTTTGCAGCAAAATGTTAGGGCATTCCAAAGTGTTATTTTTATTATACAAACTCCCATTAAAATCAGTACTGAAGCATCCTATTAATTTAAATAGGACTTTGCCTTGTTTGCCGAGTTCCAGGCCACAGATAAAGAAAACTATGCAATTTGGAGTTAAAGTGACCACAGCTTTTTATTAGAAGACATTTAATCTCCAACAAACAGTTCAGTCTGAGGTAGAAAAGTCTTTGTGAACTTCATCTGGGCTGGAGCAATAGGAGCCTCTACCGTGCAGCAGCTTCTGGGCTGGTTGCCTGGGACCTTTTGGGACCATAGAACATTCCCAAGCAAACCCCTAGCCCAGGTAGGTATGCAAAGTGCTCCCCAGGCAGCTCCGCCTTGAAAATGCGGAGCACAACCCAGAACAAACCGAAAACTTGATTCAGCTCTTTCTAAACTGGCTCCAAGTATCTGCTGCCTGTCGGTGGGCAGGAGTCTGGGGGTGGAAGGCAGAGTCCCACCGGGCTGGGACCACGCCAGGGTCGAATCAATGCAGCTTCAGAAATCCCCTTGTGAGCTTAAGGCGCTGGAAAGCACTTGGGGAACTGTGCAGGATAAGGGATGGAAAACCATCGCCTCCAGTGTGCGGAAACACCCAGGAGCCGGCAACAGGAGGTCAAAACCCGAAGCCTGAAGTGCAACGGGGAAAGATGTTTTATACAGGGGACATCCCTTTGGGGACTCTGGGGGTTAAGGGAGGATCGTGAAATGACAACGTTTCTTGGCTGCCCCTAGTGTGGGCACACACCTGGGCATCTCAAAGGGCATATCCCTAAGGAAGCTGTGCTTGGGCAAGCAAGGCACCCCTGAGCCGTGATTCAAACACACCAAAACCCCAATAATTCAAACTCTAACCGTTGTGGGGGAGACCTAAATGCTGCTGGAAACAGAACATCCCTAAAAGTGCACAGGGAAGGTGGAGGAGCTGCTTTCTGTTCAGCGTCTCCTTGGAATTTTCCTTTCCCTGAGTCATAAATGTGTCAAGATGCCCATATTTCGCCCAGCAGCAGCAGCTCAAGCTTTTTCCTGCTACATTCTCGGGGTAGAGGGATGCTGGGGAGACAGAATCCCAAGGAGGTTGTGTCCCTGGTCCCCAGATGATTTCGGGGGGTGTCAGGGCTCTGACAACGACTGAGACTTTGTCGCAGGGTTTGGCTAAATAGGAGTGAGCTCTGCAGTGGCTACTCTGATTTAGGACTAACAGTGCTACCTCCAGGAGCAGGAGAAAACGAACACCGAAAATCCAACCTAAAATCATAGCTGAGGGCTTGCAGAAGCCGTCGCGGCTGGGAACTGGAGGGGTAAACCAATGGTTTCACTAGTCTGGTGCATGCTCCCGTAGCTGTTGTAAGTGATGCAAGTAGCCGAGGAGACTCATCTCTCTGCTGAGCTCCTGGGTGAGGTGCAAAGCCATGGCGCTGCCCTGGGATAGGGGTTCCGCGGGCTCAGACCTCCTCTCGCACTGCCAGGGAACTGCTCCGTATGCCCTGCGCGGCCAGAGAAGCTCTGTGCAGGGCTGCAAACTCCCCCCGGGGGAAGGTTGGGGACATCCGCGGCCGCGCAAACAGCGCTTTTGGGCAGGGGGGAGGCAGCCTCGGCGCGGAGAATGTTTTGATTCGTTGCGTGCATGATGGAATTTCCCACAAAATATTAATAGTAGTCATAATAATGGAATAATAATGAAATAGTAATTGAATAGTAATGGAACAATAATGGCATAGGGATGAAATCAGAGTCTTTTGTGCTTGCAGCAGCTCGGGAAAAAAAGAAATCAATCGAAGAGTCTTTAAAATTCAGGATTTCAGAGCTTTTGGAGGAGCAAGAGGAAGACGCATCTTGGCAAAACGGTTCAGGGAGATGGAGAGGACCCAGGGCTGCGGCACCCCGAGGGTGTCTACAGGGTGTAGCAATAACTCTTTTGGGAGGAAAAAAACCCAACCCGCGGCTCAAGGGGTTGTTATTTCGTAGAAAACCTGGCTGGAAGGACTGAGGGATGGAAGAATGAAGGGATGGAGGGATGGAGGGATGGAGGAATGGAGGCATGGAAGGATGGAGGGATGAAGGGATGGAGGAACGGAGGAAGGGGGCTTTGTGCTGCCTCTGTAAACCTTGCCGCCGAACAGCCGCGGTAAAATCTGCCGGAAAATGAGAGGTGAGAAGGATTTCCAGTGCTGGGGCTCCCCCCGGGATAGCAGAGACCGGACCCCCCTCCCCGGAGAAGGTCCCTTCGCCCTCGGGTCCCTGCAGGAAGGCAGGAGGTGGACGTCGGGTGACGGCAGAGGGAAGGGGAGGAACCCTCCCCAAAATATCAGCAGGGGACAGGGAGGAGGAAGCTGTTTTTCTTCTCGTTTGGTCTTAAACACAGCCAAAAAAGAACATTAAAGGCATTTCTAGATTTCGTTTCTGTTTTGTCAGGTTTTTTTTGTTTTGTTTGTTTGTTTTATTCCCATGCTCTTAATTTTTTTGAAAAAAAAAAGAAAAACGAAAATAAAATCACAAAACATAACTTATAAAACAATATATATACTGCATCCTTATCCACAACAGCATAACTGAAACATCCAGCGTAACGTTTACCACAGGTGGGAAATACACTGGGAAAGAAGTACCTTGTGCATTTTATATTATGATTCTTTGTCATCTACAAGTAATAAGTATCGACAAAAATAAGCAACAAATATGCCTGCAATTAAACTTCATATTATGTATGCGCATTAATAAAGATCATATTTATCATTTCCATGGTTTGTTTTTGTGGTTTTGGGTTTTTTTTGCCAACAAGCATTTGTTAAAATATGTACATTTACATAATAACACCTTAAGATAATAACACCTTAAGATTGGGATTTTTTTTTCCTTTTCTTTTTTTTTTTTTCCTTGTTTTTCCTTCACAATAAGAAAAACAAGGAATGCTTTCAGCTTTGCTAAGCAACCTTTCCGGACGCCGAGGCTCTCTGTTTCTCTAGCAGAGATGCAGTATCTGGATTCACTTCAGAACAGACCAATTTTCGTCTCGCTTTTTTAATTTGTCCTAGTCTCTCTACAACGGAATTGTTTTGGTTTTGGTGCTTTTTGGTTTTGGGGGTTTTTTTTGAGAGAAAAAACCCTCTTGCATTTAAATAAAGATGAATGATAATTTCATTATCAGGATAAGAATTTAGATGGGGAGAATGCTGAACAGTTTTCTCATCGCTGGAGGGTTTTTGCGCCCTCTCAGCACCGGGATACTGCAGTCTTTTGGAAAGGATGAAGAGGTAGGAACCTTGAGCTGCTTAGTGTCAGGAATGACTGGATTATAGCTTCCAACTAAAGAAAAAACATCAAGAAGCATGCATTTGAAAAACAGTTTATTCAACGGCCAAGGACAATAATCCGGCACAATGCAACGGTAGATATAAATATAACCTTATATAAGTGGTTGACCCTTGTCATTATTATTTTTAATAGTTTCATACCTAATATTTTAACAATTTTTTTCCCGCAGAACCTACTCTGCGGATTATATTTTTTTCTTCCCCCCTCTTTTTTTTTTTTAATTATTATTTTCTTTTCTCGAGTGTGATTCTGTTTCTCAGTGGTAAACATTAACCAAACTCTTCCCGTGCGACAAGAACCGTCCCACCAGCTCTTTACCACCGCGGAGTGTCCCTCCCCCGGGGGGTGAGGGGGAGAGCAGCCACCGCCTTACCAACTCCTGTGCAAGTTCAAGTAAACACATACAACCCGCATAAATCCAGAGAAAAAAAAATTGCAACTCATCCATGTACCAGATTTCGGTGTCTCTTGCAAAACTTTTCTGGTCCGTTTACGGTTTGTTGGTTTTGGTTTGGGGTTTTTTTTTTGGATGGTTTATTTTGAATTTTTGGCTGGGTTTAAAGCGCTGCTTTGTTGGTTGCATCGTTGGTTTGCAGTAAGAATTCACTTTCTAGGAGAAGTCCGCGGAGATTTTAGTTGTGTTTTTATTTATTTATTTATTTATGGTGATATTTGGTTTAGTTGAGTTTTCTTTTTGTTGTGTGTGTGTTGGGTTTTTTTGTTTTGGGGTTTTTTTGTTTGATTTTGGGTTTTGTGTGTTTGTTTTTCGGTTTTTTTTTTCCTCTCTCGGGTTTTGCTTTTAATCATCGTCGGGTTTAAGTTTTTCTTTTTTTAGATTTTTTTTTCTTCTTTTCCGTTCAACGTCTCTTTGCTTCTGCCTTGCTTTGTCGGAGGTGGATGGGGTCAAGTCCGTCAACTATTGTACTGACAGGCGTTTAGACTGGAGCCGGGGCTCTGCAAACTGCTGTAGCCAAAACTAGAGTGCTGCTTAGATTTCAGTCTGAGGCTAGCTAAGCTGGAGTTGCAAGTGTCCCGGTAGACGCTGTAGGGCGATCCCGGTGGCCCGTAGGGACAAGCCGGTGAGGACATTGCCGAGTTGAGCGAGGAACCGCTGATGTTGTTGATGTTGTTGAGCCCAGAGTTGCCCATGCCCGGCACGGCAGAGTGACCCATACTGGAAGGCATGTTCATGGAGGAGATGCTGCTGGGCGCCGAGAACATGGACTGTGAGGAAAGGGGGCTCATAGAGTTGAAGAAAGTGAAGCTCTTGGTGGAAAGAGGAGCCGGGGTGAGGCTTTTGGTGGCCCAGTTGTTGTAGGGGTACCCAGCGTACATGTCGTCGTAGGGCTGCATCAAGCCGCTGAACTGCGGCACGTAGCCGTTCTTGCACAGGTCCATCTGCTGGTTCCGCTCCCGCTTTCTCCACTTGGCTCGGCGGTTCTTGAACCAGACCTACGAGGAGGAGGGACACACGGGGAGGGACACACCGACAGGGCGCCGTGAGTGCGAAGCCACCGCCGTCCCCCTTCCCGCACCGAGCACAGATGAACTTAGAGGATCACAGGCACCCGGCACCTCCCTCCACCCCAGCCTGGGATTGACTGGGAGGTGGTGGTGGCGGTGGGGCCACCAAACGACACCCCCCCCCACCCCGCTCTGCAGGCTGCGGACACGGCTCCGCGGACCTTGCACGGCATCTTTCCTCAGCCCCTTTTCCCCGCGGGGTGCTGCGCGCATCCCTCTGGAGCACCGAGAGGGATGCGCGCAACAGCCTCTCCGTGCAGGGTGTCTACGCGGGTGTCTGTCGTCCCTGCCCATGTCCCCTCGGTTCTCCTGGTTCCCCCGGTCTCTGCCTGTGTCCCCTCTCCCCGGAGCAAGGCAATAAGATGCAAGCGGGACCCGCTCGGATTAAGCCTGGCTCCGCCACGTTTCCGAACGCTAATGCTGTGTAATAAAAGTCCCCTGTTACAGATCATAAAAAAGGGGATTGGATTAGTATGTTTAGGTTAAAAAAAAAAAGAAGAAGAAAAAAAAAAGGAAAGAAAAAAAATCAATCCCCACATCGCCCTCGAATAGATGCAGCCTCTGCTTTTATATCTAAGGAGAATTTACAGCCCTGACGAGAGAGCAGAGAAGCAGGGGCTGCTCTTACTGTTTGATGCAAAAACCTGACCCAGGTTCTCTCTCACTTTACATATATATATTAGGCCTCGGAAGGCGTCTGACCTCTCCGCAATGGACGCCGGGGAACCCCCAAATTATATTTTTTCCAGGCTAAACCCGAGCACGGCTGTGCCCTGCCTGCGAGCCTCTCCTCCTACACCCCAGATCCATTGCCACTGGCTTTCTCCGACGGAATCGAACCTCCCCC
This sequence comes from Galbula dea, assembly GCA_013399015.1. NCBI lineage: Eukaryota > Metazoa > Chordata > Aves > Piciformes > Galbulidae > Galbula > Galbula dea. The sequence continues at coordinate 3,172,146 of VWZX01007460.1, forward strand.
CCCGCCCCGCCATGCTCCCTGTGAACAAAAGGATCCCCGCGGAGCAGTGCGGAGGTTACGCGGGGAGGGCTGTGTGTGTGCAGTTTTTCAGGCCTCACTGCCAGGCGCAAAAATGGCGCAACTGTTATTAACCACTGGTCTCAAGGATGGAGAATTAGGGGGAGGGGATGGAAGGATGGATGGTGGAGTCTATTTTAAAAAGTAAGTATAATAAAGAAGAATCACGAATAAATAGGAAACGAAATCCAACATGTTCAAAACCTGTAATATACTCCTCGGAAGGTGCTTCCAGACAGGAATTTCCTGAAAATGAGGGTAATAGTTTTAATTATGGCTCCTAGACATTTTAAAGGAAGGCCCTCATCGCAAATTAAGGTTAGATTTGCAATCTGCAATCTCAGAACATCAAACCCAAACATCTCCACGCAGAGGGAGAACGAAATTATGTTAATGGCAACTCATATATTAATTTTATTTGCTTCCTGAAATATTCCACCAATATTTTAATGCTCCGGCTTTGTTTTGTTTGAAACTCAATTAAGACAATGCTTTCAGCTGCATTTTCGCCGTTGCAGATGGGTGTTTACTCTTGGAAGGTTTAAAGCAGAATCTCTCTAATCCGATTTGGTCACTCGCGGTTTAATTGCCAAGAAAGAGGAGAAAAAAAAAAAGAAAAGAAAAGAAAAGAAAAGAAAAAGAAAAAGTGGATTTTGGGAATGATGTGGGGCTGCCCTCCGGCTTTTCTGGTTTCTCCCGGGTTTCTCTCATCCTCGGCAGCCTGCTCAGCCCGGGAACTGACGAGTCTATATGTGTTTTTATATACGTATGTTTTTACCGGCTCCGAGGTCTGCAAAGACCAAGCGCCTTCACCGTACACTTAGGTGTCTTTAGGACTTACTGACTTTGGAGAATCTGTCCCCAGCCCACGGCCTTCTCTTTGCCCGCGGAAAATGCGCGTCCGAGGGACATGAGCACCCGCTGGATGGGCTGCCACAGCCTAGATGGCGGCGGGCCCGGGGAGGGGGATGTTGAGCTGCCATCCCATCACCGCCATGGCATTGAGCAGTGAGCGGTTTGTTGGGAGACGCCTATGGTTTGCTGGAATCATTGGGAATACCCAGAGATAGTTGAAGCGCCACTGGAGCTCGGACGGGGATTGCTGTAGCCCTGTGCCGGCTTTAGGCCAAGCGGGGTGAGGGGGTCTTCCCGTCACATTTGGGTCCTTCCCAAGCCCTGCTCCCCCCTCCCCCACAATTTTGGGGTCCATCCCCAAGCGCCGGGCCGGATCTCACAGCCCGCTCCGGGTAGCATCTCTCCGCGGGTGCGAGCCGAATTTCTCCCTTTCGAGCCTGAATGTCAATTTAGTCATTAAAATTAAGCCTACATCAGCTCGCAAAACACCTCAGCGTCTCCGTGAGGGGGTAATTTCCCCAAGCCTCCCCCGCTCCAGCAGGTCCCAGTGCAGAGCCCTGTATCCCGGCGGGGCTGGCCGCAGCTCTTACCCGCACTCGGGGCTCGGTGAGGTTGGTCCATACAGCGATCTCCTCCCGCATGCTCATGTCTGGATAACGGTTCCGCTGGAAAGTGGCTTCCAGCTCCTGCAGCTGCTGGCTGGTGAAGTGAGTCCTCTGTCGCCGCTGCTTCTTCTTCTTTGCAGGGTCGTCCGCGGCCCCATCTTCGTTCTTCTGTTCGCCGCTGCGCTCTTTTTCTGGAGGGATGGCGAGGTTTGGGGTTGGGTTTATTTATTTATTTGTTGGTGTTTCTTTTTTCTGGTTTGGTTTGGTTTTGTTTGGTCTGGGTTTTTCGTTTTGGTGTGGGTTGTTTCTTTTTTAAATTTTCTGTTTTGTTTTGTTTTCCCAACAGAAATCCACCCGCAAAGGCAGACACGCCACCCCCGCACCCAGCCCAGCCGGAGGAACCCGTGGGGACACCCACGCTGTTCCTGCACCTATTCATCCATCCATCCATCCATGCATCCATCCATCCTCCTATCCTCCCTCCAACCAAACATTGCCTTTCCCGGGAGGAAGGAGCACAGAGCCCTGCACCTGGATGAGGGCACCGGGGAGAGGGGTGGGTGGAGGGGGTACAGTAGTACCCCAGCTCGGAGCGGGGCCGAGGGGTGAGAAGGATGTGGAAGAAGCTTTGCCGTTTCCCGCACTATCGGGAGAGGCTTTGCCGTTGCACGGGAACTTTTCACCCCCTTCAAACTTAGGCGCGATCTTTGCTCCATTGTCTATATTGTGCTTGGCCACGATAAGAAACTTTGGAAGGGCAAAGGGGTGTAAAACCAAGCAGCAGTGGATCGCTAAAGGCACCTTCTCTTTCTGCCTCTCCGATCTCCAACTTACTTCTTTCTATTTTTTTTAGTTTAAGATTTTAGTGTTTATTTTCACCCGAGGCTGGGAGAAACCCTTTGGAAAAATCATATCGAAAGAAACAACAGAGGGGAAAAAAAAACCCAAAACCAAACCAAATCAAAAAGAAAAGAAAAGAAGGGGGGAAAAAAAAGAAGAAGAAAAAAAGAGAAACAACAACAACCCAGGAGGGATTTGCGCGGTCTGGAAGCAGGAATCCAGCCCTGGCCTCTCCTCACCGAGGGGACAAATCCCTTCTCCTTTCTCCCTTCCCGACTCTCCCAGCTCGGCTTTCGGCTGTATTTGACCTGGTGGAAGCTCTCGGAAAAGGAAAGGACTCCAAGGCCCGAAGGAAATGTGCTCGCGGCCGGAGTTGGGAAAGGTGCAGCAGGACGGAGGGAGGCTGCAGGGCTGGAGCCGTCCCCCGACCTCGCTCCTGTTGCTGTCCGAAGGAAACTCCAAGGGCAGCTTCCAATTTACAAGGTTTTTCACCCCTTTTAGGTTTTTTTTCCTTTCCCCTTTCAGTTCGCCCCCTCTAAAGTTCCTCCCCCCTTTTTTAGAGTTTTTTTCTCCCTGTCTTTTAGAGGTTCCCCCCACTTTAGATGTTTTTCCTCCTTTGTAAAGGTTTTTCCTCCCTTTTAGAGTTTTTCCCTCCTTTTAGACTTCCCGCCCTATTTTAGAATTTTTCTTCCCCTTTTAGAGTTTTTTCTCCCCTTTTGGAGTTTTTTCTCCTCCTTTTAGAGTTTTTTCCCCCCTTTCGGAGTTTTCTCTCCTCCTTTTACAGGTTTTTTCACCCCTTCTTTTTAGATTTATTCCCCCCTCTTTTTAGACGGTTTGATCCTAGCGGCGAAGGGCCCAGAGACTTTTCTCCAGCCTCGATCTCTGCGAGGTAGGCAGGAGTCTAAAAATAATCACAGGCTACACCCGGTGCCTGGTGGACTCGTCCTTGGAAAGTCACCTCTGAACCGCTCCTCTCCTAGACACCCACCGCAGCAAAAGCGGGGGGGTGCGGAGGAGCTCCCACGGCTCAGTGGCACCCCAAAAGGAGCTGATCACAACCATGGCAGCTTCTATCTGCTGGAAAGAGTTTGCAGAGCAAACAAGGCCAGTTCTGCACCGACCCCATCNCGCAGGACCCGGTGGTGGTGGTGAAATAGAAACAGAAATAACCCCTCGCGAAGAAAAAAAATCCTCTCGTTTTGGGCTGGGAAAAGCGTGCTGAGAGGGAGCTGGGAAGCGATAGGAAAGTTGCTGTGGGGTGGTGGGATCCTGCCCGCGACGTCTCGTTCTGCTCAGGTTTTAACTCCGCTAGGGTTTGGTTAAAAATCCGGCCTCTGTGCCAGGCTGAGATACAATTTCAAATCATATAGCAGAGCTTTAAAAAGCTTCTGTACCTTTTTTTTTCTGTATTTTTTTTTTCATTAAAAAAAAAGGTGAAATGTATTTTGCAGTTCCTCGGAGCAGAGAAGCAGGCAGATCCTTTTTTTTTCATTAAAAAATAAAAAACGGAAGGTATTTTGAACCTTCTTGCAGCAGAGAAGCAGGCAGATCCTTTTTAATTTTTTTAATTAAAAAAAAAAGGTGAAAGGTATTTTGCAGCTTCTCGAAACAGAGAAACAGGCAGGTCCTCAGCCCTCCTGTAGCCCCACGGGGTCACACGCAGGGGTAGGGCAAAACGGAGCAAATCTCCCTCTCTAATCTCCAATAATCCTCTCTAATCTCGGAGTCCCTTCCAGACGCCGGTCCCTAACTTTGTTTGCGGATCGGACTGGGAGGTACAACCCAAAACCCTGTCTATCACCGGCTGCCACTTTGGGATAGACTCTTATCACAGCCACTCTCTACTTTATAGAGTGTCTATGTTTTAGAATCTGCTAAAATTCCGAACAGTAACATCATCTATTAAAAAGAAATGAAAAAAAAAGAAAATTAAAAAAGAGAGAAACTCCCCCTTTCAGGTCTCGGTGGAGAACGGGTATCGTGCTCCTTCCTGCAGCTTTTGTTTCCTTCTCCTGGCTCCCCTTGTCATTCTAGAAATGGTGCTACCCGAATTCAACACAAACTAGGAAACCACAGTTCTCCCTGCAGCCCTCGCACATGGTGGTCAGGGCTCGGGGAGACCCTTTCCAGCAAGGAAACCTCCCCGCGGTCGCGCACATCCCCTCCGCGCCAGCCTGCGCTCGGCCTACGCTGACTCTTCTGCTCTGTGGAGCTTTGCTTTCTTTTTTTAACGTGGTGGGGGTGTTAATTTTTTTTCCTTTTATTTCTTTTTTATTTTTAAATTTCTCCTTCTTTCCTTTGAGATCTTTTTCCATGTCTGCGCCACCCAAGCTGGAAAATAAACCCGGGCAAAAGCTGACATTATTTCAGAAACCTCCAGCCAAACCGCACTCCCCGAAGAGTTCCCAATCCTTTCGAACTCATCCATTCAAAACTGTGTTTTTTATCAATTATAGCAGCTCCTGGGATGAATCTGGAGGGGCCCACTGTGTCCTCTCGCCTGTCACCACGGGGCACGGCAGCTCCTACCCCCCACTCGTGTTTCCCGAGGCTCGCTCGGGATGGAGCCCCCAGGATCACCGGCAACTATTTCTTCCCATCCTTCCACCCCTCTCCGTCTGTGTGTTTTCCCCCTTCATCGCCTCTGGTTTGTGCGGGGGGTGCGGCTAAAGCCCCATGAAGGTGGAAGGGGCGGTGGGAAGGGGTCCGCGGGGTGCGGGGTGGGGGTTACCTGGCACCTCCGTGTCGGAGGATTCACTGGCTGAGTTGTCGATCGGGTCTCTGGGTTCCGAGGCCGAGGATCTTTGCAAAGGGAAGCTGGAAGCCATGTCATGGGAGGGTTGGGGTCTCAAGCTCTCGGGCAGTCTCTCCAAATTCATTCCACCTTTAAAGGAATCCATGGCAGAGGCTCCGGGCTGCCTGGGGGAGTTTGCAGGTGTTTATTCCACACAAGAAAGAGCAACAAGGAGCTGCTTGTTTTTGTTGTTCCTTATTTTTTCTTTTTCTTTCTTTCTTTTTTTTTTTTTTAAATGAAAAAAAATCAAACAACAAAACCAAAAGCAAATCCTCTTATTACTAACAGTATTACTTTAAGGGTGTCGGAAGCAGTGCCCCGGAGCTGGCTCTCTCTGCTGGGGCAGAGGCTCTGCGGCCGCATAAGGCAGGGAAGTGGTAAAGATCCCTTCTAGAGAAACGCCAGTTGCGAGTTGGACAGTTTAAAGCTAAAGAGATTAAAGTGACCTGCCCTAGAACAAATGCCTGTAGTTAAACTGGGGCTCCTCCCCCTGAAGGTTCAAACCTCCCCGTCTCGCTAATGCATCACTCCATCTAGTGCTCGCCCAGCCCGGCTACGCCGGACGGACCTGCCTCCGCGCTTCCCCGACGATGTGCGCATCTTGAGCAGCCGAGGCCAGACCCGCAGACCCCTGCACAGCCCCTGCCTGGCCCCCGCTGCCAGATCGCCTCTCCTCCGGGGGTGACCTCCCCCTCCTCTTTCTTCCGCCCCCTCCCCTCCTAGACTCAGTGAGGTATTAAAAATATTTCAGAAACGAATGGAAAGGTGGAAAATCACTCCCAGCCGTGCGGGAGAAGCTGCTCGGGACCACCTGCCCACCCCCAGCATCCCCCTATCCAGCCCTCCGTCCTCCGCAGTTCCTGAGGAGCGCAGGTTGCGCCTCCGCGCAGCTCAGCATCTCCGCGGGTATCTCTGTAGCCAGCCCAGCTGGGCCTCCCTGCCCGAGGAACTTCCGCCCCTCTGTTCCTGCAGTGAACGTGCAACCTGCTCACCCCTGAACATCTTTGCGCACCCCTCAGCATCCTTGCGCACCCTTCAGCATCCCTGAGCATCCCTGCCTGGGGCTGGGAGTTTCAGTCTCGCGGAGAAAACGTTCCTCCGAGCTGGAAGGAATTTCTTTTGGGGATATGTGTTTGAACAGTTTTTACTCTTTTTAAAAATATATATATATACGTATATAGATATATATGGGGTTTTTTTTTCTGGCTAGGGGTTGCTAATAAAGGCAGCGCAGACCCGCAGCCTGGGGACCGCTCCCACCACACCGTCTTTCAGCACATGATTAATAACAAATAATTTTCCTCCCGCAGCCGAACTCACGGTGACCCTCCGGAGGGGTGATTGTGGCTTTACAGGCCCGGGGGCCAGTATAGCCCCCGGGAGACCTCCTGAGCCCCCAACCACTTCTGCAGGGGGGAAAGATGTGCCCTGTCCCCACTGCAATGTCGGGAGCGGGAGGAGCGGGGCTGGCCCCCGGTGATGTTTGCGCAGGCTGGGACATGGCCTTGAGCCGTCTCGAGCTCACACCTTTTGGGGACGTGGAAAACTCCCCACGGGAAACCCTCAGACCTCAGGGGGCAGGTGGGAACCGGGGGGTGGTGGCGGGGGAGAAGGACTCTGGTTGTAACTCTGCCTGGGGAAAGGACTTCTCTTTATTTTCTCTGCTCACTTTAACTGATCCATCCTGACGCTCTATTTTGCTTTCAAATCAAGTAAAGATGTGGGAGAGAACTTTTGAACTGGTTGATGGAAAAGTGGAGGGAAGCAACGTTCCAGCCTCGCAGGCTTTTTCCTACCTCTCCGGGGGATGCCGACGGAGGCGTCCTGCGGTGTCCAGACCCCCACACATGGGACATCATGGATAGGGAGAACCCAAACCTCCCAGCTCCAACCTCTGCACCTCTTATCTTTTACAGTTTAGGTGAGTGTTGCCAGAGTCAGGTCTTCCTAGCTCTCTCTTCTTTCCCCACCCCTCGCCCAATCTTTTTTGCGCGGCACATTGATGTCCGTCTGTCTGTCCACCGGTCCCTTCTGAATTCCGCTCAGGAGTCTGCAACCGGAGGGGAATTTCGGGCACCCGAGGTGAACCAGGCAACCTCGGTGCTGCTAAAGGTGGATGTGCTTAAAAAATGCAAATATTTCCCAGGGTCTCTGGTCTTCGAGGGTCTCAGCTGATGCAGGAGCTCACAGGGGCGGGAAGGATGGAGACCTCCTCCCGTGGGAGAATCGAGAGGTGGGAATGACCTTTCTCCCCAGGAGCAGGAAGGTGACCCGACTGCAAACGTGCACGGTGTCTGAGACCCTTCACATTCCTTTTTTATTTTTTTCCCCTTTATTTCCGTGGGCCAGAAGGGGCTGCAGCCCCGGGGCAGGTCTCCGGAGGCTCCATCCTGCATCCCACTGCTCTGCTCCGGCTATTTTAAACCTACTGTTTCCAGCAGCCTCAAAACCGGAGAAGGAAATTCTCTTTTTCTTTTATTATTATTATTATTATTTTGTTCCTTCAGTGCGCTTAATTCACAGAGTTTGTTCTGCTCTGTAAAAATCTGATTTTTAACAATTCGTTCTAGGCTCAATTCCTCCAGACTGGGAACAGGGAAGAGCCTAGCCCTAGACATTGGTCACAATACGCCGGGTCCAGCTGTCTCCCAGAGCTCCTTTTGGGGGGGGTGGGTGTCCTTAGGGCAGACACCCCCTGATATCGGAGTTAAATAAAGAATAACAGGCCAGCCCTGCTGCTCCCAGCTCCCTCCAGAATCTCTACGCGTGTCCGTGGCGTGGGTCAGGCTTTTCCCATACGCCGGCACACGGGTCTGTAAATATATATATATGTCTTCTGTATGACTCGTATATGCCTTATGTGGATTTAAGGGATTTAAGGGCATCCTGTCGCTCCACGCTTTAGGGAGAGGGCGGACTCCTATCACACAGACCCAAATCCGCCTTGTTCTTCCCGTTGCTGTTGCGACAACACATGTCGCGACACCAGAGCGCACCCGCGGGGTTGTCGGTATCAGGTTTTCGCTTTCTCCTCTCTCGTCCCCGCCGGCTCCGCTCAGTTTCGGGATGCTGGGGACACCTCTCCACCTGTAACTCCCTCCAGCAAGTGCTACATCACGGGTCCATCTATGTGACGTCATGCTCAGTTCCTCTGACGTCATGTATCGCCTTTCATCCAGGTCAGCACTCAAGGCAAGCCGTGATGCCCTGCTCGGAGCCAGATGCTCTTCCCATGAGGTTAAGGTGCACCGACGGCCCCACTTGCTGGGGGCCAGGACGGTGAGCCTGAGCTGGGGCTCCCCTTTTCCCCCATGAAGGTGTCTCTGGGGAACGGGGATCGCTTCAGGGAGGGAGAAGAGGCCCCAACAGACGAAGGCAGCCTTGTCCCAGGATGCCCCGAGCAGATGTTCCCGGGATGCTGCAACCTGCGTGGGTGTGGGAAGGGCCGTGGGAAGGGCGGAGGAAGGGTTGGGGGACAAAGGGGGCCAGAAGATGCTCCGAAAGGGATGTGACTGGTGTGCGCCGGTCCTGTGATGGAGTTTTGTGTGCGCAAGCTCCACGTGTGGCTGAGTGCAGAGCATCGGCTGCTGTGCACTCTCGCAGCCACCGCACCCCGGGTGTCCCTTCAGCTGTGGTCGTGGGGGCTGCATGGGGGAGTTGTGAAAGGTTGGAAGCCCACAAAAAATCCACTCTGCTTCCTCCTGCTATAAATAACCCCAAAACGACGATGGGTTATAAATAAATCAGTGCTGGGCATGCCGGTGACAAGCCCGCGACGAAAAGGATGAGATGCACCTGAAAGGGAGCAGGACTCCCACCGCCCCCCGAAGGGGGAAGGGGACGCGTCTCACCCCAGGTCCCTGCTTTCCCATTCCCAACGGTTTGAGATTGTTGGAGCCAACACAAAACCACCTGGGCCATATATCAGGTGGCGAGGTTCAGTCTCAGCCAGCTTTTCCTCTGCAGATTTATTAGCGTTGTATAGACTCGGATTTAGTCTATAAATTATTGGAAATTGTTACTAAAATTAAAGTATCTCCTCCTCAGCTCTGCCCGAGAGGACAGGGAAGCCCTCTGAAAAATAGAGATGTAGTGAGGCAAGAGAAGAAGGAGAGGCTCCTCAAGCTAGCCAAATCCTAACAAACCCAATCAAACCAAATCAAACCCAACCAAACCAAACCAAATCAAACCCAACCAAACCAAATTAAACCCAGCCAAACCCAATCAAACCAAATCAAACTCAGCCAAGCCCAATCAAACCAAATTGAATCCATCCAAAACTAAGCAGAACCAGGCAAGCCCAGCCTATTCAAACCCAAACTCAGCTAACACAACAGAACTCAACCAAGACAAACCAACCCAAACAAAACCGCAACCAACACAACCATACCAAGCCATGCCAAACGAAACCACAACCAATGCAACCAAACCAAGCCAAGTCAAACCCAAACAAAGCAATCTCAGCCAAAGTCCGCGCCAAGCTAAACCAGCCTAACCTCCACCCGATGCCCCCTTCGCGGAGCCCAGCAAAGAGGAATTGCTGCATAAAAGCAACTTTTCGTAACAAAACCATCTTAAAAGTGCCGGTCAGGTGGCAAACGTGCATGACCGAGGTGGTGGGAGATGCTGGAAGGGCACAGCTCGCCTGTGCCCAGGATTAGTAACACTGCGACAACACGCAGGGACATTTTTAAAGCTTCCCTCTCTGAAAATGTCCCTCCTCGGAAAATACATGGGGTGGGTGAGCGGTTTTCGGCCTCCAGCTCCCGCTCCTGGTCTTTGCTGGTGGCTCTGACCCAAGGGATGCCTACACGAGTCAGGAAGGAGGAGAGCCCAGGGATGCGCGCAGACATGTGCGCATGGCAGCGCGGGGCTCCGCGGAGCAGGTAGCGCGCAGAGGGGGCTGTATGTTGTTGTTGCAGTGTACATAACAAGGGAGTGATGTTCAGCGGGGCAGTGTCCTGAGGGTATCCCGCCCTGAAACACCCCAAACGCTGCTTTGCGCACAAGGTGGAGTCCTCATCCGCACAAGGCAAAACTCAGCACTCCCTGTAGCACCGGTTCTGGCCCTAGGGGAAAAAGGAGCAAACCCCAAGACTGCAAAACAATACCATCCCCCGACCTCCCACTGGAGACGGGTCCTCCCCTCCCCGGGCCGAGAGATGCTGAGCCGGGGAAGAAACCCAGCCCGGAGAGCATGTTAAATCGCTCAGGAGAAGAAGGTGGAAAATTACGCTGGCTCCCAGCCGGCCTGTCCTCCTCTGAGCAGCCAGGAGAGCAATTTTCCTAAGAAGCTGAGCAACATGAAATCAGCCCCTTTTGGATCCGCAACCTTCGTTTCTCCGCGTGCTGGCCAAGCCTCCGCCTTCAGCGGGCGCGTAAGGGCTCCTCCACAGAATCTCAGAATCATTAAGGTTGGAAGAGACCTCTAGGATCATCAAGCCTAACCATCACCCTCCTCCTCCCATCCCGTTTCCATGCCCCATCCCTCTTCCCTCTGGTCGGCGCCCCCCGCCCCACCGCCATGACTCTCCCATTGAAACCCAATGGGGGAACCAGAATTTTCTCGGGGACTTTTCTCACCTGGAACACCTCAAGGCTGCGGCACATCCCACGCCCTCCACCCCCTCCCAGCATCCCTATCACCATCCCACCTCCGGGGCTCTCCTCGGGTGCCGGCAGCCAGCGGCAGCGCTCGCAAATACTTGGGATGAAAAAATTGAAGGCTTAATGTTTTCTGACAGATACAAATGATACCCCAAGGGTTTCTGGAAACACAGCGAGTGACGGCTGGAGAAAACGTTTTCCTCTTCGGGTTTCTGCAGCTGGAAGCAGAAAGGGAGGGGAGGTCCCCTCGGTGCTACCCTCACCCCAAAAGTCACCCCTAAAATCAAACTATCTCCTGCCCATCCTCTGCAGACCTGGGACAGCAATTTCTTTTTTTTTTCTTCCCCAAAAAAGCCTAGTGGCACAATCCCACCCTGGCCCAGAGCTGCTTCTCAGCCCTCTCCTCATCCTTCAGACCACAGACACCGAGCTCTACTCTAAGGAAATAGGAATTTGCTGTTAGTAGCGCCTTGGGTTTCTTGCCGGCTGTTGGCAGCCTGATGCTGGGAGGTCAGCGATGTCCATGGCAGGATGGACACCTCAGGAATACGGCGTTTTTTTCCCTACTTGGGGAAGGAAGAGAAGGGAAAATTCCCATAAGGTCCCACAATTCCCTCTCAGAGCAGAGGGAACATGCTTTTCTTATTAATTGATGGAGGAAGGGGCACTGGAGTTTTCGAGGCAGCCTGCTCATGTTACTCTGGGCATCTTTAGATCCCGAAATGCGTCTTTTTGTTTTTGTTTTTTTTTTTTTTGTGGACTAAAAAAGTTGTCAGTGAAGCAGGAGAATCGGAGGCCTGGGCACTCGGCTGGCATTTGCTGGAGACCCTTCTTCAGCGGGGAAAAAAAAAAAAAAAAGAAAAAAGAAGCTGCATTTAGAACCACCGATATTAAATTTCCATGTGGGTTTCCCCCACCTTGTTTCGGGAGAGCAACCTCTTAATTGCTCCAGCATTTGGATGAGGGAAACACATTTCCCTTAAACAGGACATTTCCTGAGAGGCTGAAATATTCTAATAACGCGCTGGGGCTCTTTAATGTTCTCAGAACAGCAGCGAATCTCTGCAGAACTGCACATTTCCTGCTTTAAAATGCAAAATCAGAGACAAAAGTAACCTTTGTGTTCATTCAGCTCCTTCTCTTCTACATTATTTTTTTCCCTTTAAAATTTTTTTCTTATAAATTTTTCTATTATTTTCCTCTTTCTTTTCCTTTCTTTCCTCTTTCCTTTCATTTTCTCTTTTATTTTTTTTCTTTCTCCCTTTTTTCCTTCCTCCCCCTCCCCCCCCCCTTCTTCTATTTTTTTTACCTCCTTTCCCCCAAAATGTTGATTCTACTCTGCTCCCAGCACGGCTCTGCTGCAGCCCCCGCTCCTCTTCTCTGTCTAGGGAACAAACACCACAGAGATAAAGTCACGGGACACTTTTCTTTCCAGTTCCATTGTGGGAAGGGCCCTATCTTAACAGGCACATCTCGGGGAGCGATAGCACCCTACTGCCTTCCAGAGGGCTGTGCTGATCAGCACGCCGGCTTAGATATAAATGTTCAGGGCAAATAAAACGAATTAGTTTTATTAGCACGTTTAGGAGGCGGTCTAAGGAAGGAATTCGGCTTTACTAGAGAATGTTTTCTCCTCCCCTTTTGTTATTTAAAAGCAACGTGTACCCGAGCTGCTCATCTCGGCAAGGAAATAAAGCATCGATCAATCCGTGGGCTATTTTCCCTAAGAAAAGGCTCTCCCTTCTCTGAACCCGATAAGAAGGATTTATACTCTTGGAAATACATGATTTCATAATAAAACCTGCGTGAACCATAAAACCGACGGTAAAGGACAGGCTGTGGAACCACCAGCTTATTTTTGGGAGGTGGGTTTGGGTAGGAAACCTCTGCTTCTATCACACACTCCTACAACTCGGCTAAAACTTTCCCAAGGAAATGTTGCCACCGCTCCAGCGCGGGATTTCCAGGGATTTTGTCCTTATTTCAGGCCAGTGAAGGATTTTTGGGGAGGTTCTCCCAGCGAAGTAGCTCTCCGGAATTATTTGGAAGTCACTTTTTAGCTCAACAGTGGCTGGAGCTGACGTAGGGAATAACCCGGAGAACATGGACCTTGGGTTGTAAAGTGGAAAATTGATATTTTAAAAATTGTTATAAAAAGAAAACTCCTCGTCGGTCCTCGTTCAGGCACAACAGTCGTGTTTTGTGCCTCGGACTGTGTTCACCTGCACAGCGGTTGGCAAAATTTGGAGAAAAAGAGACGAAATAATCGAAAAGTTGCCTAATGACAGATTTTGCAACGTAAGATTAAAAAAACTTTGGAAGATATTGTCGGTGGGGAGCCCTCAAGTCCATTTAAACACGGTTTATACGAGAAAAAAAAGCCGTTTCCCCCCTACTCTGAGAATTTCAGTTTAGGCGTTATCCAGGAGCAACGCTGCACTGTATTTAGTCCCTAAAGATGATGTCTATTTTTAAAAGAACAATAATAAAACATAAACAACCCAAACGAGAAGCAAAAGAGTTGTAGAATATTATTTTTCTGTAAATTAACCGACGGCCCAGGCTCTCCCGCCGCGCTCATTCTCAGTAGATCTGTCTCTCCTCCGCGGCAGCTCAGCCTCGGCCGAGCTCTGCGGAGGCACTGCGTACCCCAGACCTGCACCACCTGTATCCCCATCCCGGGAAACCCTCCCCGGTACCTTCCCCGGAACCACACCGGCCTCCCCTGCCGACGGCACCAGGGACCCGGGAGCTGAGCCGCGGTTTGTTCCGCGCCCCGAGAAGAAGCGCTGAAGGCTGAAAGCGGTGCGAAGCGTTAGGAAAAAAATAAAATTATATATATATATGAAATATATATAAAGTGAGGTA
>VWZX01007460.1:3186841-3335668 GCA_013399015.1 Galbula dea
CCGGCACGGAGCACCGGGCGCAGACTTGGGGGGGTCTGAGGGGGGGCGGGACGGGGCTCATACGGAGCCGCTCCGGAGGAACCGGTTATGAGGGCTGTGGTGGGGAGGGACACGCGTGGGGTAACTTACCGGGCGGTGAGGGGTGCCGGGCCCGGCGGGGGCTGTGCGCGCCCCCGGTCGCCGCTCCAGGGTTTTCTTGGGAGATTTTCCCCGTCTCCTCCTGACGTCAGCCCCGTCCCAGGGTGCCGCAGACGGGGGAGGGCCGGGGGCAGGGCTGGCCCTACCGGGAGACCGGCGGTGCCGCTTGCCCCGCACCTCTCCGTTCTGCCGCCAAAAAGCATCCTCCGGTCTCGGTTGGTCATCCCCCGGTCCCGGTTGGTCATCTGCCGCCCCGTTCCCGGCTCCTTGCCCGGACGAACCTCCTTGAGTGACTCCGGGAGGGTGGTTTCGTGCTCCCGATTACACGGCCCCTGCCCTCTTCATTTCCTCCCGGCCGGTGTTCTTGTCCGAGGGGGCAGGGACAAGGAAGGGCCATTCTTCCTTTCTTTCTTTCTTTCTTTTTCTTTTTCTTTTTCTTTTTCTTTTTCTTTTTCTTTTTCTTTTTCTTTTTCTTTTTCTTTTTCTTCTTCTTCTTCTTTTTCTTCTTCTTTTTCTTCTTCTTTTTCTTCTTCTTCTTCTTCTTCTTTTTCTTCTTCTTTTTCTTCTTCTTTTAGCTTTCTTTTCCTTCTTTGTGTTTTTGTTTGTTTGGTTTGGTTTTATTTTATTTGTTTCTTCCCCTCTCCGGTTCAGGATTTCAGCCTGGAGTTGGGTGTGCAGTGCCGAGCACCCCCAGGGAAAGCAGCAAACAACTCCCAGCACTGGAGGATGCAGGGCTCTGGTGGAATGCTTAGGTAGGTGTCAGAGGACCAAAGATCTATCCCCAGGCCCTTTGTCCAGTTTAATCTTCCAGTGATGCTTCTGGAGTTTCAGACACTTCACTTCTCATACCGACCCCCTCTGCAAGGTCTCCTCCCAAGAGAAAAACACACATGTCATGTTATGACCATGCAAAGGATATGCCTGGTGCTTTCTGAAGCAGTGTGGGTCACACATGCATCCACACACACACAGCTGAAAACCAAGGACAACGAATATGGAATGGATCAGAAAGATAAATAGCATAAAATCAGGAACAGTCCAGTCCCACACTTGCCATTTGTTATAGAGAGAAGAAGTAAATGGGATTCACATGTCAAGCATTAGCTGGTTGTTACTCTGTAAGATAATATTAACTTTAGTGCTTGCTGCTTTCTTTCCTCCAGTTTTCCAAAGGCTGTTCCAGGAGTCACCCAGCCTGTAATTTAGGATGGCACATACTGTGTGAAAGAGGCTTTGGCACTGGGGGTCTACAAGCACATCAAGGTGATATTAACATAATAAAACTTTTTGGAGAGGGAGTAGGAGCTCATAAATTAATGCATTCTACTGTTTTAATGCTAGGAGCTAACAACGTGTTTCCTGTGGGGCTGATGTCCCTGCTGCAGCCTAACAGCTGTTTTAAAGGTGCTGTGAAATTAAAGAGAGGGAAGATGATTGTCTTTAAATCAATGTTTAATGACATGTTATTAGGAGAAAAGTCTTCCTCTAGCAGATGTTTACATGCCGAGGATGGAGGGGAGCTTCCCGGGCTGTCTGTCTGCTTGAGGAGCAGGTGAGACATCCCCATGTCCCACTAATATTGCAGATGGCCCTGATGTCCTCAGCACTGGGGCATGGATCACTTGGCACTGGGAGAGACTTTGGGTGAGTGGTGAGGGAACTCCTTCAGGGTGCTGAACTGCTGCAAGGTTTACAGGTAAATTGGAGTCATGACTATGAGCAGGTGAATGCTGAGAACACCTGACCCATGTTCAGCATAGGTGATGGTCAACCAGGAGCCTTCCTCCATAAAGTTCAGATATGGATGCTGGAATATCTCCTGACTCAGGAATTTCTTTCTGGAGGGACAAGCTCTGAGTGATCTCCCTTTCAGTAAGGGACCAGAAGAGCTCTGGAGAAGCAAACAGCTGGTCAAAGACCACACAACAAAGGAGTGGGGCAGGGACTGGCCTGTGGACTGCAGGGGCAGATTATAGACTCCATCCCTCCTACCCTAGAAGATGATCCTTGCTGAATGTGTATTATGGGCTGGAAGCCTCTCCCAGCTCTTCACTCATATAGGTCAGTCTGACTGAGGCACTATCAGCAAGCTCCAGGTACTAGAGAAATAAAAGTAGCTTTGAGGCAAGATGGAGGAGTGAACTTTGAGATGTGGTGCCTTAAATAATGGGGAAATGGAATCTATGAGTATAAATCTTTCTGTAATTGCCTAAATCTTGTTACTTCCTTTGTGCTTGATCCACTGACAGATTAATCAGTTTCAGCCCCTGTGCTTCAGCTTCCAGTTTCAAAGATAGCCATCATTTGGACTCAGTGATCTCCAGAGGTCCCTTCCAACCTTTACCATTCTATGATAAAGCTTCTCTCCCAGAGAAGACATGAGATGGATTCAGGTGCCAACAACACCTTGGGGCTTGTGCCCAAAAGATACTGAAGAGAGCACAGCATTGCTGGGTTCAGGAGGGAAGAGCTCCTCATCACCAAGGCACCCTCCTGCTGCCAACCAAACCAACATCAAACCATCTCCAACCCAGCCCAGTTTTCCAAAGTATGGTTTTCAGAGCCAAGCTCAATGCTGCATGATGGTGGCACAAATGGATCCTACACAAACAGAAGGACCCTTTGCAATTGCTTTTTTTTTTTCATCATCACAAGCATTCATTAAAACAAAGTCTCTCTGTATTTCCAAACATAGTGAAGAAATGACTTTCCAAGCTCACCCCTTCCTGTATTTGCAGCCTTCCCTCTTAGTGCATCCTTGGAATAGAGTCTAAGAGACCACACTGTTTCTTTGAGAGAAACTGGGATGTTTGGAACATGACTAGATGCTAACCTTTCTAAACTTCCCAGAGGAGACAGATTGTAAAGGAATAAGCTTCCTTCTATGCACACACATTTGTTTTGGAGCCAAATGGAAAGGAGAGCTCAGGAAAAAAAAAAGACAAATTGTTTGGAAAATATTGTTCTTCCCAAGACAGACCTAACTGTACAGGGGAAAGGGAGTCAATACTGACATTTTCCCTTTATTTTCCAGTCCAGCAGCCCTCCCATTCACTCCACTGGGAGGTTTGTGTGAGTCAGACCTGCAAGCTCATCCATTCAGGGTAATATTCCAAGCACTTCAGTCCCCTCCCTGCTACATTCCTATTCCCCACTGGAATTAATCCCTCCTCCTCAGATATAAGGTAAAAGCAGCAGCGCGGGACCTAGAGTTGTCCCTGTTCCTCCTCACCTCATCCATGAAGATGAACTCCAGCAGAGGAAAAGGCAGAGCAGTTCTGTCACTTAGAAAACCCATCTGTGAGTTCATGCAGATCATAGCAAAAAGCACTTTGGAGCAAGAAAATGAAGTCTGAGGACCAGGGGAAGTCCTTTTTCCAGCCCTGCCCAGACTCCTGGTGGGACTCCAGCAAGCCGTACGATGTTTATGTGCCTGTAACCAGCTACCCTGACCTCCCCCCAGGGCATGGGCAGGTTAAGGCAGGAAAAGGTGTTAGGCACATGGAAGAAGCTATAAAAGAGCAGAGTTTATTAGCATTTTGATCATGCTTCTGAAGGCAGCACCAGGGATCGATAATACTGGTCCAGGTTTCTTTGTGGACAACATTGCTGCCTCAGTGGTTAGATGGCAAAAGAGAAAATAGTTGTTGTGGCAAGGAAATCCTTTCCCTCCTTTTAAATGACTGCATTTATCATCACTGTCATCTTTAAGTAATAAACAAATGTGGTATTTATGTGTCCCCAAGTGCCGATGGTGACATTTAGGCAACAACAACAAAAAGCTGCAGCAATTGTGTACATGGGCAATTAGCAGCATGCAGAGCGTGCAAGATGCTTGGAGAGGAGCTGTTGGGAAAGAGGTTTCTTTTGTGTGTGTGGTTGTGTTTATTCCTTGGTGACATGCTGCTAACAAGCTGCAAACCGAGGATCATCCACAACAAACAAAAACAAACAAACAAAGTTCTGCAGAGGCTGGTAATACTTAGTTTAATTCCCTTAGGCCTTTAAAAAATAATTCTAGCTCTGTTTGTGACAAACTGGGATGAGCCACATTTACTCCAATAAAACTTGTTATCCTTTGGGAATGACATCTGAAGATGTTTCCTTATACAATGTAGACATTAATGGGAGGAGAGCCCAGCTGAAATATTGAGGTGTTGCTCATCTTTGCACTGGCAGCATGTTCGATTCGGCAGCTTGTGGTCAGCTGTTTACTTGCCAGTTAAGTCACAACACATTTAACGACTTTTAGAGATCTGTCTGAGGACTTACTGCCAAAGAACAGGATCCTGGGGATTTGGGCATTAGTGAAAACTTACTTAAGGTCTAGATATTGATCCAAGTATCTCTACTGAAGTTTATTCCATGCATCATAGACTTTGGGAGACGGTAATAAATGGCACATTCACCTTCAAGCTAACACACGTCTCCGATGTTCTCACACACTTGTTGTCACATCTGACTCCAAATTCCCTGCTCTGTTTAGTATTATTCATCCATCCTTTGACAGCACAGCAGTGTCTTAGCTCATGAGCTGTCTGAATGTCATATTGGATCTTAACATGCCATCTATTAGACCTTGGCATCAAACAAGCTTCTTTGGCAGAAAAAAACCATATAAAATTATAGAATCCTAGAATCATTTAGGTTGCAAAAGACTTCTAAGATCATCAACTGTCTACCCAACATCCCCATTCCATTAATCCATGTTATGAAATGCCACATCTATTAATTTTTTGAACCCCTCCAGGGATGGTGACTCCACCAGTGCCCTGAGAAGCCTGGGCCATGCCTAACCACTCTTTCAGTGGAGAAATTTTTCCTAACATCCAACCTGAACTTGAGAACATTTCTTCTTGTCCTATCACTTGTTACTTGGGAGAAGAGACCAATCCCCACCTCACTCCAACCTCCTTTCAGGGAGTCATAGAGAGTGAGAAGGTTTCCTCTGAGCCTCCTCTTCTCCAGGCTAAGCAACTCCAGTTCCCTCAGCTGTTCTTCACTTGTGCTCTAGATCTTTCACCAGCTTCTTGGGACATTCTCCAGCACCTTAATTTGAGGGGCTCCAAACTGAACCCAGTATTTGAGATGTGGCCTCATCAGTGCTGAGCACATAGATATAATACAGCTATAGATACTCAAGTCTAACTTCAGCTGAGAGCAGTTAGCTTTGGCTTTAACAAGAACCAAGCATATATTTAAGCATAAATTTGTCCTCATCCATGAGGAGATTGCTGAGGGCAGAGATGTGCAGCATTCTGGAGACCTGTCACTGGGTATGTACTTTATTCTTCCCTCTTCCCCAAGGATTGGTTTTGAGCCATGGTAAGAGCCAGGAGAGGGAACTTTGGCCCAGCCACTCTTTATTCCTCAAGTTACACAGTGCCCTGGAGCAAGGCTTAGAGCTGGGACTGCCTCCTCTCCAGCCCTGTGGGACCTTCCCCATCTTGTATTACTATTGCCATATCTATTACTATTAATGACTTCCAAAGTTGTTCTAAAATTATTTCAGTGCCTGATGATCCATCTGAAACTCATCTCCAGTCTATGCACAGGTCCCAAGTGTTAATCTTTATAGGTGACCACGCTGACCTGTGAGTGGAAATGAAGTAAATACAGATGATTTGGCAGGAGCTCTAGATCAGACAGTGCTTTCTGGCAGCATCCACAGGACCTCATACAAATAGAAAGTGATGGCTTAATATTTTGTTACATTTTTCCCACTAGAGTTATTACCTCCTAATTACAGGGATGGATTAAACCAAAGAGAGTGTGCTTGGTCAGGGAGAAGCTGCCATGTGTCAGCCTTCAGCTGTCACCCAGGGGCTCCTCTGCTGCTCCCACTATCTGCTCTGGCCAAGATCAGCACCAGTACACCCATGGGTGAAGCTAGGGTTAACCACAGGCAGCCATTGCACTAGAGGTGGCATTTGTGAGGGATTCTGCACTTTCTGTGCAGTTCCAGGGACATGGGAGGATGCAACCAAGTCTGCATGGATTTCTCAATGTGCATCTCATTACTCATGGCCCTACCATACAAAGCTGTATTTAGAAGATCTCTTTGACTGTCAAATCTATCCCTGAGGTCTGCTGAATTGAGTGCAGTAGGGAGAAGCTGCTACCAAAGAAGTCTGCACCACACTTCTACTTTCCTGAGGCCTCCTTGTACTTTAGGTCACTGTTTCCAACCTGGATTGCCAGCTTTCTGGCCCACAGCAGATGCCTTGTTGGTGTCACCACCTATGATCTACCATTATCAGCAGCAAAAGTTCAAGGCATGTACCTCTGAAGACAAAGCAGCACAGAATAAGGATTTTCACCCTCACCCCTTTGCTTGCTTTCATAATCAGCACTGAAGAAGAGAAATAATTTATGTGCCTGTTTTAATACTGCAGACAAAATGATGATAGACTCTTTATAGACATGTCCATGCCATAGGACACAGACAAGCTTTCACTCTCTGTTTGCTCAGGGCAAAGCCAGACAGTTCCCAGAGTCTCAGGAGATACCATCCCAGGCTGGAAACCATCCCAGGGGCAGGAGAGGGAAAGGATTTCTGGCCACTGCAAATACAGACCATGATGTAAATGCATCTTCTCCTAAGGCATGAAAGGCCTGAGCTCTCTCCTGCTGAAGCAGGACTGCACCAAACCAAAGATGCTCATAGCAGTGAAAGAGTGAGAAAATGAATGAGTTTGGGTGCAGATGTTTACATTTAGAAAGCAGATGAGTTGTCTGTGTGTGTATTAAAAACACCTCTAGTAGTTTTGCTTTCCCAAAAGGAACATCTACAGAAGAAGACTAACCTGAAGCCCTCCCTGTGACTGGGTTGACCACAATGTAATCACGAAAACTAGCTATAAGGTTAAAATTAAACACCTGCATGGAAGGTGTTTGCAGAAGGGAAGCTCTCCTTTGCCTGTGAGCAAGAGAACTAAAGGCATTTATTCAGCTTGATGAAATTCTGTGAGATCTATCTATAGGAAGTACTAAGCATTACAATTATTATTTATTGTACTTGAATATTTGTTATTCAGGAGGATTCATGTGTGGAGAGAACTTGGAGGATCTGGTCTGACTCTGTGTGCTGGGACTTTCAAGGAATTTTGTGTCTACCACAATTATAGATGGGGACTGAGTGAAACTTTGTGGTTTTACTCTACAAAACATTAAATTCAGCAAGTGCCCATATTTTCACACATGGCTCTGGATGAAAACTGTGGGTATAAGATGCTGGTCATAAAATCAAGCACTGGGGATGAGGCTGTCAGGTTTTTTAATCCTCTTCTGTCTCCTCTAGCCTGCAGAGAAAATCCACCTGCAGATCCAGAGGGGTTTTCATCTCTGTGTTGTTCTTAGTTGTTGATGTTCTGTGGAGTCACCATCCCTGGAGGTGTTTAAAAAACATATAGATGTGATGCTTAAGGACATGGGTAGTGACAGGTTGGCAGCTGGACTTGATGATCTAAGAGGTCTCTTCCAACCTTAATAATTCTGTGATTCTGTGAAGATGAACCTGGCTGGGGTTTTTCTTGCATCACCTTTTGGTATCTGCAAAGGAGGAGAGCAGAACACTTCCCCACTGACTTGGGGAAGTTGGGTTTTCAATGTTCTGGGTCAACAGCAAAAGCTGCCAAAACCCATCTGAGGTGTGTTTGTCTAATTGCTTACTGTAGGTCTCTGGATTAGGGAGTGCTTTTAGATATTTAGCTTTAAGGACCAGAGTTTATCCTGCTTTATGCTTAAGTAAACACTGGAAGTTTGGATCCTCTGTACCGGATAAGACCTCTGGTTCATCAGGTCTGGTATCCTGCCTCTGGCAGTGACTCACATCTGATACTGGGGAAGCTGTGCTGGAATGCAGCGGTGCAGCTGGGATGGGGGTGTGCTGGGATGGGGGGAGCAGCTGGGCACTGGGTGCTCCAATCCTGCCCCTTCTGAGCAGCAAACCCCTTGGTTTCACATTGTTACATCTTCATTTGTTGTAGAACACTACCAAATGTTAGGCCACACCTTGAATACTGGGTTCATTTATGGGCTGCTCAATCCAAGAAGGGCTTTGAGGTGCTGGAGTGTGTCCAAAGAAGGACAGTGAAACTGGTGAAGGATCTAGAGCACAAGTGTTGTGAGAAGCAGCTGAAGGAAATGGTATTGTTTAGTCTGGAGAAGAGGATGCTCAGAGGAAACCTTCTCACTCTCTATAACTCCCTGAAAGGAGGCTGGAGTGAGGTGGGGGTTGGCCTCTTCTCCCAGGTAACGAGTGATAGGACAAGAGGAGATGGCTTCAAGATGCACCAGAGGAGGTTCAGATTGGATATTAGGAAGAATTTATTTCCCAAGAGGGTTATCAGGCATTGCCACAGGCTGCCCAGGGAGGTGGTGGAATCATCGTCCCTGGAAATGTTCAAAAGCTGTGTAGATATGGTGCTTGGAGACATGGCTTAGTGGTGAACATGGTAGTGTTGGGTGGGTGGATGGTTGGATTGGATGATATTAGAGGTCTTTTCCAACCATGATTCTGATTCTATGATTCTATGATATGCTTCCTCAGAAGAACCTTATCTTCTCCTTTGCTAGTGCCTGAAGAACTACTGCTCCTTGGTCTTTTTCATGGCATGGCCATGCCAGCACACTGCCAAGGAGAAACCTCCTGTGATTATTGCTCTTGCATACCAGCACATGCCTCCATAGCTCAGCCCTAGTGTGCTGGGGTCTTTGGTCATGGCTCACACATATAGAAATAGATAGTATTAAAGCTTGCAAGTGGGAAAAGCATTCCCCAGGTTGACTTCAGCATTTATAAGCTCTCTTCCCATGGCTATGATGTGTCTGAGCTGAGCTGTGGTCTGGTTTTCTTGAACTTCAACCCTTATGTGACATGTCATAACTAAACTGTGTTACAAGCCAAGATTACAAGGTACAACATGAAGTGAAACATTATATGGGAAATAAGGATGCATGAAAGATTTTGTACAAAGGAAGTAACTCACTGTACATAAACTGGGCAGTTGCTCAGGGCAAACCTTCAGGATTTGATGGATTATTATCCCTAGGATCCAGTGTTAAAGAGTGTTTATTTATTATAGCTTAGTCTTTAGTCCTCTTCCTCCCACCATGTCCCAGTCTTTGGGCTCTGAAAGACTGAGAAATGCCACTTCTCCCTGACTGTCTCATCTTCCATCCTCATCACTTGAGGATCTCCATTTAGTGTTGCAGCTCAGACCTGTACTGCTCTCCTGCTGTCTACTGTAAACAAACAGGGGAAATAAGGTATAAATGTGAAGGTTCAGCACCTCAGGAAATATGTTTGTGGCTGCTCTGTCCCCTAGTCTCCTGTGACCATGTATCCCAGCCCTGCCATGCCAAGAGCTTGTCTGTGATGCTCCTCAGTTCTGTTACTTGTCAGCTTGCAACACTCCCATTCCCTTTTCCCATTTGGATCAGTTTATTTGCTGTTTCTCCACTTCATGCTATTTAACTGCAAATTAAAAAAACTACAAAACTACTAAGCTCTGCTTTTTAAAAACAATTATTTTTATTTTAAAGTGCAGGTTGTATTTGTTTTGGTCAGAATTTGGAGAAGTGACTGTGCCCTAAAGGTGAGAGGTGTGACCCACAGAGCAAAGTGCATCCCTAATCCACTGACTGCAGTGACACCCCTGGCAGGGTTGGGAACTAGGAGTCTCTTTTGTCTGACAAAAGAAGCATCATGTCAGAAGCATGTGTGACTTGATAAGATATTCCTCCTGTAGAGACAGAAAGGAAATAACCTTGGAGGCCAGAGACATTTTCTATTATGCCTGGCAGCACATAGCCCAGGGTTTAGTCATGGGCAGTCATAACCATCTAAACTGCAGTACTCCTCTGGCTTCCCTGGAAGGATTATTGAGCAGCTAACACATTGCATCACTTGGAGATAGTTCTGAATATTCAGCCTAAACCTTTCCCTTCTTAATCTCATCCCATTACTCTTAGTTATGCCCTATGTACAACTGGAAATAATTCCTCTCCCTCTTTGACTTTTACAGCCCCCAAATACTTGCAGGCTGTTATCATGTCGCCTCGGTTGTCTCCTAGCTGAGCTACATATATTTGACTCTTTTAACATCTCCTTAGAACTCAACCCACACTCTCCATCCCAGCTGTCTTACTGTGGTCCTCTGCTTTTCTCCAAACCCCTTCCCAGTCCCCTCCCTACCTCTGTTCTGCCAGGATGCAGCCTTCCTTGCACAGCCTCTATAGAGCTAGGGGGAAGGGTTGTCTTTAGGAGGTGTCCTTTGGGATACAGACCAGCCTTCACACCCTGGCCAGGCTGTCACCCTGGTGGTGCTTCTTTCCCATCTTCTGCATCTTCTGAAAATGAACCCAAGCTTGGATCAAATTGTGTTTTTAACCTGATTTGCCTTTCTTCTTCAAGACCCTTTCTCAGCTCCTCTCCATCCCAGGAAAAAAGGGATCAAGGAGCTACCTCTTTCTCCCTTCTCTGGACAGCAGGACTTGCTGAGCTGCTGCAGACATCTCACCTTGCCATGGCTTTCGTTTTCTTGAGTCTTTTCCTCACCCAGAGGAGAAGTTAAACCCCACAGTCTCTTTGTAGAATTATGAGTGTCAAAGCTGGTGTCTGGAAGAGAGTCCCAGGACCTCTGCAATAGAGAAGCACTTGCTCAACAACACTCCTGGGAGCCCTCCCACAGATTGCCCATGGGCTTGGCGGCCACGGGAAGATGCTGTGAGGTGTGGGGTCCCTCTTCCCCAGCACCAGCTCTCACCACCCAGCAGCAGCAGCCGTGAAACTTGAAACGTCTCCTTCCAGCCCAGGGCAGGCTTGGCTGCTAATTCCTCCCAGTGTAAATTTACACCCGGAGCTGTTTTCTGGCAGAGAGCAGAGGGCAGGCTGAGAGAGGGCTGCTTGGCCTCTACAAATTAGAGCCTGAGTGGCAGCTCTTGCAGGGATGCTGCTCCCTTCTCCTGACACTTGGAGCTGCCTCAGGCTGCAGGCTTTTGATGCTCATTGCAGTCATCGTGGTATTTTCCCCTCGGTGTACCACAGTTAATTATTTCTGTGTTGGGTTGCAGCTATCATCTTCCTTTGACCTGCAGTGCCTGCAGCCATGACAAAAGCAGGTGACAGGGAGCCCTGCACAGTGGGAGCTGAGCAGCTGGCTCAGTGCAAACTTTTTCCCTCCAGGACTGCTGTACCAACACTGGACTGTGTCTTGGTGGTGGGATTTCTGCCTTCCTCCTTCTTCAGCATGTGAAGAGGATCCAGACGTACGTTGTTGGTGGCAGGAGAGTTGTGCCAAGGCAGGTGGAGGCCCAAGGACAAGGTCACATCTTGTGTTGCCTATGGATGATGGTCTTTGCCCTCTCAATGATGCTGTCTGCCCTCCAGCAAGAGTCTCTGGATGTGAGACCATTGTGTCTTGTAGGAAGCCAGTGCACAGTTGGGCTGGGAGGGGAGTTCGAGCCCTGGGTCAAAGCAGCAGCAGTTAGCTTGCACTCAGCATTGTGCTAGTGATGACTGCAGGACACTGATCTTCCTCCTGCTGGCAGAAACCTGATAGGATCAGGCTGTGTTGAAGTCCTCTGGTCCAACCAAACCAGCCTGGGAGAACTCACTGCAAACCACCAGCTGTACATGGAATCACAGAATCACAGACCACAGCATGATAGGTGTTGGAAGGGACCTCTGGAGATCACCTAGTCCAAGCCCTCTGCTAAGGCAGGGCCACCCAGAGCAGACAACCACCACTGCTGTCAGTGTGCTAGGAAGGAACCTCCCTCCAGGAGAATCCATCCCTCCTGCCAGCATCTCCTCTTGAGGCAAACAGCTACAAATTGGTCACTCCCTTGCCAAGATGCCACAAAGTGGAGTAGCTGACCTTCTTCCCAGCATGGTAACCAGCTCTCCTTTTGGTGGTGGGAACATAGATGGGGTCTGGTTGCATTAAACCTCTGGGTGAACCACAGACAAGGTATGTCCCCAGAAAGCCCCATTTCACTGTTCTCCATTGCTAACCTCCTAAGCAAGGGGAGGAGCTGCCTGCAAGCTTGTTCACACCAAAATGCCCAGCACAGCATCACTGCCCCATGGGGATAGGGCACCACTAGGGGCAGGAGGTGGACACAGCATCATGGGCTTGGTCCTCAAGTGCTCCAAAGGGATGCTTGCATATGGATATGGAGCATCACTCCCTCTCATAATGCAGCCAGCCTACAGCAGAAATCCTAGAAACACAGAATCATAGAGTGCTTTGGGCTGCTGAGGACTTTCAAAGGTCATCTAGTCCAAGCCCCCTGCACTGAGCAGGCATATCTTCAACTAGATCAGGTTGCTCAGAGTCCCAAACAACCAGACCTGGAATGGTTTCTGGGATGGAAATGCTCAACATCATGCTCATTACTCCTCACAGACCAGCCAGTGTTGCAAGCAGGTTGACTGTTAGACCAGAAAACATTTTCTCCTTTAAAATATCTCTGGAATAGCACAAAACTGGCTCCTTCTTACACCTTTGAAGCTGGGGAGTTCTACTGACAGTGTGAGTCATGGTGCCCCATGCTTTGTGAACTCAGTTGCCCATGTTACAGTCACTGGCACTCAAACAGACACCTGGTGTGAAGGGCTGCTGCCACCTTTCCTTTTCCTGGTTTTGGCAAATGAATGTTCTTAGAACTGCATGCCAGTTAATGTTGAAGGATTCCCTAGTTTGGGAAGTGTGACTTTGCACACTTCTGTCTAAATCTGCTGCAAGCCTGTGTATTTTACCAAACCTCATGTTTTTTGTTTGCTTCTTTCAGGTTTACATTTTGCAGTCAAAGAAATCAGCAGTTATTGATTCTCCCTGTTCTGTACATCTGGAACTGACTAAAATTGGGGCTTAATTTGCCTTTTTTCTCATTTGCAAGAAAAGATTGCAGCTTGTTGGGGGGAATTGTATTGACTTCAGGCAGATTTGTACAGAAAATGGCTTGATGTTGCATGATCTTTCTCCAAAGGCTTTTTGCTCAGCTGCATGTTTGTACAGCAGAATATTTTCTGCTGTTCTTCCTCCTACCTATTCTTTCAAGAAATACCATTTCAGTCTGATCTGACAAGCTCATACTGCTCCAGTGGAACAACTTGCCCATACATATTGTGGTGTTGTATTAAAGAGCTGCCTCATTATTGCAGTGCAATGTGTATCTGCAGCATGTGTCAAGGCTTGTTCCATTTGAACATGTTTGTCTTATTGGAGGGGGAAAAAAAAATAACTAACCTTTTAGAACTGTCACTGACAATTAATAACCTCAAAAAACCCCACAAAGAATAGCACAGCATAAGGAATGCCTTGCTTTTATGGTACCAAGGAGGAAATAAAGTATTGGAGCCAATTTGGAAACCAGCTCTGTGCCCTAGGTTGAATGAATGCCCAAAATGGGGAGTGCCATGTAAGGAGACAGCTGATGGCTGGAAGCATCAGGGATGAGAATGCTCCAGGGACTGACCCTGGTCCAGGCAGGGCTGAGGTCAACCCTGCCTGTTATCCAGGTGAGTGGATAGTTGGGAAATGTGCTCTTCTCCTTAGTGCCCTTTCAGTGTCATGGAAATATCTCCTGAATGTTTAAGTCATTTGCCAGGAGAACTTAAAATCCTAGGGAAAAATCTCCAGTGGCATTCAGAACACCCCCAAGTGCCACCAGCTCCATGACTATTTGGGAAACCTATATTAAACACCTAATTGATGCAGTTTTCCTTATTCAAAATCCACTCTTTTAGCCAAAAATAGCTAAAAATCCAAATTGTACACATTTGGACCATTCTGTTTTTCTTGCTGGCAGGTGGAACAGAGACAGGAGTTTTAAGTCCCTTACCTACAAGGTTTAATATCAATCTTCTACCAGTAATACTAATTTTATACTGACATAGCCTCATTCCCATCATTGGTGCCATCAAAATTACCCAGGTGTCAGCTCTGCTCCAGATCATTTCCATGGATCTCTGGCCAGGTGAGGAGGATGTGTGAATCTCCTGGGGTAGTTTGACACCTGCAAAGCCCCTGGATTTGGTTGCTCTCCAGGGTGAGGCTGGACTGTCACTTCTTGCCTGTTTTTGCCTCGGGAGCCCATCAGAAAAGTGGATCTCACCATATCCTGTTTCAAACTGCTCTGCTGTAGCTGCTGCTGGTGTTACAAGAGGCATCTCTTGTGCCTGATTCATCCCATTTTCAAAAGATAAAAGTATTTGGTGGTTGTTGTTTTGTGTGTGGGGGGGTTTGTTGTTGTTTTGTTTTGGTTTCCTCAGGATATACTTAAATTTCTTATTGCTCTATTCAAAACCCTGCTGTGACCCAAATCTGAGCTGTCCCAGTGACTAAGAACAGCTCTAACCTCAGAGGATTCAAATGTGCAATGCAATCTGAACAGCAGAAGGGAAGTGAGATGACTCTACCATTGCTAGATAAAAGCAGGTCACTGGCTTTTATTTAGAGCTTGCTTTGCTCTTGCCATCAGGTGGTTAGAACCAGGAGCTCCCCTTCCATATGAGTTTGAAGCTACTCTCTATATTTTGGATCTGCTCTGAGGAGCAGAAAGCCAAACTTTGCTTTTGCTTAAATCAGATTTAGGAAGATATATGAAGGAGCTTGGCTAGCATGGCTTCTGGAGCTGCTGGAAGAGCAGAGTGTGGCTGAACACCCTCCACTTTGCAATCTCTTTGGTGCTTTTTACCTGCTGACTTCTGTGGAATGACTTCCTTGCTGTGTGGGGTCCCTCTGAAGACAGCAGGTCCCATTGCTTTCAGGACAGAGAATGAACAAGACTCCAAGGAGAGGAAGATCAGGCTGGAAGTACCAACCTTTCTAAGTCATGCAGGGCAGATTGAAATGGCTTGAAGCAGATCCTGCTGGAGCGTGGGACGCAAGCCTGTCCACGACTGCTTCTGAGCCTCTCTTTCCTTTCCCTCCTTAGCCTGCAGAGATTCCTGGCATGCAGGGCTGTTTGTACTACTGATATGGCTCTCTTCTACTCTTACTAAATGAAGCAGAGCAATTCCCATTGCTCTCAAGCTGGACTGTGTTGCCAGCACTCAGCTCGCTTGGAAAGCTTTGGTCTGCTCGCACACATTCAGCACATGCACTTTTAAGTGGTTTCCAGCACTCTCTGCACAAAGAAGGGGAAAGGATAATGATCCTGTGGAGATTTTGGAAATGAGCATGGTGTCCAGGCTGACTTTCAAGATCTTCAAGGTTATGTGCTTTGCTGTTCTTTTGTCCTGCTCCAAGGCAAGGGATGAAGGCAAAGATCATCTAAGGTAGTTAAAGTCCTTGTTTCCAAGCACATCTCCACACTTGTCATTGGGATTTTGGTTATTGCCCTCAGAGGGTGCAGAGCTCTCTGTAAAAGCAGCACCTGCTTTTTCTCCTTTTCTACCATTTCATTCTATGAGATGCATTCTTTCCTGAAATGCTCCATGACTGCATGATCCTAAACCTTGACACACTTGGATTTTACTGCAATCTTTGCACATGTCCCTGGCAATGGTTTGCAGTCCTTAATTATGACTGTTATGTTCAGTACAACTGAACTCAAAACTTGAGGCCCAGAGCTGGTCTTCCTGCCTGAAACCCTAATTTCATCGCTTTTTTGAGTAGACATGGCTGCCAAGGAAGCAGAGCTGTGTTGCTTCAAGGTGAGGCTGCTCCCCAGTTTCCCATGACCAACCTTTTGATGCCCTGGTGAGCCACCATGTCCACAAGACCCAGGTCCACCAAGCTGGGTGATCCCAAATGAAAATAAGAGAAAATGAGGAGTTTCCTGGCATTTTTTCCCCAGGGGTCTTGGGCATGAACTGGAAAAAAGGTTCTCCCAGGGAGGTTGAGCATCCATCTTGCAGGGTTGTGGTAGACCCCAAAGCACATTGTCTGGGACCAGTTCCCACCCTGCAGCATTCCAGGCCAGTGCTGGGTTACTCAATCCTCCCTTTTTTACCAACCAGAACATTTTCCACTGTGCCCCATCTGTACTGCAGTCCTGGTAGGGAGCATGGGGATGGAGACTATTGTATGAGAGCTCACTAAATCTTTCAGGAGTTCTAGGTATTTGGGCTTATGCCCTGAGGAACATTTCCATCCCTGTTCCTGTGCTGCTCTTTGGTCCTGCAGTGGCTCTGCTGAATTCTTTTTCCAGTTCAGGTCCCCATTCCCTGGAGAAATAAATTGTAATTGCCCCTTGCTTCCTCCTGAAAGTCTCCCTGTATGGTCTTCAAACTAGAGAGGAGACATGAGCAACTGCCATAAAGTCTCAACCTCCTTTGCCCCTGCACAGAATCATGTACAGGGTAAATTTTGTGTCTTTGAAGCTGTAAGATGATTTCTTCCTTCTTGTTCTAGACATCAAGATGAGCTCTGCCTTCCTTGAATAGCTGAGGCTGTCAGGTTCTCCTAATGGAAGATGACCCAGGTTTTGAAGAGGCAGTTTCTCAAGTTCAGCAGAGCCTCAGGCCAGGCTTTGCTTTGGAGACTTAATTCCCTTTCCCACTAGACCATCTGATTATGAATAGCTGTGACTGGATGTTGTATGGCGAAATCCATAATCCCCTGCAAATTGTTTAAAGTCTTGTCCATTGAACTGCAGACCATTATCAGACAGAATCATTTATGGGATTCCATGTCTGGCAAATGCAAATATAATGTGTGCTCTGACATGTTTTGGTGTCAGATTATCTGCATTATTGGGATAATATTATATACTTCCAGGCTCTTGTGAATAATAACCCCAATTAAAACCTGATCTTTGCCAAAAAGTATAAATAAATCTGGTTTAGACAGCTCAAGAATTTCCTTGTCAAGCTACTTGATTTTTAAGTCCTCATTTTTATTTTACAAGTTAGTCTTCTCTACATCAGTCTGTGACCAGCTCATTGCTTCAACCTTTCACTTGGCTCCAAGTGGCAAACAAGGAAAAACACTTCCATGTCCAACAATCCTTGCCTGTGTGCATGCTGGATGATTTGGATCAAAAATTACTCAGTTTTAGCACATTGTGAAAGAGATTTAAAAATCTTTCTTTCTTTTTTTTACTGAGGTTAACTTTGCTGTACTGGGACAGTTGTCTAGTCTGAGCCAAGGGTTGGGGTGCAGATATCCTCAAGCAAGATCTACACCTGGAGTATCATGTCCAGCTCTAGAGTCCTCAGCACAAGAAAGACATGAACCTGCTTGAGCAGATCCAAAGGAAGCCACAAATAAGGTCTAATGATTTGGAACATCTCTGCTGCGAGGACAGGCTGAGAGAGTTGGGGTTGTTCAGCCTGGAGAAGAGAAGGCTCCAGGGAGACCTTCCTGCAGCCTTTCAGTGCTTAAAGGGGATAGTAAGAAAGATGAGGACAGACTTTTCAGCAGTGCCTGTTGGGACAGAACAAGGGGTGATGGTTTTAAGCTAAAAGAGGGAGTTTTAGGCTAAATATAAGGAAGATATTTTTCATGCTGAGGGTGGTGAGACCCTGTCCCAGGTTTTCCAGAGAGGTGGGAGATGTTCCATCCCTGGAACCATTCTGTTTCAGGTTGGTTGGTTGATTGTTTTCTCACTCTACCACTCCCTGAAAGGAGGTTGGAGCCAGGTGAGAGTTGGTCTCTTCTTCCAAGGAACAAGCAATAGGACAAGAGAAAACAGCCTTGTGTTGTGCCAGGGAAGGTTTAGGTTGAACATGAGGAACAAATTCTTCCCCAAAAGTGTTGTCCAGCCCTGGCCCAGGCTGCCCAGGGCAGTGGTGGAGTCACCATCCCTGGAGGGATTGAAAAGCTGTGTAGATGTGGTTGCTGAGGGACATGGTTTAGAGGTGATCTGGCACTGTTAGGTTAACAGTTGAGCTTAAAGGTCTCTTCCAACCAAATAGTTTATTTGATTCTCTGATTTCTAGGATTTGCTGTAACAGCCCACAAAGTGCTTTATCCTCAGGTAAATCCTCAAGGAAAAATGGTTTCCCCTTCTGCCTGTGGACAGTAGCTCAGCCTGCAGGAGCTAAACTGAATCAATCAATTAGGGATAAGAGGAAAATGAGTTTCAAGAGAGCTGCTGATAAATTTACACTCGACTTGGCAGCAGCCTGCAATGCTGGATCCAACCAAAAATTGGCTCCTTGGGTGCTGAGACATGGAGCTTCCTTGACTATTTGGCTCTGTCCTCATGAACCAATTTCAGCTTCAGTTCAAGAAGATGTGGAGAATATGCAGAACTTCCCCCAGCTCCATTCCTTCCTGCTCCCATCCCTGGGTCCTGCTGGCATTTCACAGCATGTGACTGAGGAGGTGCTGGGCTGAAAAAGTCAAACCTTCTGCTTGTGCAAAGGATGATCTGATCTGAAAGCTTCTATTGTTTAATGATGAATTCCCTGTTTGTCAGATTTCTGTCCTGAATTGTTGAACACATTTCCAAGTTCTTGCAGAAACATGAGGAAAGTGTCATTGAAATGGATCTAGACACTGTAGTTTGTTAAAACTCTCTTCACTCCCTGAATTTGACAACAGATTCAAGAAAGTTTGCATAATATTTTGAAAAATAGAATAGAGAAAAATAAAACTTTTAATCCAACTTCAATATGTCCAATACAATGAGTAAATTTGCTTTATAGGTAGCTCTGGATAAAGAACTATTGCTCAGTAAGGAATATTCACTTAATATTTTTTTTCTCCTAGACCTGACCTGAAGGTGATGTTGGGTAAACCTAGTGGCTTTGCTAATTGGTAACCAAGGAGTAAAAGAAATGGTCAAGCAATAGAAACCAGTCAAGGTGCAGCCACCAGCTTTATAAAGGTGGCAGTTTGGTGTCTTCTGTTTCAGACTATGCTATCAGAACTGAATGTCTACAGCTCATTGAAATCACTTTTCATCTGGAGCCTTGCTGCTCATTTAAGACTCTTCCCTGGTGAGGAGCTTCCTGAAGCAGGTGGTTAGAAACAGGAATCTCTGTTGAAAGCCTTGTGTTTTTGTTTATCTTCCTTCCAGGTCTGGCACAGACAATCTTTGATTTGGATTTTCCATTTGAAAATTGGAACAATTGAGATTTACCCTTTTTCCCTCAAAGTAGTGTTGAAAATCCCTTGAAGGGGCAGTGAAAATTGGGAGTTAAGGTGATTTACATTTTGGGTTAAGGAAAAGGAAGAAATAAGATAGTTTTTATGTCATTTCAACTTCCAGGAGAGCTTTTGGTGTAACAAATTTATCCCATTCCCATGGTTCCACAAAGGGCAATCCATTAACCTTTTGTGGGAGACAAACAAAATTCAGAGACCTTTGCTTAATCTGGGAACCAAAAACTTAGAGAGTTGAGGAGAGACAATAGAAATCTATTTAAGGAGGTAAATCTGACCAGAGATTAACTTTGTCCAGGGTATTTTCTAATAGGAAAGAAGCAGTGGGGTCATCCAGATCCCTTTGAAAATTTATGGCTGTGCTCAGGAATTCCTTGTACATACCAGGACTGGGAATCTGAGTAGCAGGCTGTTGTGGCAAGTAAAAAAATAAATGGTGTTATCTTGATAGCCAGATAAGACAGTATCTGCTCACATGAAGTCATTTGGAGAATATTGTTTGTGAAAACCTCTTTGCTTTGGACTCATTCCTTCTCCTTTCCGTTTTCTGATAAAAAATCCTAAACACCAAGCAGTTAAAGGCTGCCATAAAACTGAGAAGAAACACTGACACTGGTGCTTTATCATGCTCCATCTGGGAGGCAAGCCAGCTCTTCCTACTTCAAGTTTATTTCTCCTACTCTGCTTTACCTCAGATAATGTCTCATAAACAGTTAAGAGGGTCATTTATAAACGTCTCAGAATGGTTATTGCTCTCATCATAGGCTTTGGATCTTCGTGCTTTCAGCCAGTGAACATCAAGGTAAAAACCAAAACAAATTCCCAAACCCAGAGCAGTGGCTCTTTGGGAATGTCTCCTGCTCACAGGAGAGAAAAACTGCTGGTTTTCTGCACCTTGTGGTTTAAATGGTGAGCTTCATCTCTCAGATGAAGTAAGACTTGCTTTCCAAGCCTGGTATAAGATTGAACTTCTGCTAAACCATGGACTGAGATATCTAAACCAAGAGCTTAACTGGAGCAGTTTAGCAGAATAAAGCCCAAAAGAAGTGGGTTACTCAGCAGCAAAGTCTCTGGGAGGCAAACCACTAAATTCAACCAAGCCTAGATGCATTGTACACAAGATTTTGTCCCAGCTTTGTTAAATGAATTAAAACTGCTGGTAGCCAGTGACAGCAGCACGTGTTGGGAGGGCACAGAAGATAGCTCTCTCCTCTTCAGTTGCACCTTGCTTGTAGATGCTTCTGTTTTGGGGAGAAGAAAGACCCCTATCATAGCTGATCTTGTTTTTAGGGAGAAGAAAGACCCCTACCACAGATGCTCTTGTTTTGGGGAGAAGAAGGACCCCTGCCTGCAGATATTGCCTGGTTGCTTGCAAAACCCAGATGCCTGTCCCCAGATCAGTAGGCACATGATATATCTTAATGTCCCCATAAAATGTGGCACATTTATGCCCTGACTCTGTCAGCATCTGATTCCCAGAGCTGGGAATGCCAGCCATGCCCTGTAAGCCAGGCTCTGCAGTGCCTGAGCCACGAGGAGCAGGGCAGCAGCACAACACAACCATGCTCAAACTTAGGATGAGCAAAAGCAGCATCCATGTGCCCTGTTTGGAGCAGAGGCAGCCATGAGGGCTCCTTCCCCATGCTCCTGTGTGGGTCAGGTCACTCTGTGACAAGTCAGTGTGTGGCTGATTCCTTGTGACTGTGTTTGAAGAGGTAGGCAGCAGAAAAAGACATTTACAATAATCTTTCATGTTCTCCAAAGGGGAAAAAAAAATCCACCTGTGTAATCTTTTAAGTTAAGCTTCCCTCAGGTCTTGTTTAACATTATGAAAATGGCAGCTCATATAATTTTATTACCTGAGCTAAATATGATTCTTTGTCTTCCAGCTATTTCTCCTAATCCATATCAATAAAACTACTAGGGGATAATGATTTTATAGGCTGCTGCTTCTTCATCTTCTTTCTTTTATTACTCCAAATGTATTCTCTTCAAATAAACCTAATTAATTTCACAATTAGAAACCCCAAGTGCCATTACACAACACATGAAGCTAACCTCAGCCAGGAATGTGGAAGCAGAGATGACCAGATATTGACTCATGACATCTGAGCTCCATAAGGATTCCTGGGAAGAACCTGCTGAATTGAGAGGGAAAAAAAATGGGGTTTCCTACTCTGTTTGTTCTGAATTGTTTGAGGATGGACTACTTGGGGAGGTTCTGCTCTGAGCATAGCTGCTTTTCTTTAGCCAAAAGGAAGAGAAAACTTTCCCCAGGTTTATTGTGTGTGGAGAAGGTGGTGGGTTGGTGGTCTGAAGCTCTGGAGAAGGTTGCATCTGACCAGAGAAATCAAACTACAGGAGGTACAATAAATCAGAAATATTTATCTACTGCAAATAAAAGGAAAAATCTAACTGCTTTGAATAATGGGATGTGAGACTGGGGCTTGTAGACACCAGCCTCATCTCTGATGCTGGCCTTGAGCAAATTGGTTATCTTCTATTCTTCTGTTGGCTATTTTTAGGACTAGAGAAATAGGTTTGAGTCGTGCCTGTAGTCCCTGCTCACTAAGGGGCACTTTTTGCCTGCTGCAGTCAGTGTGGATTGCTGCTGGAGCTGGCATGAGTGGATGTATCATGGCCTGAGCTTTAGTGAGGCAAAATCCTTTTTCCTGCCACACAATATATGCCATTGTAGGCAGGGTGTATAAGTTACCCTTACATATAGGGAAACTAAATGACCATGAAGCTGGCTAAGTCACACTGTCTGTATTGATTGTCTGAGTCTGCAGAGATTCCACTATGGGATCCCAGTGATGTAAAAACAAAATGAAGTGCTCCCCCTAATTATAGGTCTGTGCACATAGAGTTGCCTTTGAGTATTTGCAGCTGTCAGGTTCAAATAGTTCTGCTAACTGTGGCTGTGACATTTGTTCAGCAGATGAGGTAAGAAGAAAAGATAAAGGGGCAACAGCCTGGTTTGAGGAATGGAAAGAAGATCTGATACATAAAGGGATGCCATGGAGCATTGTAACATAAGTTTGAAGGTGGACTTGAACACCCCAGATTTGGCAACTAAAAGGAAAGAGCAGGTGGTATGCTAGCAACACTGGAATACAGCATGGAAAAAAACACCTCATGGCAGAAATGACTGAGAAATACTTGTTACTCCAAGCCCACAGTTGGCAAGGATGAGTGTCAAGGTTTCTCTCAGGAAGGGTTTATGGTCCTTGAGTAGTTTGTGTCATTGAAGTTGTCATTAAGAAAGCTGGGGAGGGACTTTTTAGGATGTCAGGGAGTGATAGGACTGGGGGGAATGGATATAAACTAGAGGAGGGGAGATTTAGATTGGATATTAGGAGGAAGTTCTTCACTGTTAGGGTGGGGAGACAGTGGAACAGGTTGCCTAGAGAGGCTGTGGAAGCTCCATCCCTGGAAGCTTTGAAGGCCAGGCTGGATGGGGCTGTGGGCAACCTGAGCTAGTGGGAGGTGTCCCTGGCAGGCAGGGGGGCTGGAACTATGGTGATCTTTAAGGTCCCTTCCAACTCTGACAGTTCTATGATTTCTGTCATTTTTTCCCATGGAAGGAGGGCAGTGGTGTGCAGATGTTTGCCTTGCTCTACAATAAATAAGCAAACCCTTTGTGCAGATGCATGCACCCCCAGGCTTTCCTGCAGAACAACCTGGGGCTTGTGCCTGCTTCACCCTGCACCATTCATGCATCTCCCTTCCTTTCTCTTCACTCTTCCCAAGCCATGCTGAGGTTTCAAGCCTGGAACACCCTGCCTGTGTCTTGCATAGCTGACTTTTCTCTTTTTATTTTATTTTTTAATGCATGTAGATAATTTTTTACACATTTCTGTCCTTAGTGGCTCTCCTACTCTGGGTGGAAGCCACGAGGTAATGACAGAAATATAGTTTTGCAAAGGCTTCCACTGAGAATTCCATCATGACATTGCTGACAGGAGATACCTTAAAAAGAAAGCCCTGTAAGGAAAAACACATGGTTGGGTTTTTGGTGGTTTTTGACTCTTTTCTGGTGGGGTGGAAGAGGAGGGAGGAAAGATTAGTAGCCTATTCTCCATGTGTATGTCTTAGATCTATGATCTTTGCTGCAGAATCCAACTGTGCAGATCTATCAAGTTCAGCCACGCTGGAGTATGCCACACAGGTGGATGGTTTAATCTTGACAGTTGAGCTTCCAACTGAAA
Organism: Galbula dea; assembly: GCA_013399015.1. NCBI lineage: Eukaryota > Metazoa > Chordata > Aves > Piciformes > Galbulidae > Galbula > Galbula dea. Next base: position 3,210,258 of record VWZX01007460.1, read on the forward strand.
GGAGACAGAAAGAATGAGGTGAAAAAGCATGCTAAAACCTGTTCAGCTCCCTGTCAGGCTTTGGAGCTGTTCTGCTGGATAACACTGCTGCCTGTAAAACAAAGGCAAAGTGATGGGTGACTCCTTTCAGCCAGAGAGATGATTGGTTTTCCTAAAACAAAAGCAAAATAGCAAGGGCCCTCCCACCTCAGCAAATAAAGGAGACAGGGAGCAGCTGTGCTCTGATGAGGAAGGAACAGTAAGGTGGGTATGACCTTGGAGAAGTTTAGACTGAATGCAGCTGAGATCCTTGAGCAGAGTCTGTGTTTCATGGGAGAACCATAGAATCATTCTGGTTGGAAAAGCCCTCTGAGATCATCAAGTCCAACTGCCCACCCAACACTACCATGCTCATCACTAAACCATCTCCCCAAGCACCACATCTACACATTTTTGGAACACTTCCAGAATTATCCCCAAATCTGTACATCTAGGGCTAAACCCAGGTCACCATGGAGTTCCCATTTCATCTAAATAGTCCAAACCATCCAGCTGTCAGCAGACATCTTTCAGAGATGCCTTCCCTGCACCACACCCTCCTGCCTCTGAAATGCAGCAGGTTTGGGTCCACATTGCACTTCTGCTGCAAAAGCCTAGCTGCATGCATAAAGCTAGCATGGCTTGGGTTAACATTAAAAAAGGGAAATGTTAATGAAATGCTTAAGCACATACCTATGACACAATCTGAAACAGGTGGATGTGGAGCAACTGAAGGCCTCCTGCTTCACTCAAACCATATGTGAAACTCCTATTGCCATCTGAGGAGCAGTGATCAAGGGCAGGAGATGGCTGTTAGGGAGCTTGATTTAAAACTGACTTTGGAAAGAGTAATTGATGCTTTGGAGCCTCCTCAGATGTGTACCCAGTAGGAAATTTTGTAGCTACACCTGTTTACACATCTTTCAGCTCACCCAGATGCTAATGAGAAACCCAGCCCTTGTGGGCACAGAGAGAAAATGTAACAATTACTGAACTCCAGAAAGAAAATGGGTTTCAGTGACTGATTTATCAGCAGGATTTGCTGCAGGACAGATAATTCACACCAGGAGTTTTGGGCTATGCTTAGATTTAGAGGTGCAAGGCCAGAGACTGTAGCCAGCTGCCCTGGTAAACCTCCAGTGCTCTGGAGCCAGAGATGGTCCAAGGTAGAGCTCCCTTCCACTTCCCTTTCATTTTGTTTGCACCCACATTTTTAATCACTGGCTGCCCTTCCCATTTGTGAAGAGTTTTAGACTTCATGAGGCTTCAGATAGCTCCACTCTTTCCATTGAGATATATTCTTCATTCCTCTATCCTTGGCATCATGTGCAATTGAGGGCTTCATGCTGCACCATGGTTCATTGGGGTCTCAGCATCTGTTTAACAACCTCCTGCCCTCAGCCCTAGTAATTAGTGCTGCCTGGTCATTTGAGTCCAGAGAAACCAGTGTCCTTAGACTTGGGAGTGAGCTACCAGCTTATCACACTCAATCCTTGATGGTCCTCTTCTAGCTGCAGAATGCTGGAGCATGTCTTGGCTCTCTGGAGAGCTCTCTGCCCACATCTGCAGAGAAAGCCTTCAGAAGCAGCCTCCTTTGGCAGAACTGAGACACGATTCACCTTCCCAGAAATCACAGACTGGTGGCAACTACTTCTTCAAAGGGCACAAAATAAAGCTCAGTGTTAGAGGACCTGTGTCCTCCTTCCTAAAATCCTCATGAACTTTCTCCTCCAAAACCACCACCTCCTGAACAAGCTTCCCCAGGCAAGTATTGAGGTGAACAACAGAGACCCACGTTGAAGTGCTGCTGAAAACCTCTGCAGATATATAGAGATCCTTCCACTGGAGATGCCCAAAGCTGGAGTCAGATCATGGGGCATCACTAGCACCCCTCTGCACAGCACCAGCTGCCTGCACCTCTTCATGCTTTGAGAGTTTGGGCTTGGGAGTGGTGGGAGTGAGGAGAACGCTCGGGGAGGTTGCAGGATCAAATGGGCTCCACAAGTCCTAGTCATTAAAGTTTTGTTTGTGAATGAGCATTTGACTTTGTTGAAGATAAATACAAACATGGTAAAAGAAGAAAAAGGCTTGGAGTAAATGGCCTGGCATGTTCAAGAAGCTGCTCCTGCAGTTTTTGGATGTGATTACCCTGGTGTGAATATCCTCCCATCAAAGCTGCCTGAAGACTCCAACCCCAAGCTCATCATTTCCCTTCCTAAAATCAGATTGCAAATAAGCAACAAGACTTCTGCTTAATTACAGCTGGAGGAGTGATGTTTGGGCTGTGATTCATGTTAGATTTCACACTGATAGACACAGAGAACATGTGCTGATACCATCTGCAGATCAAGCACAGCTCCCTGGCAGCAGTGGTAGAGATCCACACCATAGCATCCTGCTATGGTTCATCCCTGCCAGGTCCCCTTGGCCTCAGTGGGAGTCACCCTGGGACCAGCCAGCACATTTATTTTCTGCAGCTTTCCTACCATGCAGCCTCACTTCCTGCTTTTCCTCTAGTCTCTGAAAGCCTTGGGAATGGGAAGACTCCTTTTTTCTCTTTGCATAAGCAGGACATAAATTCAAAGGGTTCTGCTGAATATTTGTTAAGATGCATATTTATGTGCAAGACCCTCCCTACCCCTCAGAAACCATTTAGTTAAAAGAGGATAAAGATGATTTACTTATGCCTTAGGGCTGTTGCTATTTAAACACTGCACATTTAGGTCTATTTACTCTGGTATTTACTAAAAAAGCAGAGTTAAATTAGCAGTCCTTGCCTCTCCTGAGCATTTCTGAAAGCTCTTTCAGCACTTCTTTCAGGGAGCAAACTGTGGGATGAGCAAACCATGTCTGGCTGAAGGACAAGGAGAGCAAACACCCTTTGCCAGTGGCCACAGGGCAAGAAAATGGTGTTCAGGGATTCCACAGTTTGGCAAACTGCTTGGTTTTGGTGAAAAACCCCAGCTTTGCAGGTTGTGTGGTAGCCATGGAATGGATGCAGCATAACTGAGATTTGCTCTGTCACTCACTCAGGTTTGTATGCAGGTTGCATCCCATGAACTCTATAAATGGTACCTAAGGAGCAAAATCTCTGGAATTCTCCCCCTTAGAGCTTGACAAGGTTTTCCCTTCTGCCCAGGGATATTAGCAGTAACTACACTGGTGCAGTTGATAACTGGCTGGTTGTGCTTAATGACCTGAGGCACCTCAGCTCCTCTCAGCTGGCTCCCAATCCCCAGGAAATGCACCCTGGCTTGATTACTGTTGCCTAAAGACTCACACATGTACCCTGAGAACCTTCTTTTCATTAACTTAACCTGTGCCCAAAGAGCTGTTGCAGGAACATATTTTTTCAATCAGATACTGCATTTTCAATTAAATGACTTGGTTTCTCCCCTTTTTCTCTTCCTTCTCTGCTGTACAGGAGCTATCTGTGTTTAATGCTGTAATGGGATCTTGCCATAACAATGCTTGTGTTCTTCTGAAGTGATGGCAGCAGTGATTAAGATGTGTTCTTGGTTTTCATTAGCTGTATTTGTACCACAGGGATATGCAGTGTGCCTCAGAGCAAAGACTGTTCCTGAAAAGCCAGGACAAGATGTGGCAGATGAGACTCTTTTTCATAGAGAAAAGTCACTGAAGAAACTTCACTCAAGCAGGAAGCTCTGTACTCCTGTACCTGCCTGCCTGGGCTTCCCCTGCAGAAGACTTTGGCAGTGGTTTAAGAAGCAAGCAGACACTTTTGCTGTGAGCATTCTGAATGCTCTATGGCAAATGTTTGCAAAGCAGCTGAGAAGAAAAGCTGCTGGGGCAGAGCTTTGGGTTGTCAGGCTGCCACTGAGGAGCTGTGACCTGAAGATGTTATGGCTTTGGGGAGTGCCAGCAGAGTTGAATTAAGCAGGAATCAGAAAGCCTTGTTGAACAGTGAGGTAAGAAATTGGGGAGCATTTCCATGCCAGAAACTTTCATCTTCTCCTTCTAAATGACCATTCCCCAGAGCTGTTAGACCATGTCTGTTCCATGTCCCAGGCTTGGATCAATCAGAGGATGGAGTTCAATATTGGTTTTGTATAGATTTCATTTCATTGCTATTATTTTCATTAAAGTTGTTTTAGTTTTCTAATCCAGAAGTCTCTCCCCCTTATTCCCTTTGTCTACCTTTTGGGAAGGGAGAGGAGGTCAGAGAGCATCTATCACTCATCTAGTGCCTGGTCCAGCCTCAACTCTTGGCATGCAGGAAGGGCAGGATGCAGGCTGAGCACCCTGGATGCTCAGGGCTCCCATATGGCTTCTTTGCCCACACCTGGAGCAAGAGAAAGAATATGGGCAATTTATTCTGGTTTCTTTTTATCACCTAAGAGGGAGAGAAGATGCCTCAGTGTAATTTTCTTTTCCAAAAGGATTTTGCATTGTTAATATGACTTCTGCAGTCTTCTGAAGAAAGTTATGCAAAAGAAATGATGTTTGAAGCAATTTCCTTTGTGCAACAAGTTGAAGAGCTCAGCAATGCAATGTGAAGGAAATAGCTTTGAAGCAGAGTTGTTCTTTGTTCTTGGTTTCAGTGGTGAATTTCTTAGAGCTCACATGGCATGGAGGAGATCTTTTTTCAGCAGAAAACCAGTAAAAAAGAGGAAAAAAAATGCCCCTTTGGCATGTTTAATGGAAATCAATCTGAACTGGGATTTTTTAGCTGTTAGTAAATCAATGCCATCCCCATGCTCTCTGGGAATATTTTCCTGTTCCTTAAAGATGATGCTGATATTTATTTAGAAAAGAAAAAGTCTGGACAGTGTTTGGATCATGGTGAATTAGACACCAACAGTGCTTTAAAGCTGTCCCAAAGGTGTGTGAGCTGCTACAACCCATCTTCGAGAGGACAACCATTGTATTTGGCAGCCTGCTCACTGCATCCTTCTTACAAGGTCACACTATGCTATGCACCCCTGTCCCTGCTAATGGTTGCTCTGAGCAGAGCTGGAAGTGGAGAAGCTCTCCCTAGGTTATGAATTTCTCAGAAAATACTTTTCCTGTGGCCTGAGACTGCTGAAATCAAAATGCCTGGAAGTGGTCCTTGCTGTGTGCTGTGTCTTCAGCTCCTTAGCAGAGGTGCTTGGTAAATTGGGCAGCAATTTACCTCTGTCCTGGGAGGTTGTCACTCATCCCTCGTAGCAGCTTCTGCCCAAAGTGCTCCATCACCATGGCAGCAGCAAACCCTCACTTGTTCCTTTCTATGGATCAGAAGCAGAAGAAAGACACAGCCAGGGAAGGGAGGAACAGGTCTACATGTCTTGGTGTCAACCTCTCAAATGGGCTTATTTCAGGGTGCATGAGCCCTGCTGAGCACCCACCCCACCCACACTATGTGGGGACAGGGGTGACACAGCACCAGGCAGACTGGCCACAGAGCACAGACATGTCTCTAGAGCTGATTGTACTTTCCATGGTACCACTGGGTACCACTGGCATGCCAAGGCTCTTGTCAGGTCAAGGAAATATCATGCAATCAATCTACCATCTGAAAGTTTCCTTCTGGTTTTCATGCTCAAGTTACCTAACTGTCACTTGCTATCATTTACCTTTTATATTCATTAGTTTTCCACATCCTCCAATGTCACAGCTCTTGTCTTAGACACAAGCAGGAGAGGCTCTAGGAGATAAGCCCCAACCCTGGGAATTAGGAACCAGAATGTTCTTCTAGATACCAGCTTTTGCCCAGTCTCATGGAACTGGGAGGATTGGCCAGAGACTTCTTCAGAGCACTTCTTAGAAGGGATGCTGCAGGATCCAGCACCAAGCCTTTCTCTGACCTTTTTTCCTGCTAGAAACATGCAAGGAAAGGATGTTTCTGGGATGTTAGTGCAGATATTTCCAGGTCCTGAGTGTGCAATGTGCATCCCTTGATGCTCACACTACAAACCCTTATCCAGTTAATTGCTGTGTGTAATTGTTTCCCTGTTGCAGCCTTCTCGTCTCTACAGGCATCCCAAGCTAGGGGAGGCTGCAGGAATAAAAGGTCTCTCCTTCATCCCCACTGCTAGAAGAGAGGCAGAAGGGCTGCATGCCCAGTTAACACTTGCATTATCTGCCCCAATATGCAACCATCTGGTTCTGGTGAAGGTTTTTGATCTCTCAGCCTGGTTTGATTTACGTGGCAAGAGCAGCAGCATTCCCATCAGGAGAGACGAGCGCCATGGTTAATGTCACCACTGCTTAAGGGTAAAGCTGGATGCCACCAAGGCTAAGTTTTACATTGCCCCTTATTGGACACATGTGGTGAGGGAAAAGCTCCCTCCTCGCCCCTGGCCCATTCTGGTTGGGTTTGGGCCAGGCAATGTGAAACCCCTTTGAGCTTTGCAATGCCTAATGTCTTGGTTTGTGGGAATGTTGTGAAAATGATACTGAAGGGTATTTTTGCACTACAAAAAAACCTCCAAACAACCCAAAACCAACTCAAAACCAAAGCAGGGATTTTTAGCTTGGTAGAAGGAGGTTTCAGGCCTTTGTCATGATGACAGCAGCAGCAGGTTTGGTGTCCATATGATGAAGAGCTTCAAGAAGGTGTTTTGTGAGGGCAGGGCTTCTGGGAGAACACTGACACCATCCCTTTGCAGGTAGGTAATATAACAGTGTCACACACTGCTTATCTTATGTCCTAGGTCATCCTCACAAACAATGATGGTCTTTCTGATTTTCCTTCACCTCCCTGAAGGTGTAAAATAGTATATTCAATTGTTCCATACTTGAAACTCCTCGTTGTGGTTGGGTTTTTTCAGCTCTGTGTCATTAATACCATGTAATAGGACAGATCATGATGCATTGATGGTTGGACTTGATGGTCTTGGAGGTCTCTTCCAACTTTAATAATTCTGTAATTCTGGGCTTATCACAGCTTTTTACACTGTTTCCTTTATTACACAACATATTGCGAAGTTCATGAATGAAGATCCGTTAGTTCCAGCCAAGGGATGTGATGAAGGGATTGGTCCTACCTAGGAGGTTCTCTAACATGAAATATGAAGTTAGTCTGATCCAGAGCTAGTTCCTAGTGAAATCCAGTTGCTCCAGGATGATGTTCATTAAAAGAGCATCCTACTGGCACACAGTATTTTGGGATGGAGATGGAGGAGAGGTGACTTCAATTGAAATGTCACAGGGAAGTCTGGAGGTCAAAAACATTCTGACCCAACCTGGAGTGAGTGCAGCCTTCTGCAGCAGGCAGGGCTAGTAAGCCCTGCAAAAAAGGGATTAGTTAAGGTTTGGGTGAGTTTCTGTGATGTAGATACTAGAAGGAATTTTTATGGGATCTGGCCCTGGAATCATGAGGATTAAATAGCAAAGGGAAAACCAACGTGCTCTTCGTAACTGAGAGCACACAGAAATGATAGTTCTTGGAGCAACTGGAATTTGGGTCTCAGTTGCCTGGAGCAAGCCTTTTCCAGCCATCTGAGCACAGAGGGAGGGAGGGCTGAAGGAATAAGTTGAAGCAACCCTGGATTTCTTCATGGCTTCAGGAAGGATGTCCCATGGTGGGAAAAGAGGCCACAGCTCCCAGAGTTTTCTTCAGAGCCACATGGGAAAGCTCCACGTGTGCTGAGTTGGAGGTGCTGAAGTGAAGGTTCCACAGCACAATGTCAAAGCACAAGACAGGAAACAAATCCTTTAGGCTCTCAGGATGCTGCTATGCCATCCTGATCAGGGGTTTCACCAGCAGGGGCTGAGATGCTTCTTGCATATTCTGCTGTTGAAATGAACCCAAAATACAGCAATGTTGTGGTCAAGCTTCCAGGAGAGAATATGGTCTAGAGGTTTCAGAACAGGACTTGAAATCAGTTCAGGGTCCACTCCTGGTAATGGTGCTGTGGGTGATGCAGTGGAAGGATGCTGAGATGGCAGTGTTGGTCCCTGTTGAAGCTGTGCTGTTCTTCTTTCCCAGAGCCCTAGCAGCACTGGGGTGGGAAGCAACAAAGCCAGGGGATGCCTTTCCTGTTAGCTATCTTGCATTTGGAGTTGGGTCATTGCCTCTGCTGCAGAAGGCAGTTGAGAGGAGGGCAGGAACTCCAGGCCTGCAAATTAGCATCAAAGGCTTGGTGCAAGGTTTATGGGGACATTTACTGGTGTTGTTTTCATTATTTACACCAGCCTCCATTCTAGGAGTTCTCATTAAAAGTGTCATAAATGTAAAAATATTTTACAGGCCAATAAAAGTTCCAAAGCAAAAATAACATCATATAGTGGGATTTTTTTTTTTTCTTTTTTTCTCTTTTTTTTTTTTTTTCCCTTTTACAAAATGCTGTGTGGTATCATCTTGAACCTGCTGATTGCTGATGGGATAGGAGAAGATAGTTCACTCTGGTGCAGTGTCAGGGGGCAGTCTGGGGCTCAGCTTTGATGCCAGCCTAGTGATTTGTCAGGGAATGGATAAGTCTCATGGTGGCTGACTTTAATGAGAGTGTACTAAACAAAACAGAAATCTTTCCCTTTCCCTTTTCCCTTTCTCCTTCCCCTTTCCCCTTTCCCCTTTCCCCTTCCTCTTCCCCCTTTCCCCTTCCTCTTCCCCCTTCCCCTTCCCCTTTCTCCTCCCCTCCCTCCCCTCCCTTCCCCATTCCCCTTGGAAAATCAGATCATTTATATGATTATTTTCTAGTTTTATTTATGATTTAAAAAAGCAGGAAATGTAGCCAGAAAGGCACTGGAAAATAAGAGACAGGCAAAGAGAAAATATATTAATATTTTCAAGTTCCTCTATAAAATCTGTTTGCATAAACACACTGTGTGCAGCCAGACCTGGCCTATAGATCTGGAATGATGCTAAGTAAGGAGAGTGATATCTGCCAGTTCCTCTGTTATGATTCTGGGATGTGCAGTTCTCTGCAGAAGGACACAACTAAAATGAGGAAACACTTTGGAATGAACTCAGCTTGGAGGGAATCCAAAAATCTTGTGGAATGGGTGGAGAGGGGAAAAAAAAATGAATTTAACCATTAAATCATCCAGCAACTTGCCATCTGCAGCATTTATCTCCACGTCCCAAAGATAATAATGTTCCAAAGTCATCATGACATCTAAACATCTTTGATCACAGAGCAGACAAATTGGTCCAAAATTGCTAAATTTGGCTATCTCACCAGGGTTATCCTAATAAATACTGAGTCAGCTCTGCAAGAGAGTGCTTTGCAAAAGCCTGGAATGAATGGAGATGTACTTGACCTAGAAGAAGCTGGAGGTGTTAGCTGCAGCAGCCACTGGACCTCCACTTGTTTGGAAGCAAATTTATGATTCCTGGGTTTCAGGCTCTGGCATCTGCTGGGGATATTTTTGTTTATTCAGGCTGACTCCTGCAAGCTGCCTTCATGATTTTGCAGGAGTGAGGACTTCTGCTCACACAGGGTTTCAGTCCCAGTGCAAGATAAGCCTAAGCATGGGGAGAGGGAATGGGACAGAACTGGTGTCTTCCAGCAGAACCTTCTGCTCACTGCCAGGATCAGGAGAGCTCCAAAGAGCTGCCACCACCACCACCACACCCCAGACCATTCATGGCACAACCAGCACATTCTAAAGAGCCACTGTGGAAATCCAGGCCAAGAACTGAGGGTAGCCAAGAGAAAAGGCTGAAGAGTTTGCAGCCCATCTAGCAGGAACCAGCTGAAGACTTAGAGACATCCTTGCAATGGCACTGGAGATTATTTTTGGGCTTTTGACCTCAGTCTTCCACTGCTGAATTTTTTGTCTGTGCCTGTGACCAGGGTAGGGAGTTTCCCTGCAGGGCTACACAAAGGTGAGGTATGAGCCAGCCAAAGGTCAAGTAACTTTTCGTAGCAGGAAAAAACCCAAACCACTTCTTTTTATTTTTATTTTTTATNTGTTTGTATTATTTTATTTTTATTGTATTTTAATTTTTGTTATTTTATTTTTATTTCTCATTAAAATTTCTTGGTTTATTTTTATATTTGAAATTTAAAAATAAATGATTTTATTTCTCTTTTTATCTCGATTTCTATTTATTTTTAATTGCCCCTTTTATTTTTATTTTCACTTTTATTTTTAGTTTTATTTCCTGCTACAATGTTGGAAGGAAATGTGGAGCTGGGAATGGGATGGTGGCTGCAAGAAACCCAGGCTGGTTTTACTGCCCTAGCTACTGTACCCCAAGGCCACAATTAGGTCTGGAATCCCATTGTGCTGGGCATTGTCCAAAGAACAATCCTTGGCTGGAGGTCTGCAGTATCAATTAATCTTGGTTTGTTTGTGCAATTACTGGTTTATAATTAAACACTGCTGGTTGCTTTAGAAGGGAAATGTTCTCAGCTCAGAACTAATGAGTCCAGGAATCAGCTCTAGCTTAACCCAGGCATTGCGTAGAGACAAGGTGGAAATCATAGAGCCATAGAATCACCAGAGTTAGAAGGGACCTTAAAGGTCATTCAGTTCCAAGCCCCCTGCCAGCCAGGGACACCTCCCACTAGATCAGGTTGCCCACAGCCCCATCCAGCCTGGCTCTCAAAGCTTCCAGGGATGGAGCTTCCACAGCCTCTCTGGGCAACCTGTTCCAGTGTCTCCCCACCCCAACAAGTGTCTCACCCCCCTAACAGTGTTACCCTGACAGGAAATATTGATCTCCTTCTCACAGGTTCCTCATGGAAGTTTCCTGTTTTCAGGCAATCTTGGGGAGTTATCCCCACAGACTATGTGACCAGGACATGGAATTCCTGCCAGCCCTTTGGGAACCTGCATCCTAAAATTCCATGTCCCTAAGCCCATGGAGACAGCCGCAAAGCTGGGACTAAGACTAACTCATATCCCGGGCTGCTTCTCTCCAAAAAGTATCTCTTGGTTCTGCAAAGAAACCCCAGATATTCTTTGAACATGCCTCTACAAACCATTCTACTGCAAAGTGTTCTTGATTTGATCCAAGACTCTGGTTGACCTCCACACAAGGAAAGCTCTTTTACTCTTCTTTATAGCCTTCTATGAAACATGGACAGGAAAGGTCCTTGTAGTCACCTGTTTGAGCAGATGTTGCCTTTACAATGACTTACTACAATAATATACCAAAGGTTTTAATTTCTCATGGGCTGTGCTCAGTGTGTTTCATGGAACCAGTTGGGGATGTAAAGGTCAAGACATTTTGTGACAGGAGAAGCTTGTGGTTTGCTCTGTGTGATGTGAAATCACTCGTGGTTAAGGGAAGACAAGTTCTTGTTGGTCATTAGTTGCCTGCTGTAAGCTTCAAGTGGAAGTGGATTTGTGCTGTTTATGAGTTCTCCAAAATGTGTCTTGTACCTTCTCCCAGGTAACATGTGATAGGACAAGAGGAAATGGCTTCAAGTTGTGCCAGGGGAGGTTCATATTGGATGTTAGGAAGAATTTCCTCACCAAGAGGGTTATCAGACATTGGCACAGGCTGCCCAGGGAGGTGGTGGAATCATCATCCCTTGAAGTGTACAAAAACCATGTAGATATTGTGGTGGGGACATGGTGTAGCAGTGAGCATAGTTGTGTTGGGTGGATGTTTGGACTGGATGATCTCAGATGTCTTTTCCAACCATAATGCTTCTGTGTCCCTACTTTGGCTGCTGGCTAAAACACCATTTCCTTCTCCACAGGCTGCTGTTGGCTTTCCCATCACAATGCTCTTATCTCTTTCACTATCTCACGATTTACAGGAAATTCCAAACTGGATGCAATCACACAACTCATAGTTTGAGATGCTAATCCTTGGGCTGTCACTCCAGCTGTAACACATACAGCCTGCTCTATTAAACTTTAATGTCTACCCTAATAGCCATGTGAAGCTCAAAATCCAGGGATTAGCTTTGATTCCAGTTGATTCCAGTTTAACTCCTGATAGGCGCCTGTAGTCTTATAAAGGACTCCTTCTCTTCTGAGGAGCGCTCAGCATCTTTGCTTCAGTTTGTTTATAAGCTACTGAAAGTGGAGCTAAAGAGGTTTTTCTCCAATAGGACTACTATAAACTGGGTTTAATCTAGCTGAAGAACAGCAACAAGTCAGTTCCTCACTCTTGTGTGTGTCACAGGGAAAGAGGTGAATTTGCTTTAGCAGTGACATTCAGGACCATCTGGATTCTGCGAGTGGGTGGAAGATCAGCTATGAAGCAACTGGGTTGTGTAAGATGAGTTAAAAACTTGGCCCTGTTGAAATCAAAGGTGACATTTCCTTTGCCTTCAGTAGGGCTAAGATTACCCATGATGGTTTGGATTGGGCTGAAGGCATTGGTGTTGTTCAGACAGGTGCTGGCAAGGGAGGTAATGATTGAGTTTGGTTGTGGCGCTTGGTCATGTGAATGCTTTCTCCATGTCATGTTGGTAGGAAGGCTAAGGAAGGTGTAAGAGCAGAGGTCTGGTGATGTTCTCCTGTGTCAGAAGTAGACAGTCTTTTGCACAGTGAGTACTCCTGACTATGCTGGAAATTACAGAAACATAGAATCTTTTAGGTTAGAGAAGACCTTTAAGATCGTTGAGTCTAACTGTAAGCCTAACACTGCTCAGTCCACCACTAATCCATGTCCCTAAACTCCATGTCTACAAATAGGATGCTTCCATACTTGTTAGCTTCTGTGGACACAAGAAGACCTATTTGGATTGTAGACTGTGAACTCTCTTGAGTGAAAATGTCTTATTTCTTTTGCAGAGGAAAAGAAGGTTGCAGCTTGTTCTTAAACACAGAGATCTTGCCACCATAGGGCATGCCTGTGGCTACTCCAGGGCCTATCATTGCAATCCAGCTCCTCCTAAAGACCACCAAGGACAAGTGAAGCATCAGAAACTGCTCCTGCAGATACATCCAAGCATGTTGGTGAGCAGAAGAGGACTGCAGAGCCTCAGTAGATGCCCAATGTGGAGGTCCATCTTTGGATGCAGCTTGCAGAGGTCACATTTCTGTATACAGTCTGTAAATCTTCTCCAGCTGGCTGGGAATGGGTTTTTATGAGGATGATTTAAAATTTGGACCACAGCAATGAGTTGAACCAGGAAGGCTTTGGTTGGGACCTTTTTGGGGTTTTGTTGAGGAAATGTATTATTTTTTATGCAGCTTGCATTGGGAAAGATCTCTTGGGACCAAAGTAACATCTCCTCCAAAGATTACAAAGCCCAGAAAGCTAAACAGCCTGGCAGGGGTGGCATTTCTCTGCCATACCTCCTGGTTCATAGACTTGCTTTGGGTGGCCTGAGTGGGAAACTCATGTATCCCCTGATATCATAGCTTTGGTCTGGAGACTCTCTGGGTGAGGCAGAGTTTCCTGCAGCACATCATTCTTTCCTCACAGTTGTTCAGGGAGAGATTTCAGTTTTGCCTGCATTTGGAACAGGACTCATTACTGAAGCTTGAGATTATTTTCTTTCCCTGCAAAACTGAATTCTTGCTGTTCAGCCAATCCTCACCCTGCCAAGGCTACAGCAACCACCAGTCAGCTCCAGGTCTTCACTGTCATACATGATCTGGGTGCTCTTCTCTAAGGGAACACCTTGTTGGTTGTACTGCAGGGCAGATGATGACTTCAGAAGAGATTTTTGGGGGTGACTTAACAATTTGTTCCAATCCCTGATAGATTTTGAGGATAGTCTTTGGCTGTGAAAAACACTCACCCATCTGAAGCCAGCTTCTTAGCTTCCTGAGTATTTTATAGGGATTCAGTGTTGCTTTTTCTTGGGATGACACTGAAGGGGTACCTGAGTCTCTATTATGGGTAGGTGGAAATGTTTCCTGACTGCTGTGTGTGGTTTATAGCTATTTTTTGTGCATACTTTCAATAACCACAATGGTTACACCCATAAGCTGAAACAAGAAATCTCTTTCCCGTCTGCTGGCTCTTCTTGCAGCTCATGTATATTCTTGTTTATTCTGCAGGGCTTCCAAGATGGAAGTTTGTACAAACATTTTAAAGTTTTGAGAAACAACAACCAGAGGCAGAAGGAGAAGAAGAAAAACAAGGAGCAGGGCCATCAGCTCTCAAGTGGATCTGTGCATCCTTTGCTTTATCTTCTGGAGCTTCGAGCTGGCATCAATCTTTGTAACTGTTGGGAGATGCAGAAGCTCCTATTAGCTGCCCTGTCATGAGCATAACATGTTGTTTCTTTCATGTATATTCTCTGGTATCCATCCTCTGGCTGCATAACTCCATGCTTCCTGCAGATTAGGTACACATGAAGGAAATAACCACAGCAGATGCCACCCAAATACCTGTGGGTGATCAGATAACCCAACCTGCTCTACAGCTTTAGAAAAGCCTGAGTCAGGTGTTTGCTATCCAAAGATGTTTCCTGAAAAAAAAAAAACCAACCCACAAAAAACCCCTAAAAACATTTCTAGAGTTTGCACACTCAAGCTTGTTTAAAATCTCCTCTAGTGGCTTTAGCTGCAGAGAGATGAGTGATCTCCAGAGACACAAGGAGAAGAGGTGAAGAAGAGGGAGACAGGTGAGTGAAAAATGCTCTGCAGCTGGCACCAATGGCTGGGAGTCCTCTTGGGAACAGATGAATTTTCTACATGAAAGAAGAGCAAGTGGAGCTTGTTCATCTGGGTTGCCACTTCTGGCTGATCTAGCAGCATCTGCAGTGTCCTTCAAAAGCACAGTGAATGCTATTTTGTATAATTCATTGATTTCCATAAGATCTCCATTGGCCATGGCACCTATGCAGGGAGCCAGGTGTGCCAACAACTTTGTGATATTAAATGCAAGGAGAAAACAATGGAGAGTTTCTGATTTTCACACTGAATCCCCTCAGCTGCAGGTAGCTGTTGGCATTAGCCAAGGATGCTGGCTTGGGTGTGATCCACAGAAGCTCACTCAACTGTTAAGGGGACACTCCCCATCTTCCAGACACAACTCAGTCTGACTGCAGCACTGTGGAGTCCAGGATCCATTCCAGCCCACCCTGCTGGGCACAGAGGAGCATCCACCACCCATATACCAGCAACTGAGCCCACAGCCAGTGTGGAGGCCACCGACAGACCTGAGCTGCTGACATGGTGCAAACAAAATAGCTGGGTGGAGGAGAGCCACGTCCGATGGGTTGCAGCTGTCCCACTGCCTCCTGGCCACCCCCACCCTGCTCCACATGTAAATCATCACCCTTTTCCCTTTTAACATAACAGTTGTGTCATTTAAAAGCTCAAAGAGCTGAGAAAAAAGTCGATTTGTTTAGAGAACCCATTAAAACAAATGATGAGCATTTAATAAATGGGGAAAACTGTCTCTTTGTCATAACACAGCAGTTTTTGCCTCTCAATAGCCAAACAACTGCTCAAAAGGTTACTTGTAGAGGAGTGTGTTGGAGGGAGATTTCCAGGGTCAGTTTGCACTGAGGTCCTTGCTGGGATCCCTTGGGCCAAATCCTGCCCATAGCAAGCAGAGATGGGTGCTCAGGCTGAGGTACAAGGCTGAGCTGAGCTCACTCCAGGGCTGGTGATGGAGCACAGCAGCTTTCCCCAGCCTTGTGGTACTCAGCTGGGTTGGTAGATATTACCTGCACCCTGGCAGAGGAGGGATGGGAGGACAGTGCCTCTTTACCACATTGTGCTCAGCTCTATGGGTCATGCTTGGCTGTTCTGTGGGGAGGAGATGGTGTTTCTTTAAAGTGTTGATGCATCTCTTGAACAAACAGTAGCTTGATGACTGCCTTTGGAGAGCACTTCAGCCTTTTCCTCACTTCTCATGTGAGATTTCTTTTTCTTTCCAAAACATTTCCTGATCCCAAGCTCCTTCCTTCAGGTTCAGATCTGCAGAGTGTGTGGGCTGGCCTCTCTCCAGCTGTTTAACAGATGATTGCTTTGAATTGGATTATCTTGGACAGCCAGAGAATCATCTCTGCTACACCAGGACTGCCATCACCCTGGGAGGGGAGAGAGACCAGACTGTGCTGCAAGATGCTTAAGTCAACTTCCCATCAAATGTCTCCCCCAGACAGTGTATCCAGCCTCTGGAGCTGTGATCTGACCTTTAAGAGCTATTAAGTCCTTAGTCCTTAAGAATGATTGATTACAAGCTAAACCTCCTTGTAATGAGCCTCTTTACCTTTAGGACCTACCAAAACCTGTCCTGTGTCTTGCTGCTTGGTGACTCAGGAGCCTGGAGGTAAATAAGTCCTCAGCTTTCAGGTCCACAACATTTTGCTGTATCATGGGATTGATGTTTCACTGCTCTGAAACCTGACTGCTGGCTCCTATTGGGCTACTGCAGGCATGGAGAACCACAGGACCACAGAAACATGGAATCAGAGAGTAATTTGGGTTGGAAGGGACCTTTCAAGGTCAACTAGTCCAAACCCTGTGCAGTCAGTGGGAACATCTGCAGTTGGATCAGGTTGCTCAGAGCCCCAAACAACCTGACCCAGAATGGTTCCAGGGATGGGACATCTCCCACCTCTCTGGGCAACCTGGGACAGGCTCTCACCATCCTCAGTGTGAAAAATATCTTCCTTATATATAGCCTAAATCTCCCTCTTTTAGCTTAAAACCACCACCCCTTATTCTGTCCCAACAGGCACTGCTGAAAAGTCTGTCCCCATCTTGCTTACCCTCCCCTTTAAGCACTGCAAGGCTGCTATAAGGTTTTCCTGGAGCTTTCTCTTCTCCAGGCTGAGCAACCCCAACTCTCTCACCCTGTCCTCACAGCAGAGGGGTTCTAGCCCTCAGACCACTTTTGTGGCCTCCTCTGGACCTGCTCCAACAGATCCATGTCTTTCCTATGCTGAGGTCTGCAGAGCTAGATACAGCATTGCAGAATCACTTCCTTTCATCTGCTCTCCACAAGATGCCTGCAGTCATGTTGTGGATCAGCTCCTGAGGGCAGCAGACACTGTCAGAGTCAGGAAGAAGTGGGTATGAGAAAAGCCAAATAACCTGGGTTTGTGATGAGGGAGATGGCAAAAGCTATGGCCCAAAGTGGGCTATGCTAACAGAAGGAGGACAGGAAAGAATTAGAGAAATGTCATAAGGGCAAAGCAAAAAGGTTTTGAAATAACCTCAGTGCGTGGGCAAGAGTCAGGTTGTAATGACAGTTAACTGCTCAATTACAGCCTTGTCACAGGCAGAGTGGAGGTGGCTGCCCTCTGCAGAGGTGACAGCCAAGGTAGGCACTTCTCAGACACTGCCAGCAGCCCAAATATCTGCTCCCAAAATACAAAGTAAAGCACTTTTCTCTCTCGCATCACCCTCCTGCGAGCAGAGCTGGCTCTGGCCCAGCCTTCCACATCCAGCCATGGGATAAAGCAAAGTGTGGAGACAGAAAAACTGTGAAGGGCCTCACCTAAAAATGAAAGCACAGTTGAGAGATGGTGATTCAAAGAGACACTGCCCTTTGGGACCACCTTGTCCCTGGTGTGAATATTAACTCTCTTAATGAGAGAGATGCTGTGTCAGAATCTCCCTTTCAGGTTGATAACCAGTGTTTTATTACCTTCCTATCATTAAAGACAGAAGAAAATCCTTTTCTTTTAGCTTCCTTGGTTCTGTAATCTCAGAGTCCTCCTCAGTTAGATGGATGGAGACTTTTCTTTGTGAATTGGGAGCAAATTCTCCAGCTTCTCTCCCACAGGTTTTAATCCCTTCTTTTGTTTCACCATGTGGTTGTGTAAGCAGTTCCCTTGAGAACAAGGCTCCAGGAATATATAATTAAATCAAAAGTTTGGCACTAATAAGTGATCTTATCACTTTGTTGGGCTTTTTTCAGGTCTTTGTGTGATATTCCTAGCCACTCATTTGAAGTGCTTTAATTACAAGGTCCTCACAATAGAGCCAAAGTCTTGGATGGTGTTGGGTTTTTTTTATTCTTAATGGCATATTATATCTGTGTGTTGTGATGCTTTGTGCACCAGGTGATCTAGGAGGGGCTGACAACCCTTCAGGACTGTCACTGACAAAGCTGACTGTGCAGAGGTTGTTTTTGCTATGAGTAATTACAGAGGTGAAACTCCTCATCAAGCCCTAACAAAGCAAGCGACTGAACCCCAGAAGAGATGGCACCATCAAGCCAAGCACTGAAGCCCACTGGGGACACCATGCACTGCTGAGGGCAAGAATAAAGAAGCAAGCAAGGCAAATCCTTTGAAAACTCCCATTTCCAGTGAGTTTTCCTGTGTCCCATGCTGATCAGAGCACTGTGCCTTCTTCTGACAGCTGTGGGCGGTGAAGGCGTGTGGCTGCTCTGACCTCTGTGGGTTGGGAGGTTGCCCAAAGCAGGTTTCTTCATGGGTTGAACCTCTCCATTGTTCAGTTCCTCACAGTGATGAGGTATCAAGGTGCAGCCCTCGCCCTTGAGAAGCCTCAGGGCCTGAGTTGACTAGGTGTGAAGTTAAGTACTTCAAGATGAAGATAAGATATGGAGATTTTCATAAACTCCATTAGAAACCTGCCCTCTATTTAAGTGCATTCTAGGTAATGGGATATGTATGCTTAGGATGGAGCTAAAATTGATAGGAAAGCAGTGTTTGTAGAAGTCCCTCTTCTAGATGGTCCTCAATTCACCCAAGCACCTCTCTGCATCTTTCAGTGCCAAAATAATTTTGACAGCTGACCTGCACCTCCTCCCTGAAGAATGTGCAACGTGCTTGAGAGTGATGTGAAATGTGAGGCACTGGCATAGTGCAGTGCTGTGATTAGATGGTGGCATGGCAGCATGTGCAACACCATGCTTTCAAAACCTCAAAGCATGTTTTGGTTTTTGTTTTAAGGAAGAATATTCTTCCAACTCTCATCTCCATTCCAGCTGCTGGTCCATTCACAGTTGCTGGTCTGCTGGAGGGGTGAGAACTGGACATCCATGAGCAAGGTGAGAGGTGGGAATGGGTCAGCTTTCAACCTCAGGTAAGATTAAAAGGAGCCACCAGTCAGGTGAAGGCAGGAGCAGAGGCTTCAACCATGGTTCCCTTAGCTAAATATTCTCCTAGATAATTCCTAGAGCCAAGCTCTCTGTCTTTTTGGTTACTCTTTTGCCCTGTAAAACATCAGCGAGTCGCCTGCGTGGATGGAGTTTTAGGGTTTCAAACATGACACAATCTGTGATGGAAAGAGGCTTTTGAACTGATCTATTTCCTTGAAAAACCTTCAGTCTCTCAGCAGAAACTGCCTCCTGGAAACCCTTCCCCTTTTCAAACAGCAAATCTGTGTCAAGAGCTTCAGCAGTGTCAGCACTATCCCTGGGCATGCCAGTTGGTGGAAACCTCTCTGCTTTCCATTGGCCACGTGTCTTGGGGTAAGACCACTTTGTTGTCTTAATCCACACATGGAGAACCTGGTGATGGACACTCTGCAACTGTCCTGGTGTGGTTTGCCATGCACCTGAGCCAAATGGAGCTGCTTTTGGAGCAGAAAGCCTGGAATTAGAAAATCAGGTGCTAATGAAATAATAACAGAGCAGAGGTTGGCTCACCCTTACAGTGTCATTTTCAGGTCTCATTTTGTTGCTTCCCTGCCCACTTGGAATGCTGCTCCATTTACTAACTTCTTATTTGCTTTCCTTCCAGCTTGCTTACCTATCATCACTAATTACAGAACAAACAATTACAGTAATACTGTAATGAATAGAAACTTTTTGGCTTGCATATTTTTTTTGGTGTGTGTGTGTCTAGGTGCACCTGGTTTATACATTTAAGATAAATGGCAGTGACTTTGCCTAGCAGCAGAATTTCTATCAGTCCATTCTGGGATGGTATGAGCAAGCAGGAGGAGGTTTTGCCAAGTAGGCAGAAGGAAAGGGTGTTCTGAGATCTGTAAATGCAAGGTTCAAGGGTGGCTTCTGAGCACCAGCCCCTTCTACTTCAGGTTTTTGGCTTTGTTCCCCCCCTCCAGTTCTTCCTGATCTCAGTGGCACTGAGGGATATTGGCTTTGGCTGAGCTGAACCTTCTCACAGCAAGCTTCAGTGTGACCCCAAATTCACAATTTCACCACCAATTCAGAAAGAAAGGAGAAAAACAGAAGAAAGACTAAAACTTGCCCTGTGCCAGTGTCCTAATGCAACACAGCACTTGGATTAAGCACAGGCAGAACTTCATTGACTCTGCTGCTGCTCTGTGTAAACTTACACATCCCTGTAAGGGAACCTCTTCAATTTGGGATTACAATGGAGCAAAAACCAATGCAAATCTACTACTAAGTACAACAATAAGAACAGCTGACAAATGAAGCTTAAGTAAGCCTTCAAAAGTACCTAAAATGAGAAAATTACCTATTTTAAGTGAAATAGACATTGATTTAAAACATTTAGTTAAAATGGACTCAGTTATGTATTACCTTTCCTTGTTGTATGCTCTTGGGCAGAGACATGTTCATGCTTGGTCTGGGAATGACTCTGACTGGGGACCAGCTCCCACCTTGGACCTACACAGCCTTTCTGACAGATGTTTTGACCAATAGGATTCAATTCAGAAGAATACTTTACTTTCAGTGAGTTACCATAACTTTTTAGATCTTCTACTCTATGGATACTCATGGCCTCCAACCTCTGGAGTTCCTAGCATTTCTGAAAAGCAGGGGTATAATTCTGCTACAAACCTATTTCCAGGGAGATGTGATCTGCTTGATGCAAACAACCCCTGAGTCACCTGCTGAACAGGTTTGATGTTATTTTGGTGTCATACTCACTAGTTGTGCACCAGGATAAATCAAGAGTCATGTTTAGAGGATGCCAGCATCCACCCTTTGCAAGGTTGTAATACATCTCCCTCTCTGCCTGTTCAAAGGGACTACTAAAGTTATTGCCAACTCTACAAATAATAAAAACATTTGAATCAGGCCTCAGAAAATTGTGACTTTGGCTCAAAGGTCTTGAGCTCCTCCTCCAGAAGTGGGAGGAAGGTGTTTATACCTTGTCTTTTCATTCCTAAACCACCACCTTAGCAGCAGGGTAGCTTTTTCTGCAGCTGGCTTGGGTAGAAATATGCCTTTAGAGAATAAAAGATTGAGCTGCTCACCTCTGCATGTGTCTCCAGCAGCTGAGGACTGAAGCAAGATGCCAAACATAGGTGTCACTCCATAGATGCATGGCAGCAATGTAGAAGACTGGGAATGTGTGAATGCAGCAATGCATCCTCCACATTACCAGCTATCAGACAAATGAGATCAGCTACCCCAAAAAGGTGGAGACCAGGTGAGGTGAGATGCAGCTCTTGGGTTCCTCCTCACAGAGTCCATCTGTCTGGGCACCTTGTGCCTCCATCACCTCTGTCCCAGAACTTCTCTCTTGCTCTCCCAGGGTTTGCAAAGCTAAGACATGAGCAAGTATTAGAACAAGGTCAATGAGAGAGGTTTCTGCTGCTTTTGATGTCCTAGGAGAGGGTGAAACTGTGAGAGCCAGCTTGCTGGGCTGGGAGGAGGCACTTTCCCTGCAAAATGAGGCCAGTGGTCTCCTGGGCTGCATTAGCAAGAGCATTCATTGGCAGCAGGTGGAGAGAAGTTCTCCTCCCCATCTACTCAGCCCTGGTGAGGCCTCACCTGGACCTCCTTAGTTCTGGGCTTTTCAGTACCAGAGAGATATGGAGCTCCTGGAATGAGTCCAATGGAGAACTGCAAGGATGATGAAGGGAATGGAGCATCTCCCTTCTGAGGACAGGCTGAGGGAACTGGAGCTGTGGAGCAGTGCAGTAACTACCAGTAGCCCATGCTTCCATGAGCCATGGGGAAATGTTGGACTGCAGCAAGGAAATGCTCAGGATGAGGTGGTATCCCAAGGCTGAAGAGGGCATGCAAAGGCCAGGCAGGAGAAAAGCCCAGGTGAGCAGAGAAGGAAGGACATGTTGTCTTTGGAGGCTAGGAGCAGGAATTATGTGTTATCCTCAGGTCACAGCTCCACCTTGCAGGAACAGCTTTCATCACCTGGCCCTAATGTTTCCCCAAGAGTTAAAAACTTGGACTTGCTGGGACGTGTCTGCAGCCTCCAGAGGTGAAGGAAAGACCAGGACTGGGGTGGAGCCACCCTCACCCTTGTCACCAGAGTGTTTCACAGGGCATGGCACTGATGAAGGCTCCTTGTTCCTCTGCTGGTTGCTTGTGCTGCTAGAGGAGGGTGTACAGGCTGCATGGGTGCTCCCCTGCACCCACCCCAGGTCCTATGACATTTTCCCTGGTGTCCAGCTTTCCCTAGTGCCACCAAACTTCAGTGTTGAGTTATCACATCTAGTGATGGTGCATCCACATGGTGCACAAGAAGGAGAGGTTCCTCTGCTTTTGCAGGAGTGGGTCTCTGTGTTCAGCTCCTAGACTTCAGCTATCTGGGGCCAGAGCTCAGGGTGCTCCTCTCCCACATGAGGGTGCCTACCAGCCTGGATGCTGTAGGGATATAGAATGGGTGGAGAAACCTCCTCTGCAGATGCTGCTGCAGTTTCTGTGTGAGATAAGCCCTGAGCTGCACTGCACAGAGAGGAGCAGAGAACTGCTGGGAATTTTAAGCATCTGGAGAACTTTAATGTAGAAAACACAGATGTTTAGAGATGCTTGCTGCAAGGTCAGGGAGGTTGGAAGATCATAATTTCATGCTTGGGCATTTAAGTCCTTTTGCAGATTTCTTGGCTTTGCTGTTTGCTTCTGCAATGGCAGAGGAATGATTGAAATGAGAGCAGCATACAAACTGCCCAGGATAAATGGGCTTGCTACATCCACATGGAACAGGTCTCTCTGGCTCTCACTTTCCTTTTAATTAAAATTAATATATTAACAATGAGAGAGGTGTTGGGAGGCTCATGAATATGTAGCCAAAGTCTCAGACTTATGTGTCAAGTTGCATAAGGAGTTCAAAGTATTATTACTGTCAGTTTATCACTCATTACATTAATCCAATTAATTCATGGCCTTTTTTAAGTCTTGACTGGCAGGTATTCTGTGCCTAACATTAAACAAAGCATATGATGCTTATTACCAGTTCTCCTCTTATTATTTTGCAGTTCTCACCAGTTGGTCACCCCTAGGACAAATAACATATAATCAAGATATTTCAACAAGAAGCAATGAGTGTGATTTCCTTGACCTGGATAAATTGCACTGGGCAAAAAAAAAACCAACCCAAACCCAACAGTTCCAGTGAGTACATAATGGAGTGGGGACAGACACAAACCAGTTCCAAATAGGAGCTTGGAGCTAACTCTATCCCATTGCCATTCAGCTACAATATTGCCTTTTGCTTTAAAATAAGAATTAGATAGGATATGTTCAAAATACCACCCATTAATTAGGTAAAAAAGCTAAGCCCTCCTTTCCTCTCCAGGTCCAGGGGAGCTGAGGGCACCAGCCTCTCCAGCACATGGTGAGAGGTGATTTACTGTAGGCCCAGCACAAGAGGTACTTTCTGGGGCCACAGCACATAGACGCACCGTTGATAATTCTGCCTTTGTTTTGATTGCTTCCAACTGTAGAATGAGTGAGACTTAATTGGCAGAAATGACCTCATTCCTGGCTTGATTAAGGTCTCCATGTGTGTTTTATAAATAAAGTAGTCTCTTCAACTATTATATCACTTGGAGGTTTCAGTAGACTAAATATGATTTATGGTGTTTTGCCTCTTTCCCCCAAACAGGGACTACTTCTGACCATCCACCCTTCCTGCAGCTGAGGACACTGACACATCAAGAGCTGACTAGAACATCATCTGTGCTTGCTGGTGTTGCTGAGGTGGCTCTGGAGGTGGCTGGGCATCACCCAACCCCTCCCTGGGGTGTTTGCCCAGCCTGGAGCAGGGCTGAGTGAAGGATTCCCATGGGGTTTGCATATGGTAGTTGGCAGGATCAGCCCCATCCGTGTGGCGTGACAGAACAAGGCTGCATGATGCTGTCTGCAACAGGCTCCATCCTGGCATGGCCAGGGCTTGTCCCGACAGCAATCATGGGTGATGGTTGCATTGGCTGCTGGCTGAATGCCCCTGCTCCCTTTCTTATTGTGTTAGAATAAAAGAATAAAGCAAATATATGCATTTAATCAGGCTTTCACTAATCATTTGGGCTGCACTGTGCAGCCTCCTGCAGTATTGGGAGAGGTTCTTGGAGGGGAGCCCCATGGGGTATCTCCATCACAGTGAGCTGCTGGATCATCTCCCTTCATACCTCAGGGAACTAGCTGAAGATGTGACCTGCCACCTCCCCAATCCACTCAATGTGAAGTCAGAGTTGGAGGTGGACAGATGAAAAGTGGTTGGATGATGCTTGCTAAGTGCTAAGCTGTGAAATCTGGAATAGTGCTTTCAGAAGGGGCTGTCAGACAAAGAGCAATGGTAAAAAGGGAAAAAAAAAAGAAAAAAGAAAGGATGAATAGAAATAAAATCAAGGCCTTGTGTGTCATAGCCACTGCTTATTCCTCTACATCACTTAAAGTCTCTTTGTTTTCATGTAGCTCTATTGCCTAATCCACACTTCCAGAAATCATGAGATTGGTTTAAAATTAAGAGCTGAGAAATGTTTCCTATCAGGTTCTTTTATTCTCTCTCTGAAGGCTGAATATTTTGCACTCATTTGCCTTTCAGGAAGGCTGGAAATGCCTTCAAGAGAAATATGAAAGCTTAAATTGTTAGGTTAAAACCTGATCTGAGCTCTAAATCACCAGCAAATACAGATGACTCACAATAAAATGGTGAGAATTGAAAATACCATTAGACATTTACAGAGATAAAGAGAAGATGTTTATTTAGTAGGATTCTGGTGTCTTAGCATTTGGGATTCTGAACTGTCTAGAGAGAAACATGCTGATTTCCTTGGATTACTTGATCATGGTTCACTGAACTCAGGTTTTCTTTCCTTTCTTATTTTGCTGCTAATTCACTAGCAGTGAATGTTCTTGTGAATGACTTCATGCAGTTAAGCACAGCTTTGGAGAGAAAGAAGATCTCATCTAACGAAGATTATTTCCTATCTGAAGCAGAGATAAAAAAAAGGAGAGAAAATAAATTGGTTTTATGTATTTTTTAGCTCTGAATATTTTAAGTATAATAAGAAAGCCATCCTGAAATAGCTGGATGTGAAATTTCTAATAGCAGAGTTTGGGATTTTGTGCCATGCTGGATGCAGGTTGACATCAAAGCAGCTATGAGGAACTGGCGTGAGAAGCAGCCAGGGAGGCTGAGGGAGGATTCAGATGGGGATCAGGATAGGCTGTTTCTGCTCTGCACCCTCAGGCTGCTCCAAATAATCCTTCTGAAAAATGAGGTTCCCACTTCATAATCCAGTCTGCCATGGAAGGAGCTGCTCCCATCACACCTCAACCCCAATTTCTTTTGGAAATGGGGGATCCATAGCAAGGATTACTGGTATTACAAGGGTGTTTGACCTAGCTGTCATACACTGAGGGACAGCTCAGGTGGTTTAACACCATTCCTCCTTGGGAAAAGCCATTGGGGGTGGACAACCCAACGGATTGGCTTCTGCTCAGGTTCATCTTGAGGAGTGCTAAGGAGACACAGCCAAAAATGAGACAATTACAAAGTGCTGTGTCTGCAGGGAAATGTCACTGTGGTGTTTCCCCTGACAGAAGAAAGGCAGAGGCACTGCAGTCAGGTTTTCCACATGCTTCTTGCCACAAGGCATGCAGGAGAGACCCTAGTGACATTGAATGAAATCCTTCCTTTGTGGCTGGCAGGGAGAGAAGTTCTGTGTTCTTTCTGTGTTGACAACATCTCTCCAGGAAGGTTATTCTGCTTTTGGCTCTCCTTCCCTTAAAGGAATGGCCCTGTGAGAAAATCCAAGGTCCATTTGTGAGCAAAAGGTTTTTTTGGTCAGAGATGAAATGAAACACTCTCCTGCCCTGCTGAAGTGGGAAGAGAAAAACATCCAGAGAAACCTCTGCTTTTGCCTCTTTTGGAGGTTACAGCAGTGGCTTCCCAGGAAACAGCAAATGCTTCAAGGCAACCCTTGAGATGTGTGCTCTCCTGGAGCAGAATACCAGATACCACCAAAGAGTCCCAGCTGGGTGTTTGCCTCTGTGTGGCAGAGGCTGGTGCCAAGGTGAGTAGGGAAGGTCCTCTCCTGAAAACCACCACGGACACAGCTCTTCACAGATGTTCTTTCACTGAGGACTGAGGCATTCTGCTGTTGTTTCCAAACAGGCTTTTCAGTGCTC
The DNA here is from genome assembly GCA_013399015.1 of Galbula dea. Lineage (NCBI taxonomy): Eukaryota > Metazoa > Chordata > Aves > Piciformes > Galbulidae > Galbula > Galbula dea. Next base: position 3,236,326 of record VWZX01007460.1, read on the forward strand.
TCCAGGATGCTCAGCCCAGCAAAGCACTGGTCGTCCTGGGTCAGGGCAGGAGGGTGTTTACAGCACATGTTGAGGGACATGTCCTTTGAGTAGGGGATGATATGACCAAGTGAAAAACTCCCTAGAAGTGGCAATCCTCAGCAGTGTGTGGGGGGTGAGGGGGTCTAGCATGAAGGACACAAGTGCTCACCTCCAGCTGCCCCTGGAGCTCCCACACCCTCAGCCCTTCCCCAGCCTGCAGAAATACAGACCAACCTGCTCCATTTGGCAAAGGTTAACTGCTGGGGAGATGGAAGAAATATTGATTAAGGTTTGCTGGACAATTCACATGCATGTCCCATGTGGATAGAAGAAATATTCTTTCTCTCTCCTGCCCTTGGTATCAGAGCCACTCTTTATTCAGCCGATTTCTCGAGAGAAATCTGGGGAGAGGGAGTGTGCCTGCCAGAGATGTGAGCTGAATAACAATCCTGAAATCCCCCTCCTGCACCAACTCGTGCTCCTGCTGTTCCATATTCTCTGTGGCAGCAACATTTGAAACAGATTTTCTGGGTGCAGAAGAAAGAGAAACCAAAGAGCCTTCAAGATGCCAAGCGACAGAACATATTTTCCCGGTGCAGATAAGGTTTCTGATTCTGTTAATGAACACCCAGGTTCTAACCATCACAGAGGTTTTATAATCATGTTTGCATTAGGCTTCTGGTGGGCTCAGGTTTTTGGAATTATATTTGAGCTTCCTTAGCTTTCAGCACCATTAAGTGTATTTTAAAAACACATTAAAAGCTATATGGCAGCTCGGCTTCAGCTGAAGGCTGAAGCTTAGGCTGGGAAAGGAAAAGAGAAGTGGCCAAAGGAAAGAATTTTACCAAAGAGAAATGAAGCAGGAGTGTTTTAATTCAAGGAAAAAATAAAGATGTTATTCCAAAATAAGTTCCTTTATTTTTTCTCCTTTAAAACCCATAGACACACTAACTTTGTGCTTGTGAATGAGGAAAACTAAGTAATCAGAACCCAAACTGCTCCAGGTGATGTGAAGCAAAACTCCTTGTTTCTGGGAAACAAAATAAACTGCAACATCAAATGTAAAAATATGTTAAGCATCACCAAAAGCACCTGCAAGTTTAAACCAAAGCATTTAACTGAAACAGAGTTTATTTCCTTGGCAAAAAATGCAGGAATTTTTCCTTTCGTTTGAACATTTCCACCCAGCCTCTTCCCAGACTCCAGCCTGTAGTCCTTAACCTCCAGGGACCATTACTGAGAAGCCCAAATTCTCAGTCCTTGCTCTACACAAAGGTTACTCACACAAGGCTCCACCTTTTTCTCTGTCTTTTGTTTCTCTAAGGAATAGGATGTGTATTGTCTGAGAGCAAATGAGGAAAGCAGTGTTGGATGGAGCAGGGTAGAGGTGGAAGGGAAAGCGCAGGAGCTAGGTGCAGGAACAGCATCATGCAGGACAGCCCTGGTCTTCATTGCCATCTCCAGCACAAGCCTGGGCACCAGGACCTGTTGCTGTGTTACAGCTCCATGCATGGAAAACAAGCTGGTGTACCAGGGATGAAAGATCCTGGTAGCCTCTCAGCTCTTAGGCAGGTTGATGTCTTGGGTGGTTGTGTCTGGGGTTGTCCTCCCACCACGTGTCTGTGTCATGCTTGTGCAAAACCTCTGCGTTTTCCATGGCTTTTAGTCATAACAGGCAGCTGTGATAGAAGGAGGAACAATGTTAATGACATTAACAATGGCCCAAAGCCTCCAAGAAGGCATCTAGAAGCCCTGGTGCACAATGAGCCCAAAGCCTCCTTGAAGAGCCTGATGCACCTTTGTGGTGTTGTTCTTTGTGTGAGTTTTTCTATAAATCTAGCAATAACTGATGTCATAAGTGATAAAAACATCTGCAGTTGTTGCTGCTTCTCTCTGTATGTGACTGTTGGTTCCCATACCAGGCAGGTCTTATTTTGGGGCTGCTGTGAGAAGAGGACAGGCAAGAGGTAACCATTTAGCCCTGCCATGGCTTTTCATCCACCTCTGGCTTGTGTAATGGGCAGAGTCACCAGCTCACCATCTCCCTGTTTGCTACCCTTCTGTATGGCTTAATATGGAAAACACAACATGATCTGCCCAGCTCTGGTTGCTACCATGTATGGTGAAAAGGAGTGACCTCCCCAAGGCAGAGGCACACATTCTGCTTCCTGCATATATGAAGACTATAAAAGATAAGATGAAACTCCAGCCCTCTCCTTGTTTGGGTCAGCAGTAAAGGAATGCCCAGTTATAAATAAGAGAAAATGTGGTTTTGGGCAGATAAGGCAAGCAGCAGTTTACACTGATTTAAGGGAATAGAAGCTTTTTCTAGGCAGAAAATCCTGCAGCTGGAAAATCACTTGGAATATATTGTAAAGGCAAGGGTAGAAGAATAGTAAGGATGAGATTTTTAAAGTCCCTAAATAGGTATTTATCTAATCATAGAAATGCAAGTTAAGATTTTAGATTTGATTATTATTAATATATTGCCACACTCTATTATTAATATAATTATTATTAGAATAGCAACATATTTAGCAAATAGAAATAATGTTACAGCCAATAGATCATTATACAATATAACATGCTACATACTACTACATATAAAACATATAACTGACTACATATATGTTCTGGATATATGGCTTTATATAGAGTCAGATGACACTTAAAATAATATTAATGTGACTACTATAGATGATCAAAATACAGCTAATTAAAAATATCCCTGCTGATGTTGCTGGGTTAAAAAGACAATGCTCAGAGAAAAAGCTAAAGGTGTTGGAAGGTAGCTCAGGATTATCATAAAATGAGGTTGTGTGTGCAATGCTTAGAAACCTAGCATGATCTCAGCATCCTTCTCAAATCACCAGGGTGGAAATAACTGAGACTGGGAAGGCTGATTATGATATTGCTTGGCCAAATGTTGATGGGCATCCTTCCTGAATGACTAATGAGAAGGAAGTGGATCTCAAGGTGGGTGAAGACCCTGCATGGCTGTGTTGGATGGATGGATCAACACAGATGGGTCAACATGCTGCTGTTATTCCCCAGTTTTCTTTGGATTGGTAAGGAAACATCTTGTCCAGTTTCTTGAAGCTATGGATGCAGGAAAAAGCTGAGAGGGAAAGAGAACTCTTCACTTCCACAGTGATACTCTGACCATGGGTAGAGGGAATGACCACCCTGAGCCTGGCAGAGGCTGAGCACAGACTGGGTAGTTATGGCTCCAGGACCACTGCCTGAGTGGCCAAGAAATGCAAGATTTAAAAAAGCTGAGGTGTTTTCTTGAGGATGAGCAAAGAAGGTATTCCCACAGATAGGATCTTCTTGAAATTTTCCTTTAGTCATTTAAATAGGATTTAAATTTTTATCCAATATATTATTTTTTTAATTCTCCTGGTATATGAATCCAGCTGCCAAGCTGCAGCCAGAGGGAGGGGGCTTCTATTCAGTTTCAGCATTAGAAACCTTTATCCTTGGGGAAAAGAAGATGAACTTAACAAACATTAATTCACAAGTGTTTCCACAACAGTCCCTAACAATTTCAAGGGACCTTTAGAATTAGTTGCTAGAAAAGGTCCCTAAATATGTATTTACCTAACCCAGGCTTTGAGTACCACACAGATAGAACCATAGAATCATTTAAGTTGGAAGAGACCCTTAAGATCACCAAGTCCAACCCAAGTGCTGGCTCACCACTAAACCATGGCCCTCAGCACCACATCTCCATGGTTTTTGCAATCCCTCCAGGGATGGTGACCCCAACATTTCCCCAGGCAGCCTGCTCCAGGGCTTGACAACCCTCTCAGGGAAGAAAGTTTTCTTAATATCCAACCTAAGCCTCCCCTGAGGCTGTTTCCTCTTGTCCACACAGATCCACATGATACAGAGATTCTTTTGGCACTTAGGTCCAGACTTGTTCTACAGAACTGAAATCAAAACCAAATTAACAGCAAGCTGCAGAATCTATTAAATGAGCTTTGCTATGACCTTTACTGAGGGCACTGTTCACTAGGAGAAAAAAAAGGAATGTATTCAGCCACAAAGTGGTTAAATCAAAATAACAAGGGCAATTTCTCTAGTAGCTTTCCCTGGCTATACTCAAGGGGAGCATATCTACCTATTTGTCAAGTCATTGACAACAGCCCATTTCTTTCTTCCTACCCATATGCTTTATTAAAGAAACACTTGACCTACCTGTCATATCAAACTGCTTCCTTTATCCAAAACAGAATAATATAGACATTTCCCTTAAGGGAATCCTGATGCAAATATATAAGGACAGGTTGCCAATTTGTTGAGCATATTAGGGTACAGAAAACTGTCAAGGGAAAGAGCTGTAATGCAGAATGTTCTAACAAGCTCATTTTTTTCTCCTTTTAGTGCTTTTTTTTTCCAGTGGTGCTTTTGGTTTCTCTTTAGTTTGTATTATACCATTTGTAGGTTACAATTTTTATGGACAGCTGTCAGCTTCAACTTGTCTTTTTCACTAGGAAAGAAAAAAACACAAGAGGAAACCTTTAGATTCCCAAGCACTGCTCTGATCTATTGTTTAGCCTTTGACAATAACTGTCACAAACCCTTCAGCTGCACATGGCTGTGAAGAAATTTATGGGATAGAGGAAGGAAAAAGCAGCAAAACCAGTGATGGAGAAGTCTCTGACTGTGGTTTAAAAGACATGTTTTCACATGCAACCACTTAAATACATGGTGACACTTCCCATTTTCACCTGTCTGCTTCTGTGTGGCAGAAAGTCCTCCCTGTCTTGCCCTGGCAGAGTGGTTTGGACAAGAAATCGGTTTTGAAATGATATAGGAAGGTCCAAATGTGGCTGTTTGAACACCCAAGTTGTGGCTGAAGGCTAAGGGTGGGAGTCAAGCTGCAGCAATCCAGGTTTTCCAGCAGCACAGTAGTTAATCCTGAGCCACTCAGTCCCCAGCACTGGCTTGTGGTGCACAGGTCCAAAGCAAGACTTTTTGGTGACGTTGTGCAGACCTTCATCCAGTTTCCAAGTGAAATCCATAATTTTCAGCAACTGGAATCTCCTGAGAGCAGAAGAGATTAAGAGCCAAATCCATCTAATTAGAGGTCTACTTTGACTGGTGGACAAGGCAAAGGCTGTGCTACAGGAACAAAGGGTAGATGAAAGGTGTTAGTCCTGTTTCACTTTGGCTGCTGCCCTGCTGAAATCAGTTGGGTTACCCCAGAGATTAATTAGTCAATTTATGCTTGTTTGCATCAAGAATGACATAGACCATCAGCTGAATGGACAAAAGCTCAGGTAGTGAAAGTCAGGGCAAGAGAGGAGAGAATTAACCATATCTGGACCAAGGTCACAAGTGGGTTGATCTGGTCACCTTGCAGGAGCTTTGTGCCCACCATGTGCCTGTAAGCAATGACCTGCTGTGAAAGGTGACCATGGGCTTCTGCATCTTTAATAAAAGTCAGATCACCCTGAAAGAATGCAAATATTTGGGTAAAGAAGAAAAGGAGAGCTGGGATCACCACGTGAGAGGGTGTCCAGCAATGGTTTGGTGTTCTCCTTTGGTCTGAACTTCTGTCCTGTTCCTACCTAACAACCCAGCAACATGTCCTCACACCCAGCGTTGGGCTCCTCTTCTTAAAAGTGTGAAAAAGTGGTTCCTGATCTTGGCTTTTAATGTGGGAGCACCCAAATGAAGATAAAGAGCAGTAGGTGGCATCCTGGTCCTGCTGAAATCCTGGAGAGTGTTCTTGTGCCCCTTTTCAGGGCCAGAAGCTCTCTGTGGAAGGAGGGAGGTTGGGTGGGCTGGTGTCTCTGCTGTGGGCCAGGTTGCCAGTGGGACATTTTGCTGGCACATGGTGTATAAAGAACAGCAGTCAGTGTGTGATTGCAGGGTGTATCCAGAGATGAAGAAGAGGAGATCCTAAAAGCATCTTTGTAGCCCTGACTACCTGTAGAAAAGGACTGGATAGTTTGAAGTCATTAATAGAGTTTCTATAGCAGACACCATCTGAGCCAGAAGTGCAAGGTTAAATGTTTAAATGTTTAAAGAAGTGGAAATGGCAAAAAAACCCCCCTGCTTGTTCCCTAAAGGTACTGTGGAGAGCAGGGGAGAGAAGCCTTCAGACACCACTTTCCTGTCTGGATTTGTAAATACACTTCCCCAGTACATGCTCCCCAGCTGAGGAATGTTTTCTGACAGAAGCCAAAACATCATCTCCTTTTCCTGCAGGTTTTGAACCTGCAGTGCATTTTCTGGGGCCAAGCTGTAGCTCAGACACAGTGAGAAATGTCTGTATGACTGGGACTGGAGCAGAGCCAGGAGCTTCTCCTCTTCTACCCTGCCACGTGGTGACACTTAATGAGCTCTTGTCTAAATAGTTATGTGCTGGAAAGAAGACATCAATCCCCAAGGGGATGGTGTGGAGGTAAATAATGGTCACCATGTGTTTGGTAAATTCAGCCTCTTGGTGCAGCCTGGTGTCTGCAGGATGGTTGCAGGATGTTCCAAAAATGCAGGATGTGCCTAAAATGAGATGAAGTCAGAGCAACCCCAGTGAAGGATGGGAGCACAGCCTCCCAGGGACCAGCAACAGCAGCAGCAGTTTCAAAGTTGATCAAATATTGTCCTAGGAGCTGCTTGTCCAAGTCATGTGAGATACCCAGTGGGCCAGATCCCCTGCACCAAAGCCAGGATGCTCCAGTAAGGATCTGAGTCACAGGTCCTGGGGAATGGCTGCTGATTAGCATGAGACAATTGTTTCCTGGGGGAAGTTTGAAAGACAAGGATGTCTCAATCTTCCTTTGGAAAAGCCACAGCTTGCCAACAGAGGGGATTTGAAACACTTTTTCTCAAAGGGCTTCCAGGTACAAGTCCTGAAATGTTCAGGCAACAGTGGTGTAAACAGATTGATGTGGGGATTTTGACTTTTGGAGAGGAGTTGTTCAAATATTGCAGCATCCTCCACAAAATCCCTGCTTGTGCTAAAAAGTAGCTCATTTGGTTTTAATTCCTCCTGTACCATGAGGTTACAGCCTGGTTTAGTTCCTAGTTACTTTTTAGCTGCTTTCTGTTACTTTTTTTTTTTTTTTCCCTGGAGCTTGTGAATTGCAAGGTCAAGCTAAAGTCAAACTTCACCATTTTGGTGATGAAATGCAAGCAGATGTGGCTGTTTCATGTGACACTGAGCCCTTCCCACCATGCTGGAGTCCGTGGGTGGTGCCTGGTCCCCTGGACCACATCCATTCCCTAGCAGCTCAGCATTGTCAGTTCTCCCATCCAGATTCCAAGGCAAGTGCCAGGCTGCTCCCATTGCTCATCCCAGGAAGATGATCAGGGAAATTGCTTGAAACCTCAGCACCTGCACAGAGCACAGTGTCCACAGCTGCTGTTTACTTGGCCTGGGGAAGGAGTCTAGCAGGTGACTGATGGTTTGTGTTGCTGTTTTTCTTCATAACATTTATAGAATCATATAAGCATAGAATGGTTTGGGTTGGAAAGGACTTTTCAAGGTCATCTAGTCCAACCCCCCTGCAGTCAGCAGAGACATCTGCAACTAGATCAGTTGCTCAGAGACACCAACAGCCTGACCTGGAATGAACACCTCCCACCTCTCTGGGCAACCTGGGCCAGTGCTTCATCACCCTCAACATACAAAGTTTCTTCCTTCTGTCTAGTCTAGATCTCCTCTCTGAGTTTAAAATCAGTGACTTTTGTCCTGTCACAACAGGCTTTGCTGAAAAGTCTGTCCTTATCTTTCTTATCTTCCCCTTTCAGTACTGCAAGGCTGCAGGAAGGTCTCTCTGGAGCCTTCTCGTGTCCAGGCTGAACAACTCCAACTCTCTCAACCTGTCCTCACAGCAGAGGAGCTCAAACCCACTCCAAAAGGTCCATGTCTTTCTTGTGATGAGGGCACCCCAGAGCTGGACACAGTACTCCAACTTTTTGCATCAGAGTTTAACTTCCTTGGAGGACACCAGGCTCTGCCTGCTGGCAGAAAGCTACTTGCTCTCAAACTGCCATTTATGCAGAGGTTCCTCTGGCTCCATCACCTTCTTGCAGGTGTGTTCATTTGCTCTCCACATCTCTCATGTTGTTTGCAAAAGCTAATCACTTGGCATTGAGTAGGATGGACTTTCCTACCTGAAATAAACCTAAATTAACTCACCTAGACTCAGGCTGCTGCTGAAGCTAGTGATGCTTTCTCTTGGGGGTGTATTTCCTGTGTCCTTTCCTCTCTTCCTATCCCTGAAATCAATCCCTGACTCCCATGAGGTTGAGTGTATGGCTCAGAACAAAGTGCCCAGACACACTGGAAGGATGGTATCAGCCATTCCTCCTGGGACTCCTGCCCTCTCCTCCATCTGTCTCTTGCTGAGGGCATTACCCTATGTTTGATAGTTGGTGGTGGTTTTCACCACCATGGTGGAAAACATCCAGAATCTAGTCCTGAGTTTGCCTTTAGATATTGAAATAAAAGCACAGTCTGCTTGGAGAGAGCAAGATGCATTTGGCAGAGAGGGATCTCCTCACTCAGCACATCCTGCACCATAGGTCCAGGTCACTTGGTGCTTTTCATTTCATTAGAAACACTCATATTCTGCATGAGACTAGTGTAGAGTTGAGTCTTTCTGGTTTATGTTCCTCACCCCATGGTGTGCAGTGAAGCCATAGTGGGCTGACACATTTCTCTTGCTTGTCTTCCTGAGGTTATTCTTCATCTCAGCAGAAAACACACATGTGGTTGTTGTCTTTTGTGGTGCTGGTGAGAAACACAAAGTTAGCAGTGTTCCTGAGAACTGATGAATTTCTTGGGAAATGTGAGGGTGAGCCCTGGAAATTTGTCATCTCTTGGTTTGTGTACACATGGCTCTGTTGCTTGCTCATGGAATGGGATCTAAAGCCTCCTATCAATGCAAACTATCCAAGTCATGCAGTGCAGTCTATTTTCCTCTTGGAACAATCACAACCAGACAGTATTTTTCTACCTATTTTCTGCCTTACTTTTTTTTTCTAGGTCTGGGACAAATTTATTTTCTGTGTTAGTTACAAGAAAAAAAAAAAATCACAAATCAACCTCCCAAAATCCTCCTGAAAACTTGAAGTAATCCCTAAATAAAGCCAAAAGGGGAGGTGGGCTGGAGCCCTCTGCCTGGGTCATCAGGGATGCTGTGAAGCCAGCCTGCTCTCCTCACTGCTACCCTTTCCTTGATGTTTCTCTCCTAGGCCTTGAGGTTGTTTTGTTTCTGTTAGGATTAGCCTGACCCACTTAGTGGTCTGGGAGGAACCACTGCATGATTCCAAGGGGTGGCTGAGCATCCAGGGCAGGATAGATGATGTCCCATGCTTTGGGAACATCGTGGCTTTCTCACCGAGATGCGTGGAGCTGGAGCTGCTTCCAGACATGTGTTTGTAATTTCTTGGTTGGTCTGCCTGGGTTCTGAGAGAAAAAAAAAAGGAGTATTTTTTGATTTGCCTGCTGAAAGGCTTTCACACTTTGGGATCCTGGCATTTGATTAGGTTTGATGATAACCACAGTAGTACAACTCTGACTTCCAGATTGCTTGCCAGCGTGACACTAAGCAGCCACCCATCTCCAAGGCTGAAGACATTCACACCTGCATTTGATTTTTGCTTTTTAGGAAGATGCAGAGAAGTGTAAATTCTTGCCACCAAAAAAACCCCAAACAAACCAACTCTAAATCAAAAAAAAAAACCCCAACACCCACAAACCACTCCAGAAAAAAAACCCCAACATCACATTTCTCTTCCCTCCATTTAGGGCAATGTCTGCATGAGCCTGTGCTAGTAAATATGAAGAGATCTCTCAAGAACAGAGTAGCTCTAATTCCTTTCATCATCTCCATGCACTTGTTATCTGCCTAAGCAATTTTGTACCAACTTTATCCAATGAATTGCTCTATTTGTTAAGTGTGTGTGTGATTTAAAAGGCAGGAAAATTACTGGGGATTCTTACCCAGAGATAACATAATATGAAGATGACAGGGAAAAAAAAAAAAGCAGGCTAGCATATCTATCACCCTTTTTTTCCCTGCCTACTAATGGTTTTGATTCTCATTATTTCTCCAATGCCAAGAGTAAAAACCCTCCTGGGTACCAATTAGTTGTGCCCAGGCTGGATATGACTGCTCTCATCCAGGACATATTTTGAGATGCTGAAGCTCTCTTTGGGAAAAGGCAATTTGTGTGCAGCTATGTTTGGTATTTTTCAGGGATTTCATCTTGTTGGGAAATAGAGATAGACTCGGTGTCTAATTTAATTAAAAACTGAAGTTTTTGATTAATTGACTTTAAACATAACCTGTTATCATAAATGGGAACCTGGGATCTGTTTGCAGATCATTTGCATCTGCCTCACTTAGATTTAATGAGGGGTTACACTTCCTTCAGAAGTGGCACTTTGGATTTACTTCTGAGTGAGCTTCTTGCCTTCTCTACAACCTTTTCCATCTGCTTTGGCATTCTTTTCAGTGTAGACAGCTGAACACTGAGAGTGACTGCATCTCTGAGAATGTGCTACTACACATTTCTGTTGCATTTTGTATTTTTAAGGCATATTTTCTTCTTTCATACAGCACCCATGGCTAATGTAATGGTTAAAACAAGCCCATTCTGGGTTACTGTGATATCAGTGGTGCTGTGCTTGGTTAATAGAAGATGCTAGAGGAACTTTAGCAACTCTGGGGCTCCGCTTTTCCCTGCATTAATTCCTGCCTGCAGCCCTCTCCCAAGGTAGTGCTCTCCCTGCTTTGGAGATTAGGAAGGTAAGACTGACTCTTTACTCACATGAATAGCTCCATTGAGCCTAACATGGCTATTAAGTGAGTTAAGTTCAATAATATATTAAATCTTTGTGGGGCCTAAGGCAACTTGGAGGAGGTTATTGAAGAGCTCTGCCCTAGCTTTTTGCTGCAGCCACAAAACCATCCTTGTCCAAGCCTGTTGCTCTCCCACCCCAAATTTCAGAGCTTCTGCAGTATTTTGCCCCATTCCTCTTGGAGATGCAGCACTTCTCATGAGCATCCTCCCTCCTTTGCCCTGCTGCATCCTCCCTCCTTTGCCCTACTGCATCGTCCCCTCCCCAGCCCTTTGCATCCCTCCAACCCACCTATACTCCCCTGAATTTTATTTTCCACTACTTAAAAGGGAGCAAACAAATAAAACACCAGAGGAGCAGCTTCCAGTGCCCCTCCACAGCCAAAATAGCTCCAGCTTTTATAATATTGCAATCCTGGCAAAAGCAATAGAGGGAGCTGCTGCTGGTGGCTGGGCTCCAGCAAAGCTCTAGGAGCTGGCCTAGCCTAATCCCCATCACAGACCTCCCCCACAGCTTTGTCATTTAGGATTCCTTGACTCAGATAAAAAAAGAAAAGAGGAAAAAAAGCAACAGCCTCAATCAGGTTTCTTTGGATCAATATTTAAAGTGCTGGAAAATTTAAAGGGGAGAGATATTTGTAAAATTGGAAAATATTTTCTTAGCCTTAGCATAAATATTTGTAGTTAAAGCAATTACTGTGTCTAAGAATTTTCTGTTGTGACTCTTTCAGTTCTTTCAGTGAAGTGATTGCTTTCTTGGCCAGTCCCTGAATAACTAAGTAGAGGTGATTAAAAAGCTTCAAGTCCTCCAAATTGATTGTAATGTAACTATTTCTGAAAGCAGATTTAATATCACTATGCTATTTACATTACCCAAGAGCTAGTGTTTCAAAGACTACACTGGTGTATCAATGCCAGATACAAAGCAGATTGCACTGGAGATGTACAAATGTACACAGGAAGACAATGGCTTATATTAAATGGCTTATATTTAATAAAGAACTGAGACATAAATATATTTGCATACAATGGCAGAAATGGCTTTGAAATCATTGAGTTCCTACTGCTTTACTCCATTGAGCTCCCTGACCTTTCTCTCCTGCAACCCATGTGCATCATGGAGAGACACTGACCTGAACTTCAGTTGCACCTAAGTGGGACAGCAAATACAGGACTGATGTTTCCCTGAGTGATCTCTCAGACCATTTACTTCTCTGCACATCAGGTTTATTTTTATCCTCAGATGAATTTTTCACTCCCATGCTCTTGCTGCTTGTCCCAGGGCTGCCCTCCTGCTCTCCCCTATGCTCTCCTCTTGACCTGAGCAGCTCCTCTCTGTCCAGGGGTGCCTCAGGGGTACCCTGCATGCTCCCAAAATGCTCTCATTGAGCTCTTCTTGCCCATGGACACCTGCCAGGGCACTTGCTGGAGCATCAGTTGTGGATGAAGGTCTGGCTGCCTTGTGCAGTGCCAGGCTCTGGCTGGTGAGACAAGAAGGGGCGGCTGCAGGCAGTCTTGGTCCCAGCACCTAAAAACTACTCTGAGCCTGAAGGGAAAAGCAGGAAGGTAGCAAAAACATGGCAGGGAGGCAGAGGGGTTCATTCAGGCTGCAGGAAGCTGCTCAGCACCAAGAGGTTCCTACCTGAGGGTTTGTTTCTGGGCTCTGAAGGGACTGCTTAGAGAGTAGATGATGTTCCCTTTTCTATACAAACATTTAATTCCCAGAAAGCTATGGCTGGAGAGGTTTAAGGCAACCAGATCCAGCCTGGATAAACTCTTCATGGATGTCCCTGGTGCTGTGCTTCCTGCCTGGGCCACGGCAGAAGGTTGAGACCAGGCTGAACCTTCCCTGCTTTGCTTCTGCTTCTTTTGCCTCTCACTGCTACACTCCTGCTGCCTCTGCATTGGGATTTCATCCTCGACTGCCTCAGACTCTGAAACCCTCTGGTCTCCTTGCTAAAACCCTCCATGCTCAGCCCAAGGCAAGGGCCAGAGGCTGTGGAGCTGAGCCTAGCTGAGCTTAGCTGAGCCAAGCCAGGGCTGGGCAGCCCAGCAGCTGGCTGCAGCTGGTTCCCCACTGTGCAGTCCCCATGCTTGAGCCCAGGAAGTGCATGTTCTCACCCCTGTCGTCACCCTTCTTTCCAGGGAAGTCCACCCACTCCCTCTCTCCCTCACTCTCTCTCATTCTTATTCTGTATTTTGCCACCAGCAGCAGCTTCCTGCTCTTCCCAGAAGCTTTCTCCCCTTTATTAGCTGTCCCATCCAGCTGAGTTTAACCACTTTTAGTGCCCTATGGCCCCAGGAAGATTTCACAATGGCTTCTCCTTTGGCCATGAATACTGTGTTTGGATCAATTCCCTCTTATTTTTCATATTGCTCCATCTCTGTGGGGCCAAACAGTGAATCAGCCACCACTGCTCCCTGTCTTTGCATCCCATCACTGCCCCCACACCCCCATCTCTGCACCCTATCACTGGCCCCATCTCTGCCCCTTATCACTGCTCCTTATTTCTGGACCTCATCTCTACATCCCATCACTGCCCCATACCTCTGCCCCCATCAATCTTCCCCTTTTCTGTACCCCATCACTACTCCCCATGTCTGCACTCCCTCTTCCATGCATGCCCTGATACAAGCATCCTCTCCTTGCCCCCATCATTTTGGTGACCTCCAAAGCTTCCACCATCAGCCCATCCAAAGCAAATCCTTTCTGCCAGTCCATGTACATCAGCCACAGCCTGGAAGGGGCAGGCATGAATGTCCCAAACCTACATGGCCAATGCCACATCTCCTAGAGCAGGTGGTTTTCACCTAGGGAGAGGTGTAGATGTAGGATCCTCCATCTCTCAGCATCTCCTGCAGCAAAGATATCATGAGAGGCACTAATATTCCAGGCAGTTTCCAGCAGGGATTCCCTTCGTGCCATCTGGTGGACAAAGGAGACATTTCTCCCTTTTGATTTCCTAAAAGATGAAGGAGCAGCTGGGAAAGTTAATTTTTGGTGAGGAATCTGGCAGGGCATCACCCAGTTTAAATCCTGTGTGAGGAGAAATGTGATCCTGTGATACTCCATAAGCCAGGGGAAACCCAAACCCACCCCAGCACTAACCAAAGATCTCTTTTGGTTGTTTCTACATAATATTGCTTTTTAATTGTAAGGAAAAGCTGTTCAGCAAACCTCAGTTCCTACAATCACCTTAGCAAGGAAATAACTTTCCCCCACCCTCAGCTGGGGACAAATAAGTGCTTTTTACCTAGGTTTGAGTAACTACTTTCTGATTTTCTTAACAAATGTGCACTTTGAATGCCTCCTGGGGCCAGTCACAGGCAGACTGTGAGGGATGGAAATACTGGTAAAAAAGCCTATGGCTATAGAAAAATATTAAGTAAATAATAGTGAAAGTTCCTGGCAAATATGGGTTGGATTTAGGGGTTTGGGGTTTTTTTTTGTTTTTCAATTTCTGAACACAACCATTGCATGAGAAATTAGGTTCTTGGAGGATTAGAAGTAAATCCCTGAATTGAGGTGCTTAATGAAATGAACCAAAATGGTTTTTAGTCTCCAATCCCTGCATGAAGAAGTGCCCAAAGTGAGCTGGGAAACAGCTTCGAGTCCTGAATAAATGGGGAGCAAACTGCAGTGCTCTGGGAGCAGAGGGCAGAGCAGCACGAGATGTCAAGAGCCCAGTTTTCCATCCCTCTGCTTTAATCCTCCAGGAGAAATCCTGCCTTTAGTGAAATCCAGGGAAATTTTACTGGTTGGATCTGGATTAAGATTTTACCCCAAATCTTTCCATAAGCTTAACCAAGTGACTCCAGAAGAACACCCCTGACAAGGAGCAGTCGCCGGCGGCAGCTGGCGGTAGCTAATGCTGGGGATAACTGGGAGCAGTGTGGGGCAGGACTATGGAAAATGAGGAATTTCTTTGTGTACATAGCCTGAAACCTCTGTGGGCAGAACCAAGCTGAAATTTGGCTACAAGTCTCCAACTGATAGCCTGATTGCTGCAAAAAGGCTAACAGAAAATCCCTCTGCCTGCACTGAGCTCATACCACGATTTTTTATCTCGCTTGAGGGACGATGTCTTCATCTTTGGGGGCAGTAATGCTCCTTCCCCAGGACATGCAGCTCAGCTGCCCAAAGCCTTGGCTTGGTTTTTCTAAAAAGAAGGGGGAAAAAGGAGCACAAATTCAAACTATTTTGACTTTGGAATAAGGAAAATCCTATGTTTTGCTTGGAAAAGAAATGAATTGGTTTGATTTTCTCCAGTGGTAAAGTCCATGCAACTTAGGCTGTTCAGAAGTATGAAGTCTTTCATTTTCTAGGGAAACAACCTCTTTCCTTCTCAAAAATTCAATTTTCAGGGACTCAGAATAACTTGCCCAGACTGAGATGAAATGAAATATTTTTAGCTCATCTCAGACTTTTCCAAACTGTCTGCAATTGGTTTTTTTTTCCCCCAAAAAAATCTGGCTATTAAAAACTAATCATAAAATGAAAGACAAATATCTTTCACCTAAAATATGCAGAAACAAAGACTGCAGGATTTCCTCCCCTTCATGAATTTATTTTTGCCCCTCTGGAAATTTGAGTTTAGTAAAATATTTGCTCCAAAAGCTATTGGAGGACTTAGCTCTGGGACAGGAGCTGCTCTGTGGGGAAGCAGTAGGTGCTCAGCCACCTGGTGCTGGTGTCTCCTGAGGAGGTGACAGCATCCACACTGGGACATGAACCACCTCCATCCTTGGACCTCATCAGCTCAGTGTGCCTGGCTGGGGACATCGCTTCCTGAAGAGCAGGGGATGGAGAGGATAGGGGCAGTGAGCTGGGATGGGACATAGGACATTGTGGAGGGAGGGGGTGAGGAATGCCAAGAGACATTTTTGGGGTGGGAGAGCACAAGCAGCTTAAACCAGCTTTATCAGTGAGTTATAAACCAGCAATCAGCAAGGCTGGGATTTGGCAATCGGTCAATAGCGGCTCAAAAACAACCTGGAGAAACGAACCTGGGACCCACTTGAGCTGACCTTTGGAAGGAAGAAAAACAAGTTTCAAAGAAAACAAATGTTTCACAGTGGTGTTTTAAAAAGTTCCCTTGAACTGAGGGTGTGTAAGGACATTTTTTTTCCTCTGTGTGTGGGAACTCCTTGTGTGCCTGGAGCTTTGTGGTGACATGACATGCTTGAGGCTCTTGGCCGGCCACAGATGCTCCACCTGCCTATACAGAGGATCAGGCAGCTTCTGGGAGCTCCCAGACACCTCCAGTCCAGCAGAACAAAGCTGGGCAAAGCTCCTTCAGCCCTTTCTGAGACAATCCAGGGACACATGCTAACAAAGAGGCAGCTGTGACTCTCTCCTATTTGTTGTCACACAGGTGGATATTGAGAGGTGGTTGGAATCCCAGCCAAATTCAGTCCTGGGTTTGCATTCTAGTTTGAGGTTGGTTTGTCTTCTCATGGGAACATGGCAGCCACAGGAGGCCATAGCATGACACAGCTCAGGAGCACTTCACCCTCTCAATTCTGCTGTCCTAGGACCAAATTCCCCCTGTAACCCAATTTCCCTCCAGCTCTCCACCAGCAGATACATATTTCTCTCCCCCAAACTGTCCTTCCAGCAAAAACTCAACACTTTGAAACCAAATGCCCTTGGAACACCGGATATGAAGCCTTGCTTCTGCCCAGACTCTTCCTAAAACCCTAATGAGGAATATGTGGAATGTTTGAAGGAGCTGAAATGGTGTGTAGCAGCCCCACTGAGATATCTGGTTTCTGTTATGTGTTTCTTTGCCTTGCATTATCTGCATTAGAACTTATAAAATGGATGATTTGTATCAGCTGTCCTGCTTTGTTGTTATTGCCATGTTCTGCTAAAATGATAACGAACCACTTGTCCCAAATCTTCCTCTCCCACAAAATATCCCAGCTATGTGAAATAAAAGATGCCATTTTATTACAGGGCTGAACAAAACTCTCTAAGAGGCAAAATGAAAGGCCCATGAGAGACATGACTCCAGGGAGTGGAAGAAAAGCTGGTGGAGATGGTGGCTGCAGGGTATACAAAGGCCAAAAAACTTCAGGGTACATTCAGAAGGTTGTGGCCATCAGGTCAAAGGAGGTTCTCCTCCACCTCAAGTCTGCCCTAGTCAGGCCACAACTGGAGCACTGGATCCAGTTCTGGGCTCCCCAGTTCCAGAGAGACAAGAAACTACAGGAGAGAGTCCAGCAGAGGCTAGGAAGATGCTGAGAGCACTGGAGCATCTCTGGCAGGAGGAAAGGCTGAGAGCCCTGGGGCTGCTTAGCCTGCAGAAGAGCAGACCCAGAGGGGATCTGCTCAGTGCTGAGCAAGAGCTGAAGGCTGGGGGCAAGAGGCTGGGGCCAGACTCTGCTCAGTGGTGCCCAGGGCCAGGCCAAGGGGCACTGGGCACAGACTGGAACCCAGGAGTTTCCAGCTGAACACCTAAGGAGAACCTTGTTTGGTGTGAGGGTGTTGGAGCCCTGGCCCAGGCTGCCCAGAGAGGCTGTGGAGTCTCCTTCTAGGGACAGATTCCCAAGGCAGCTGGAGGTGATCCTGGGCAAGCTGCTGTGGGTGACCCTGCTGGAGCAGGGGTTTTGGACTGGATTATCCAACCCCCACCATGCTAGGAATCTGGGATTTTGTAATTATCATGTTGGAAATTACTATAATGTCATTTACACAACAGTCAGGAACCTCAGAGCCAGGGGCTCCTCACATTGCACCGTAGCCTGAGACACTGTGACTTGAGAGGATGATTCTCAGCTTTCACACTAAGGCATTTTTGGCAGAACTTACAATTTGTGCTATGCATCTTGAAGTATCTGGTCTGCCTTGATTTCCAGGTGTTGGGCAAAATGAATCCTCAAATGTACCTAATTTCATGAGGACATGGAGAGTGGAATAATTTGGATCTATTCATCCCAATGGATGTTCTTGATCCTTCCCTGGTGATCACTGGCCAAGCCAGTGTGCATGGTCAGGCAGCTACCATCCTGCATTTCTATACAGTAATTACCTCACTCATGAACTGGGATTTTTTTTTCTGCCACATCTGGAGATGAGGTTTTTCAGGAGAGAGACAGCAGAGTCTGGTTTTGTGTGGCTCTGAGCTGAAATCCCTTCCTGGGAGGGTTTCATTTGATCCACAGCTGCACTTCCCAGGCTGCAGGAGCCCCTGTGCAAACACACCCTGGCATGGATTGCATCCTGACTGCAATGAAAATCACAACCCAAGTCATAAGATTGTATATGGCTTTGGTCTGGCTTCTCCACCAAACTTTAATGGTGTCCTCCTCTTTGGTGCCCACAGTCTCCTTCAAAATATTGAAGGTGTTTATAGCCCTTCCCCACTTTAAGTCTCCTTTCCACCATTTATGTTGTGAGGTTGACACAAGCAGATATAACCTGGGTTTTACAGGCTCCAAAAAGGAGGCAGAGGTGGTTTACTAATAGATGTGGTACTTAGAGACATGGTTTAGTGGCATGGTGGTCATAGGTTGACAGTTGGACTTGATGATCTTAAAGTACTCTTCCAACCTTAATGATTCTGTGAACTGAAGTCAGATCCAGCCCTGAAGCTCAGGAAAAGCTGTGAACCTTGCTCTTTTGCCCAAATCACTGAGCCAAGACCCTTCTCAGCTTTGGTAGTCCCACTTTGGGGAAGTACTTATCTTAGGAGCAAATCCTGTGACATTTCAGATGGAATCTCATTGAGCTACTCTGCTTTGCAGAGGAAATATTAAGGAACTTAACAACTTAACACTTCAACAGTGATAAAAACATATTTGCCTTTTATACAGCAAAGGGCTGACAGCCAAATTCTGTAATTGAGAATACTTCCTTAAATATATAGAACACTGAATGAGCAGCAAAAAGGAGCAACTCATATTTTTATGAGAACAAGCAGAAGTGACTGTTCTGTTTATATTCCCTATGCCTAGAGCGTGGGCATCCTGTTTTGGGAGGAGATGGGAACTGCCTGATAACTGAAAGAAAAAGCTGGAATGTCTGGGTGGAAAGAATACAGAGGAATTGATTTCAGGACAATAAAAGGAATAATTTATTCTCAGAAAAAGTGAAGGGGTCAGAACTTTTGTTAGCACTTCCATGAGGCTACACCAAATGGCACTGGTGGGAGAGAGGGCTTTAGAGGGTGTTATTTTAAGTGGTCTGGCTGAAGAATCTCTCTTTGCATGGCTTTGCAGTGGATTGTTAATTATTATTTAAAAACTCAGTAAAGCTTTTGTTTCTTCACCTTTCTGTTCTCAGCAAAATGTACCTTATTATAGCCCTATTATGGCCCTTCAGCAAATAGAAGGTGATAAGTTTTCCACTTTAATCAGACATTTTCATCTGCATCTAACTTCCTGTTGAAAGTTGCTGACTTCAAAGGATTCAAATTCCTAATTCAGGTCCAATAAGAAAATGTTTGGGTTGTTTTTTTTCAGGTGATCAGAATGAGAATAAAAACTGTCTCTCTTTGCCCTTTCCCCTTCCCTTTTTTGCCCATTTCAGAACACTCTTGCTCTGTAGATAGTTTGGAACCACTTGTCAGAGTCTTGTCAGTAGAGCCAAGAGCTAAAGGCCCAAAGAGAGTAGAAACCTAATGAAAGGCATGGTTTGTAGCTATTAATTTTTGCAGCTGTTGGATAAAACTCATGCATCAATTTATGGTGATTCTTCCTTTGCTGATGACACTTATTTATCCTCTTTTCCCTAAATGTCAATGTTCCTAAGCAGTTGTAAGTGTACCTCATTCTACCTCATTTCAGGAGAGTCAAGATCAAATCTTCCATGAAAGAAAACTGGGAATGGTTCTTCCACAGCCATACTGCTGCCTGCTGGTCCAAAGCACCCTGGTTTTCTATGCTAGGCAGAGGAACAGTGCAAGGAATTGGTGGAATCTGAAAGGAAAACTGCTTGTGGGTCAGCTAGGAATTACTCTGCAAATTTCTCTTTGGTTGTTGACAAGAGTTACAAAGAGAGAGGCAGAGAGGAGAAACCCTGCTTGATCCCAAACACAAAGCACTGGTGGAAACCATCCAGGAAAGGAGGGTTTGGGGAGAGGTGGCTGGAAAATTACAAATTTTTTTGTGTGTGAACATGTTCATGCAGAAAAGAAAAAAAAGAAGAAAGAAGCAAAAATCCCAACCCTTTGCTAGGAAGGATTTTCAAATCCAGGATGTAGTTTCTTGCCAAGACTAGAAAGAGTGAGGACTGTCCTTCTTCCTGTACAACAGCCCATCCAAATCACCATGCAATTTGCCAAAGATAAGGGGACTCAGATGCCAGAGTTTTCTTCTGCCCCTGTTTTTCCCTTGCAAAGTGCCAACTAAACTTGGCATGGCTTTGGGCTGGAACCAAAGGTCAAGAAATGCAATATCTTTGCAGCTAGCCCAGTTTGGAGCAGGACAGTGAACAACAGGGATTCAACTTTCATACCAGGTCATGTGGTTCAAAATAAAGAAGGTTCTGTTATTTCCCTTTGCTCTTCCCAGCAAGAATTGCCTCCCAGCAAAGTGCCCTGGGCTTGGCTTTTAGATCAAAACAGTTGCTGTGCATCCAAAGCCTGCCCACAGAGTGGGGCTCAGCCATGCTTGCAGAAGGAGAAAACCCTTTAAGACACAAGTTGGAATGGGGAGGGAGTGGAATAAAAGCTCCTGCTTGAAAAGCCATTCCAGAGGATGGGATCTAACACTCCACAGCTGCCAAGCAGGCTCTATGTGTGGCAATGGATGCTGTTTCCCATGCTGGGTGAAGGTGTACCAAAGGTGGGGGAGATCTCTCCACCAAGACCCTCATGTGTTGACTTCCTTCTCCAACAGCTCCTTTGCTTCAAAATGTGACAGCCACTGCCCCACAGAGAAGCTGCCCCATGCCCAAAAGGCTTGTCAGTCCTTCCAGAATCCTTGTTGAATCCTTCACTGCTGCTGTTTGAACATCCAAGTGTCTCTCCAGAGCTGCTGTAGGATGAAATAAGTCAAGACCAAACTTGCTCTTGTGATGAGGACATCCTGTCAAAGAGTATCTGCCCACCAGCTATGTGAATAGAGAGAGTTGGATGTTCTGTGGTGCCCTGAACTCTATTCCAGGTGGCATGCTACAAACTGTTACACAAAGATTTATTACTTTTCAAGCCATTGGATACATGGCAGCTGTCCAGTTAGGAAAAGGGAAAATAGAACTAGAGAAGGAACTAGGAAACTGCAGGTCCAATGTTCCAAGAGACATCTGGCAAACATTTATCCCCAGTGCCCAAACCTCTCAGCAACATGGTTGAGAATGGTTGAATTCAGTTGTCAGCTCTTGGCTGCTCTCAACAAATTTGTTCTCTCCAATGCCTCTGAGCCCTTCTTTGTTCAATGTTTTAAAAAGAGCATTGTCTGTATCATCATTGCCATATTTGGGGTTTGGTTGGTTGGTATTTTTCTGTTTCTTATGATTTTTTGGTTAGCTGTGTTGTGGCCACCAAACCTGCTGAAAGAAGGATTCCTCTAGGTTAGATACAACAGCAGATGCAGCTCTTCTGTCTTCCAAATGCCACTGTAGCTTCCTGGAAAACACACATACCTCACTCTTAATTATAAATTAAAACTCCAACAAGGCTCTTTGGGACACTGCCTCAGTAAAGGACAAGTAACAATCATGTTGAGAGACCTCCTGTTGGGAGGACCATTACCCACCAGCTATTTAGATATCAAAAGTGAGTTGAAATGCTGCAAGCCACTCTGCAGTTTCTCCTTGGTTTTGCAGTAGAATTATGGCCATATCTAGCTTTTCCTCCAGTATTTCCATTTCCCATCACTACCATGCATACACCAAACATTTTAAAAGCCAGAAAAAAAAAAAAAGAAAAAGAAAATACCCCAGCACTTACTAAAGAAAAGAAGTTTAACCAATGTTTTGGGGTCCAATGAAGCAGGGTCTGCAACAGCACAGGCATGTCCCAGCCCAACCTATCTTCCCAGGAATGCAGGTTTCCTGCAAAATTGTCCTCCTCACCTCAGGGCAACACCCTGGGCACCAATCCTGCCCTGCTCTGTGCTTACTGTGTGTGCAGATGAATGGCACAGGCTCGTGAGCTGGGATGTTATTGCTGGATAAAGCTAATAAAACCTTTGACTCACTGGGAGGAAGCTTTCCCAGCCTCACTGCACGCTTGCTCTTCAGGGTTACCTTCTCACCTTTGTGTTGTATGATGTTATTCTAACCTCTTTCATCTCTGCCTTTTGGCAGCCTTCTCTGCTTTAAAGTATATAGTTATCTTAAGTTGAGCAAGATGTTGCAGGCTACAATAACTGGCTGATGTTTTAAATTGAAATCTCCTAATATGCATTCAATTTACATGTGCTGAGGCTCTCATTCAATCTGAAATACCAACCAAGTATGAAATAATAGTGACACTTGACATTTGCACAGAGATTTACAACTTCAAAGGGCTCTACAATATAAATGAACTCTCTCTGTACTCAGGAGATGGGTAAGCAAACACTATTAAGATGGAAAATGGACAAGGAAGGACTGCAGAGCTTGCCCAAGGCCAGAGAAGGTGATGGTGTCAGGGCTGAGGTCTTGGCTCTCTCTCATACACCCAAACCACAAGGCAGCTGTTAACTTTAAAAGCTCCATAACCAACACAGACAACTCATGCAGGTCTACATCCCAAGCAGATGGAGGAGAAATTTAAGCTCTGGAATTGAATGCTGTCATCCAAAAAAACCCACCCAGGCTCTGTCTAGTCTTGGGAGCTCCTGGGCATGGTGGGTGCTGTGGTTCCTTATTTCTGAGGTGTTTCTGCACCAACGATGCAGCTTTGGCCCCCAGATTGGGGATGGGTGGGAGGATGACTATAGAGATGTGTGGGACGGTGGCCATGGGGATGGGTGGGAGGATGACCATGGAGATGGGTGGGAGGGTGGCCATGGGGATGGGTGGGGTGGTGGCCATGGGGAAGGTCCTGCTTGTGCCTTGCACAGCTGCAATCCTACCCTGCAGATGCATGCTAAGAAAGCAAGCCCCATGGACTGACTATCTTTAGTAACAGCTTGTGCATCCACCTCTGAGAGTGGTTTCAGCCTATTTTCTCATTGCAAACACAGGCTGGGTCCCTCCCTGTGACACTCCTTCATTTCAGGGGTGGGGAGGAGATGGCTTTTGAGCAGTGCCTGCTCCAGTAGCCTGACTTAGAAACCTGCACACTGCTTGATGGATGCTGCTATTGTTCCTCCAGATCAGCGGGTGGATGCCTCATTAATCACAGCCCATAAATCACTTTGACTAACTCAGAAAATATTTCCTCTTTCTTAGTCGTGCAAAAGTTTCTCTGAGCCTTTGAGCACATTTCTAGGGGTTGGAGAATGAGTTGCTGCCCGTTATACAGCATGTCCTGCCCTTCCCTCTCTCTGTAAACATGAGCAGCTCCATTCCATGATGTGTTTTGATCCACAGCCAAAAGCCAGCTAATGCACTGTTTGCTGTCAACTATTTGTTATTAATCCAAAAGCACTGAGCTTGTGGGTTGGGGTTTTATTTTTTTATTTTATTTTATTTTTTTTTAAAGAAATATGAAAACTAAATTAAACAAGGGTGTGGAGATTCCTTAAACCTAGCTACTGTTCCTTCCCTGATCCAGTTGCAAACATGCAGCTCCTGCAATCCCAGGCAGTTACTGAAGTCATTCTACTCCTTTATCACCTTTATCTCCTGGCAGAAAGCACAAAATCTTAACTGGGTGTCCTCTTCTGATGATCATATCCATTAATGAGCTAGAATTTGAAAGCAAACTAAGGGAGCTATACCTTTGGCAGCACTTCCTTGTATGTGTATTGCTGCTTCTCGTGGCCCACTGGGATCAGGTGGTGACAACAGGGTGGCAGCTGCTTGTCACCAGCTGAGAACCCCCAAACTCAACACCTCTGTGACCCTCCATGAATGTTGCACATTACCTAATGGGTTTCTTCTGGTGTGTTTTGACAAGACCACACCTTAGAGCTTCCATGGCTTTTTGGGATGTGCTTAGGTCTCAGTGTAGAGCCCAGAACACTTTGCTTTCCTGGATGAACCCTTTTGCTGGGAGCATCCTATTAACTCATTGCAGAGGGACTTGCAGCATTGACCGTGGCTGGGACCATCCCATCTCCAGAAAAGGCTCATGGGAAGGAACTGTGTAGAGGAGGAGGAAGAGGAGGAGCAGGAAGACATGCTTTGAAAGCATTCCTAAGCCAAGCACGATGGAGATGAACATCTCCACACCACCCAGCACAGCACATCAGGCTGCAGCACTCACCACACCAAGAGGTTTGTGTAACAGGACCCCCCACCATGCTGAGCAGAAAGTGCCCCCAGGGCAGATCAGTTCTGAGCTGGATGGAAAAAAAGATAACTCTGTATGGGCTGAAAACACAAGGGCTTTCATTTTCCTGTGCAGGGCACCATTTGCCTTCCAAATGCAACTGACAGCTTTTGAGGCAGTTCTGTCAGGTGACAAATGGGAATAAAGCTCCTGTGTACTCTGGCTGTTGACTCATCTTTAGGTGGAATTATGGACTGAAATAAGTAAATAGCTTCCTATTCACCATGATCCATAGACAGCTCTGGGCCACAGGACAATGCAAAGCTCCTGTATAGACAAGACTCTTGTTTGTTGTGTGCTTTTCTAGGTCACTTAGCACCGTGCTTCAGAAACGTGCTTTTTAGGAGTGAGACTCCTGGTGTGAATGCTCTTTCCCCTTCTATAGAAGAACTCACCCTGAAAAGCTAGCAAAGCTATGAGGGCTTTTTAATTTGCATTGTAAACACATTAGAGATGAGCTGAGCAAACCAGGACAACTTAGGATGCCTTTTTACAAGCCTGAATATGAGGTTTATTTTGTTAGCCTTGCCATTTATCTCCTGAGTTTGGGGATTGTTAGGAAAAAAACCTCTTGGAAAGAGGTTCTCCAGATGGTTGCATTCTAGGGGGTGCCACTGCTGGAGCTGATGTGCACGTAGCATTCTCATAGCTCTGGTTTGTGTTGGTCAAACTAGGAGAGGGGGAGAGGATCTCTTTTTGTGTTAGGACAGTATTCCTCTGGGGCCTCAGAAGCTATTTTGGGGACATTTAATCTAATTGGAGATGTGTGATTAAAAATCCTTTAAAAATGAAACAAAACAAACTTAAAAAGTAACAGCAACATGGAGGAAAAAAAGGTGTATAATATTTTCTCTCTTAAAACCACCCAAAATGTAGCATAAGCAGTTTTGAACTGGATGTCTCTGCATGATGCTGCTCCAGGATCACTGAGCTGCTCCTAAATGGCAAGGCAGAAGTGAGAAAAAGTAAAGGAACATGAGATGAGGCAATCTGGCAGCTGTTGGAGATATCTCAAGGAGCACAACATGCTTATGAACAGCTATTCCACTGATTTTATAGCTCTGAAGGACATTTCAGTCAAATACCTTTTGAGTTTCCCATTGGATGAAGTTCTATTTCTCTTTTGACTCTTGAGGGACTATGGAAAAGCAGTTTCCTACTTCAGCTGGCAAACTCTCTGGGGTATTTTGGGCCACCTACCTCCTATGTAAAATCCTGGTTGGTTGGTCATTATCTCTAGAAGATTCAGGCTGCCCAGGGAGGGGGTGGAATCACCATCCCTGGAAGCATTCAAAAAATTTGTAGATGTGGTGTTTGGCTCATGGTTTAGTGGTGAGCATGGAAGTGTTGGGTGGATGGTTGGACTTGATGATCTCAGAGGTCTTTTCCAACCATCAAAGTTGATGCAAAGATGAATGCACATCCACCTTAACTGGAAGACAATAAGCTTTGTCTTCTGCTGCTAGAGAGTACAAGAGAAGTAAGGAAAGGTGTTGCAGTTCCCCAAAGTGACCTAGAGCCCCTCAGTGGGAGGCATGAAGTTATGTAGCTCATTAAACCTTAAAAAAGCAAGGAGAGAAGCTGCTTCCAATTATCAGGATGAAAATTAATGAAATAAAAACTACAGACAGGCTGCAGCATTATGCAATAAAAAGGGCTTTGCTGGCATTAACAAGGCAGTGTGTAATATTTGTGTGGTTCTAGCTCAGCCTTGGCTTGAACACATGGTGATTCTGCACATAAAATGTATCCAAATTAATGAATTAAAAATCCTTGATAATCCCCCCCCCTCAGTTTTCTGTTTGTGGTTCAGTATGATTACCTGGGAAACCTCCTCAGAATGGGAAAAAGAAGTTGTGATCTGTTGTCTGAGAAAAATAACCTCTTTGTTAGTACTGGGAGAGCCATGGGAAAGCCCAACTGATGTCTCCTGCTTGCAGGGAACTAAGGTCCAATGCATACAATGGGGTCCAGGGTAGATCTACTGTTTGGGGGACATGGGACAGAAGCAGAGTGAGTATGGTGGTGAATAAACATGAGGAAAGGTGTCTTTAAGTACAGGAACAGTCATTTAATGGCTTCACATCAGCCCACAAAGAACATCTTCCACAATGCCTCGGGATCCACAGAGTGTTGGCAGACAGTGATAGAACCAAGGGAAATGGGTGTAAGCTAGAGGAGGGGAGATTTAGGTTGGATATTAAGAAGAAGTTCTTCACTATGAGGGTGGTTAGACAGTGGAACAGGTTGACCAGAGAGGTTGCGGAAGCCTCATCCCTGGAAGCTTTTAAGACAAGGCTTGATGGGGCCCTGGGCAACCTGATCTAGTGGAAGGTGTCTCTGCCAGGCAGGGGGTTGGAGCTAGATGATCTTTAAGGTCTCTTCCAACTCTGATGGTTCTATGATTCTATGATTCTATATTAGCCAACATCTAAACCCAATCTCTTGCACTCTGCTATAACCAGAGGTCATAGCCTTCAGCAGCTTCCATGCACAACTCAATAGGCTGCATGAGCTGGGTGCAGAAAATACTGCTTTTTCCTCTAAAATCCCTGCCTTTTTGCTTTCCTTCTCCCAGTTTCTATGAAAGGCACAGTTGCCTTTCTACGTAGCTAAGTGAAAAAATGTTGCTGTGCTTTGCAATCTCCATAAATGTAACTTTTGTTTCAGTTGTGCTGGTGCCTGCCTGGCATGGGGAATGTGTATGGTCCAGAAAGTGGTCACCAAGGACTAAAGGACTTGCTGGCCTTGGTGAGCGAGGCACAGTGAAAGCAGTATACATGAAAAAGTGTCAGAGAGTTTGCTCTTCCCCTGCATGTAGATATAGAACCTCCAGAGAAGGCAGAAAGCTGCAATCTGAACATTTCTATTATATATATATATATATATAAAGTACGAAATAGTTTGTTTAGACATAAATTAGCCCCTGGAAAAGAGTTTTATTGCAGCATGGAATGTTCTAAGGAAAAGAGGAGGTTCCACCTTCATGGGGTACATTTTGCATCCAAATGTTTGACATATAAATAACATTTGGGTGAAATTTTTTTCAAGCCCAAGATATTTTAGCACTTAGCTGGGGATTTGGAAGGAATTTAAGGAAGAGGGAGGTGTAAATTGGTTTCTCAGTTAAATTCTGAGGGCTCTGAAGTCTGACGTCAGCTTTACGCACGGGAGCCGTGCTGGGGGGCAGAGGAGAGGTGAGAGCTGAGCTCTGAAAGGCTCACAGAGGTGATGTTTGTGGAGAGCAGGTCTCCATCTCGTTCTCCTTCATGCAAAGCCCTTTCTCCACCTGGCTCTGGGGATAAGGGAGATGACAAGAACCCAACTTCAGAAATAGTGTTGCTCACTCAGCCCCTGGTACCCCAAAGTCCTGTGTTCTGCAGGCTTCTAAGATGTTTGGTTCAAGGGGGGTTATTCTTGGTATAGGAATTGCTTCTGTGCTCCCTGAAGGAGTCTGAGAAAGGAGATACCATTCCAAGCTGATAGACCAGTCCATGGCTGTATGGTGGTGTTAGAAAGGGATGGCAGCAAGTGATTCCCAAAGGGCAAACAGTAGGATTTCTCCTGTTTCCTATGGCTATAAGCAGTGAGTTTAACATCCTCTATCAGAAAATACCAGCAGGTATTTGAAGCCATGAGCTGGCTACTCATCTGATTTCTAGTCTCCACTTCTTCCAGGAACAACTTCTTTTTCATTCTTAACTTGCATTTGAAAGATGCCAATGGCAATCAGGATAACTCCAAGGATAAGGATTGCTATGGTTGAGCTTGAAAGGGGGGGTTGTGACTAGGTGATCTTCAAGGTCCCTTCCAACCCAAACCATTCTATGGTTCTGTTTGATGAGTGGTGCTTACTAAGGAGCACAGTGCTGTGTCAAGTTGGGGAAGTGGGCTTGCAGTGTCCCCTAAAACTATTTTAAGCTCAACCACAGCAGTCCTTTGAGTTATCCTACATATAATTTCCTTTTAAAGTCCAAGAACAAAACCATGTACTTCAACCAACAATTATAACAAAAGGAGACCATCTCTCAGATGGATAGAAGGTGCAAACTCCAGCATGGGAGATGTGCCAGTATGGGACTGGGGATGACCCAAGGAGCTGGTGACAGAGGGTACCAAGATGACTTTAAAGCACACCTTAGTGCTGTCTGCCTGGGGTTTTTTTTTGGTGCTTTTTAGAAATACAAATCCTGTTTTCTTATCCAAATTTTTATCCAAGCTTTTTCTTCCTCTTTACATTTCACCATCTTCTGCTGGTGTTTCAAAACCAGCAGTTAAGGAATTCTTGCAGATTAAAAGATCTATTTTTCATCTTCTATATGCATCTATATCCATCTTCTATTCAAGAGCAATGTCTTCAATAGCAAAATATTGGAAGGAAAGTGGTTGTGTTCAGTTTTGATGTGTACAAAGTAGGGGAGGGAAATCAAAGTATCCTCTGTCCTGTGTTGATAGAGTAACTTTCAGCAGTTTGGGACAGAACAAAAAGTACTGAAGTTTGACCTTGAATTTATTGTGGTTTTTTTTTCTTCCCCCAAGAAAAGGTCAGGTTTCAAGAGTGTCAATGCCTCATCTTTCTAGGAAAAGCTGTTTTCACCTAATTCATAACATGTTTGCAGTTCTTCTGTTGGTAATGAACTGCACTGATTTTGCTGGGTAAGTAATAAATTCCCTGGCTGAATTTTGAAGGAGGTAAAAAAAAAAAGAAAAAAGAGCAACCTTGGCCAAATTTGCAAGATCTTGGGGAAGCCACGAAAACCATCAATCCTGGTGCTCCAAAGTTTACCAAGGGAAACTTTGTTTTACATGAGTGCTGTTGTCATAATTTATACATTTCATTTAACATGTCTTGTAGTTAATAAGTGTATAATTCATACAGGACAGAAATTAAGTTGTGCAACACTTGGTTTCAATTTTGTAGTTCCAATGAGGGGATTTTAGTGCTCTCCTCTTATTGCCAGAGAGGTGATTTTTGCACTGCCCTTGGTCCATATCGTGGGTGCATTGGTTAGCTTAGATGAAAAGCCACATTGCATGTGCTAAACCTTAATACTAATGCCACCAAATGAATCAATTCCTACTTTCTGACTTCTGAACCTCCCCTAAGGTGAAGGAAACACGATCCCTTGAGGATCATCTTGCAATTAAAACAATTCTCTATGAATCAGCATGACAATGCAGGTGCTAAGCAAGCATCTGTTCAATCAAGTCAGTTTAGCAGTTTTGGGGCAAGTCTATTTTGCTTTTTTTTTTCTTCACATCATTAAGCTTACTTTTAATGCTCCCAGCAAACAATAGATCATTAGTGGATTAGGGGTAATTACCAACAGCAGTCATTATTCCTAAGGCTTAATGGGCCAATTTGCTGCTGTAATAGTACCCCGGTATTGAGGTGCTCCAGCAGAAAAGCCAGGAGTGCTGGAATGAGCCTTGAAGGTCCTGGAAATGGCTGAGCAATCCCACCCCTTCCTAGGACACCCCATCATGGGGTGGATCAGGCCTTGCTGGGGGTTCTCATCAGCACCCAAACTTGTATTTTGAGAGGTGGGTTCAAGCTGAAGGAGATCTACCTGGGGACAGCTATGTCTGGATACTGGCCAGGTATGAAATGTCTTAGGAAGCTCTGTAAGGTACCAGCTTAGCTAAAGAGCTGATGGGCTGGAGAAACTCTTAAAGAATAAGAAGTTAAAGGATATTTAAGGAGCAAAGGGCTGAGCTGGCTAAAACAGCACATTCCTGAAGTGTTATGCTAAGGATTTAGATCCCCTTACCATTGCACCACCACCCAGTTGCCTTCAGTGACCATAGAGAAGAACAAGCAGCAAAAAATGTTCCTGAGGTGGCAACCTGGTACTGTAGGAATAAGGATGAAGAACTCAACTCCATCTTCGAAGTTCCCAGGCAGCTTGGGCTGCCTGCAGGTCTCAGCATCTCCAGACAGTCCATGAGCAGAGAAGCAGGGACCTGAGGGGACCATTAGAGAAGCTGATGTATACTTGGAGTCCTGTTTACAAGCAGAGTGCAATGAGGTTGGTGGCTGTGTTTTTATTTTTAGCATTCTATTTTCAGTCACTCATTTCCACCCAGAGTGCCATATCATTTTTCTGCTTTGAGGAAGGGGATTAAGAAAGAAGAAAAGACATAATGCTAGAGTGGAGTTAAGTGCCACTTCTTCAGGCTCCTGCCAAATCTTGTAATTTGGAATAATTACCAGTGTCAGGTTTGGGGAAGGAGTTTGATGTAAATTGCCTTGGTCTGTACTCATCTTGGGAGAGAAGAAATCCAGTATGTTACAAGACTGAATAGGCATCACCAGGAAAATCACTGTTTCAGCAGCCTCACTTTAATATACATGACTCTGTTTTATCTCTATTTTAATTCATCTCATGGCATGGGCAAATCCTGCTCATGCTGAGACCAGTGGTGATTCCACACTTATTTTAATGGCCCAGCCTAAAGACTGCTGCTTAGCTGGAGGTCTTGTGGGTTGCTAAGCATTGTATTTATTCATTACCATAGATGATCCTTTAGAAAGCAGAGGAAAGCTAACTAGACTTATTTGTAGCTTCACAGAGAGGGAAGATTGATCATCTGCTGCAAGCACCCTTAAAAGAGATCTGGGGGAACCTATCTGGATTAGGTCCAACCCTGCAGTCCAGGGGTTCCTGTTTATAGCTGTGCTGCTCCCTTAATCTTCACCCATTGTCCTCTTCATATGGGAATAGAGAACTCTGATCTTCTCTTCAATGCTAGAGACACATTCCATCAAAGAGCATGAAGAGAGCAAAATTTCTCATTTTCTGTATCATTTTCTTCTACCAGAAGAAGGAAGTTGTAGGAAATCTGCTTGCCTTTATGGTTAGGACATATTGGCTGGTGAAGTTTGGTTATTTCCCAAATGCTAATAGCCACAAAGCTACATGAAAGAGGATAAAATTAATACAGAAAAGATAATACTGAGCTCATTTAGCAGCTCTATATGAAGTGTCTCAAATCAAGCCCCAAAGTCTCTCCAAGGATGCTGTGTACCCATGGCTTTGTCCTGTTACCTCTTCCATGGTCCACCACACCATGCAATGCTCTTGGTGCTGCTTCTCTAAACATTCCCTTGTTACAACCCTTCTTAGGCTACAGATCATCTGATAGTATCAGAATACATGGCTAAAGCATAAAGGCAAGCAAAATAACATTTATCTGTATCAACTGTGACTGGTAAGAGCAGGAACCCTGCCAAGCAGCAGCCCAGCAGTCACCCATGGTGAGGTTGGAAGTGTATGGTTAAGGAGCTCTGTGGTGGCTAATCCTGTTGTCATCTGAATTAACTTTCAAATAGGAGAGGAAAAGAAAAACCCTCAGCAGTTGCATAATGAGAGGCTTAAGGTCTTGAGCTGGGGAGTAATGTGTGTGTTTTGTGCATGCCTGCTGAGCAGCAGCACCATGAGTGGCATCTTGCTGGAAGAGGATTGTTTGCCTGTGTAAAGTGGGTGATGTTCTCCAGCTTGCTCCAGCCATGAGCTGAGCCTGTGAGCTGAGAGCCTGTCCCATAAGCACTGGCCAGTACTAGATACCTCAGGGAGTGATTTTCACAGAATCCCAGCATGGTGGGAGTTGGAAGGGATCTCTGAGATCATCCAGTCCCACCCCCTGCTGAAGCAGGGTCACCCAGGATCAAGTCCAGGTGCCTGTAGAATCTCTCCAGACAAGGAGACTCCACAACCTCTCTGAGCAGCCTGGACCAGGGCTCTGGCATCCTCACAGCAAAGAAGTTTTTCTTTATGTTTAGGTGGAACTTCTTGTATTCTTGTTTGTGTTCATTGCCCCCTGGCCTGTCCCTGGGCACCCATTGAGTAGAATCTGGCCTCATCCTCTTGTCTCAACCTTTTAGCTCTTGCTCAGCATGGAGCAGATCCCCTCTGGGTCTGCTTTTCTCCAGGCTAAGCAGCATTTGGCATGTTTGGGAGGATATTTCAGGTATGTTTTCAAACAAAATAGCTTTTCACTTTTGCCTTTCTACAAAGGGATGGCAGAACCCAGTCCTGAGGGGAATGACTAGAGTCCAGTGGCTGATCCCAGAAGGGAGCTGCAGCAGTTGCTGGGCTGATGGCTTTGAGAGTTCACCAGGCATTTAAAATATTTACAGTCTTTAATGTTAAACTTGCTGCAGCATTTCCTAGTAAAGGTCTGGTTAGTAGCTTCCCAGCTCTGCTCCTGCTGCCTCTTGCAGCCATGGGCAAGACACTTATCCTTTGATCTAACCTCTGTAAAACAGCAGTGCCAGTGTCTGTTATTAAATGCAACAAATCTAGCAAGTGTGGATTTTGTTTTCTCTTTCAGGCTGCACAAGGAGTATTTCAGGAATAAGAGGATCCTTGACCACAGGCATCAGCTGAGGTTCCCAACTTACTCCTGTTCTGCAGATCCAGGACACTCTGCTTCCATTTGGCTCAGTCTTTACATCTTCAAATAGGAGCAAGTCCTAACCCCTCTGAAGGCTCTTCTTGCTGTGGTGAATCACTGAGGAAGACTTTGATACCCTTTTAGCAACGTGATGGGATTCAACAAGCACTTGAACAATGCACTTTATCACATGGGGGTGACTTTGGGGTTGTCCTATGCCTAAATAGGAGTTGGACTCAATGGTCCTTATGAGTCCCTTCCAACTCTGTGAGGACTGAGGGCCTGGACTGGGGATGGGGAGGTGGAGCTGTGAGCTTCCAGAGCTGATGGTCAGTTTGTGTTCAAGTGATAATGCTAATAATCCCTCAGTCCTCCTTTATATTTTTATTTTTTTCCCCCTTTTTTGTTTCTCTTTGAACTGAACACTTTGCCTGTCTCAACTGAGGCTGCCTTTTTGAACTGTCAGTTTGGGAGGATTAGATGCATGTTTAGGCTGGGTGAACTCATGAATGAAAATATTTTCCTTGGCAGTTTTTAAAATGCTTCCCCCCTTTAAGAGCTGAAGCCTTTGGCAACAATCTGCTTTTTTTGCCCAGATTACCACTGTCATTTTGGGAGGTCTTTTCCTGCAGAGCAAACAATGGAATTTTAATAACACACTGAAATAGATTCAGGCTTGCCTTATTTATATTTTCTTTATTTATGCCTGAATACTTAGTATGCAGCTCCAGCAAAGACAGCCCTAAGCTTTGTATTACTTCAAAATGATGAATTAAGCTTGGGGAGATTTGCTTCCCCCTGAAAAGGAGATTTTGATTCGCTGCTTTGAGCATGTCTCAGAAGAACAATAAATAACAGAGAAATTAAAAAGAATAAAATAAAAACTAACCCCCTCCTCAGTAAAAGCTGCAGAGGCAGAGCAGAGCCAGCACTGCCCTGTCTGCAGGTAGATCTGCCAGCATTTGCCCTGCAGCTCCCTCACTCTAGGGGAGGTTTGACTCAACAGCTCCAGGATGAAATGCCACAATTAGCATTACAATGAAGCTGAATTAATTCTGAGCGTTTATTTTATCTTCAGTCCTACCTAGATCTGTGTGTAGAAGTCCTTAAACCAACACCAGCTTTTGCTACCTGAGCAAACAGTTTGGTTAAGCTCCAGTGCCATTGTCTGCAGGGCTCTGCTTGCAGAGTGTCTTTTAAAGTTGTCCAACTTCATACAGGGGTGAAGAAATCACAGGCATGCAAAATGAAGTGGGAATTATCTGAAGTGAAGCATAAAATAGCACCTAGTAAGGCTTTCAGCTGAGTTTAACTAATACCAAACTGAGATCAAGTAGTTTAGGTCTTGTACAAGCTCTTCTCAGATTCTCCCATGGGTTTCTATTGCACCAATTGCAGTGCTCAATATTGTTCTACTTGATGATTAATCCCTTCAGGTTGCTTACATAGGGTTTTTTAATCCCTCAAGGAGATTCTCTGCTATTTTATTCTCCCTGCACTCTCCTTTCTTTCCTGAGGCACCATCCTCCCAGCTTCCCAAACCTGAGCAAGGAGCCAAGGGATGGAGATGTTCACAGATGATGTACAACAAATCTGTTCCAGGGCTTTCAGTGTTAACTAGCTCTCTGTCAGATAAGCCACTGATATGCTGCTGTAGCCAATGAAGATAGATGGCATACTGGGCAGATGGAAAGCAGCCAAACACCCCAGTGCTTTGGGGCTGGAGATAGACTAGAGGAGAGAGACAGAAGGGTCAGAGCATGGGAGCTGTGGAGAAACAGAAGGGATTGAAGTATTTTGAAGGATGCACTGGGTATTATTTGTGCCTTATTGCTCTGGTTTTAGCACTGTTGATAATTTCCTGTTTCACTGAGAGCACTTCCAGTGATTTGGGTGCATGCAGAGCATGGCATGCAACTCATAGCTGCAGCCCAGCAGGACTCTGCACAAGCCAGGGAGCAGAGCTGGAGCACAGCAGGATGTTGAAATGTCTTTTGCTGAGCACAACTAGGATTTCTCAGCTCCAACCTTGTCCCTTGGTGGCATTCCTTACAAACTGGAAGGATGGAGGCACTGGCTTGCTTGTGGTGTGTAACCTGCTGGCCAAAGGATTTCTGGAGTGCCCCAGGTGTGGCTACCTGGTGCATGCTCCTGAGGTCCCACATCTGTTCAGCTGACACCATGGAGGAGTAAACACCAGCCAAACCCTCAGAGAACTTCATCTGGCTGCTGTCAGAGGAAAAGCAAAGGGTTCAGCCATCTTGCCACTGAGATGAGATAATTACTGAGCTACTGTAGAACAGTATCTGCCAAGGATATTACAGCTGCTTTTCCATTTCCCTTTGCTTGTAAAATCAAGGGTGAAGAGGCACCAGGAACATGCCTTCTCTCCAGGAATGTGATAAAGATGCAAAGAAGAGCAATGATTCCTGAGGGAATTAAACTCCTTGGCCACTTGCTGTAGCTCTGCTTGCTTGGATCAGTTGCACTTGCACTGCCCAGCTGTAGAAGATGCTCTTCCCTACTGCTCAGGGGGAGGTGGTTATTGCTTCTCCCAGACCCTCTGTTTAGAGCAGAGCAGCAGTTCATAGATAAGAAAAAATGCTGCTGGTGTCTGGGGACCTTTGGTCAAGATTTTAACACCTTTCCTGGGCTAAAAATATTGTCTTCATGCCTTGCAGGCCAGAGCAGTTGGAGCTGATAGTGGGGCTTGCAGGAAGGAGAAGAACTTGTCTGTTCCCCCAAAAAGCTGCTCCATTTCTGCCTTTACATCAAACACTCTTTTGGGGCAAAGTATGGAAATACAGCACTCTGTGCTCCCAGCCTCATGAGGGGTCATGGAGAAGAAAAGAAGGAATCTGAACATCCTCTCCTGGGATCTAGGCACAGCTCTTCCTCTGCAGCTGATGGGAAGCAATGTAATTGGCAAAGGATGCACAAATCAAGTGCTGCAGTGAATGGCCTTGAGAGCAAAAGGTAAAAGAAACAAGAAACCAGAGCCTTTGAACACCAAGCTCCATGGGACATCAGTGCAGCCTTGGATGCTTGCAGACACACCTTACCCAGTAGAGGGGATATTTAACCTCCTCCTGGAGCTGCAGCACCAACAACTTGTGTCCTGCTGTGTCATGGGGCTGCCCGGGATGGGGACAGGTCAGACAGCAACCTGGGGCAGCAAAGAGCAGCTGTATTTTGGGAACTAAATGCCAGAGCTGAGTGCTCTAGACTGTTCCTGGGAAAAGTAGTGACTGGTTGCAGTGTCTCCAGGAAGGCTGGTGAAGGATATGGGGTGAGCTGGGTCTGGACACACTCAGAAGAGCACAAGATTGGGATGAGCAGAGGTACATGTCATGTGTGTATAGTGCTAAAGCTGCAGCCTGCATCCTCTAAGCTCATGAGAGCATCCCTGGAGCTGAGTGCTGTGGTGTCAATGCTGCATGCAATTTTCTGAGAACCCCATCTACCCTCTGAACTCAACTGCCCAAAGAAGAGCAGGGCAAAGGAGTATGCACAAATACCCTGTGTCTTAACATTCTGCCAAGGACTATCTTACCATGTCTGTAATCCACTTTCATGTAGATTAATCTTTCCCTGTGTACTGATGCTCCTTTAAAACAAAACCAAATCCTATTTTAAAAGGCTCCTGTGTCAGTGCAGCATCTGAGAGAGCTAAACACAAGCTAGAACTTCTCTACAGTGGAAGCAGGCAGAAAGCATGGAGAACTGTGCTCTGCATTGGACATATCAACTTCCTACACTCATAGAAAGATAGAATCACAGAATAGTTTGGGTTGGAAGGGACTTTTCAAGATCATCTACTTCAACCCCCCTGCAGTCAGCAGGGACATCTGCAACTAGATCAGGCAGCTCAGAGCCCAAATCAACCTGACCTGGAATGGTTGCAGGGATGGGATATCTCCCACCTCTCTGGGCAATGTGGAATATTGTCACAAGTGTTTCACAGGCATTTAGTAAAAGGACCAGAGAAGAAAATATAGATGATCTTAAGTAAGGTGCCTAAATAATAAACTGTGAAGTACTGAGGGGGGGGAACAGCACTTAATGAATCATTCACAAGCAACAATGATGGTCAGTTTAAAAGCTCCACTAGTGTTGTAGGTCCTGGTCCTGTAAACTCTTAAACAAACAACCTCATGGCCAAACAAACAGTTCCTGCTGGAGTCAATGAGTCTCTGTTAGGAGACTGGAGTCAACAAAGTGCCTGGTATCTGCAGATCTGTTGCTCTCAAGTGAGCAGTGAATTACACCTTCCAGAAGCCTACCCATCATTTCAGGAAGAAGATACTTGTTTCATGCCTTATTAATAAAGGTAGTAAAAACTAACAGGTTGGCAAAATCAATGTGCCTCCAAGCTAACAGGGAAGAGGAGGGTGTGCTGCCATTACTAAACCCTTCCCTTGGTGACCAGCCATGGTCTTCCAGCAACAAAATCCCTTGCAGAACTGAGGACTGGAAAAGAGGGAAAAGCATCTTCTTCCTGGAAACATGGCTCGACAGGGACATTTATGATTCACCTTATCTATGGTTATACCCAAACCACTAGCCCATTTCAGGAGAAACCAAGGACATCTAAACAGACCAGAAAGTGTAGTTTTGTGTTTACTGAACCACCCACCAGCCAACTTTATCAGCCCAGTAATTTTAATTAGTTGAGCCAATAGGTTAAATTGTTTGATTTCTGATCAGTCAGATCAATGAAAAGATTTCATTTTTCAGCTAATGCAAAATGTGAAGGCAGTGGTTTTGTTTTCCTTCCAACAGGCTGTACCTGCCTTCCACAGACACTCAGCTATCAGACTTTAATCAATACTCAATCATCCACATAGTCTAAGTGTTTGCTTATGTGCATCCAGAGCAATGGTGATGCCCCTAATCTGCTTTCACTGGGCTCCCCCAGCCCCTAATTATGTCATTTTGAGAAGGACATTTCCTGGCAGCAGTTCCTCAATCCACTGCAACAGCCACTATTGGAAGATGGACAAAACAAGGCTGTAATAGCTAGCACATGTGACTGATGGCTGCAGGGACAATTAACCTTCTTTTAAGAGTGAGCACAAGTCCATTTTGGTTAATATCTCCAAATGATGGTACAAGCAGAAGTCACACTGCATGCTCAGCTCCAGGAATTACCTACCTAGCATTGCACCCAGGGATAACATTTATGACACAGGCCGTGGCAAGCTCCAGTAAAGGAGATACTCTGGAGCTATCTAGAAATGCTGGAGGTAGCCAGAACCCCAAAGAGCATGAAATAGTTTCTATGTAGTTATGAACTTAAGGCAAACATCCCTGTTGGCAACAAGCTGTGGGTGTTTGGGATTGCAGTGCAATTAATACATTCAAATGCACTGATTTTCTGTGCCTAAACTGGATTATTGCAGGGTTACAGTAAAGGATCAAGCTGTGCCAAAGGATGTTGAGGTTGAACATCAGGAAAAACTTCTTCCCAAAAGGGTTGTCAAGGCCTGGCCCAGGTTGTCCAGGGCAGTGGTGGGGTCACCATCCCTGAAGGGATTGAAAAGCCCTGGAGATGTGGTGCTGAGATTTGGTGGTGACCTGGCAGTGCTGGTTAACAGCTGGACTTGATGATTTTAAAGGTCTCTTCCAACCAAAATTATTCTGTGATTCTATGAAGATTTTATCTTATACAAGAACCTGTGACCACACAGTGTTGGAAGACCCACATTTGCACTAGGAAAAATAGATTATTTTGAGGTATGTTAGTTTTAATTAATTGAATTTTCAGGCAGGTTGCTCCCATCTGCAAAACTTGGCTTAGGTGAACTGAAACCACAGGCACCTGTGCAAGAGGATGGGAATAAAGCCACAGCTAACTGAAGTCCCCACCATAGTTCATCTATCCATTTACTGGCCAAAAAGGGCTTTGTGGGAAGTCCAAGGGACCATTTTCTATGGTTCATCTTTAAAAAAACTTGTATTTTCCCTCCACATTTATGTGTTCTCTCTGCCTTTCTTCCTGGTTTGTTTTTACAGCAGCATCTTTCTGCTGGGAAAATGTGGAGCTCCCAAGTGCAAGAACAAAGCAAACTATTCCCCAAATGGTTGAGTTTATTCATCCCCATTTCTGCAGTTCACCTGAAAAGTCAAGGCCAAAAAAAGAGTATTTGTCAGTCTTAATAAATAATGGTAGTAGAGACTCTTGTGGCTGCCTGTAGAGTCCAGCCACTGGGCATCTTCTCAAGACAAAAGGTTTTCAGGTGCTGCAACAGGATTTCAGAAAGTGCCAGGTTAAGCTGTTCCCTGCACTGATACTCACAGTGTCACTGCCATCAGTTACTAAAATGCAGCTATTTTTATCTATTAGACCTTCTGCTAGGGTATTATTATTATTATTATAATTAGTGTCCAGATATTTCACAAAAGAAAAACTGATCAAGAATTCTGACCAGTGATCAAGAACTGATCAGGAGCTGCTCTGGGAGCTGCTTGTGTTGGCTAAGGGGAGATGATGTAAAACTTCCTGAGAGCTAGGACCTCATGTGCTGTGAGCAGGGAAATCAGGGAAGAAAAGAGGAAAAAAAAAAAGAGATGGATAGATAATGATAATATAAAAATGAGGGATCACTTTTGCTGATTCCTTGAACCTGTCTGGCTTTTCCTCTTCTCTGTTGACCTGTTTTGACAAAGGACAGGCACAGCTCTGTGGAGATGTGCAGCCTCTTTGAGCAGCTTCATTTGTCTCTGATGCATCAAACATGGTCACAACTTACTGATAAAATCCTGTGAAGCCCTAACCTCAAGCAACAGCTGCCCCAGAATCAATATCAA
Source organism: Galbula dea (assembly GCA_013399015.1). Taxonomy (NCBI): domain Eukaryota; kingdom Metazoa; phylum Chordata; class Aves; order Piciformes; family Galbulidae; genus Galbula; species Galbula dea. Next base: position 3,275,748 of record VWZX01007460.1, read on the forward strand.
GGTGTTGTTACTCCTCCTGTGAGTGGTTAGTAATAAAACCCCTTATTAGTAAGGGTTGTAAAAGCCTGATAAGGTGCTTCTAATTAGCAAAACAACAGAGGTAGTTAAGATTTCTGTTAAATGTAACAGAGACCATGAGGAATAAAGTTGATATAGTTTGTGCACTGATAAAAACCCCTTCATCTGTTTTGCATTCACATATGGATCATATTCCCAGGGGAAAATGAGCGACATATTTTTAGGACACTATTTCATCTTAGCAAATCAGTGTACAGGCTATTAAAGCTCCATTTTTTCCATGAATGATAAGTGTAATTACATCTCTCTTGCAATAAAAACTAGTGCTTATTAAATGTAAATATTGAACAATGATTAAAATACATTTGAAGGAAACTTTATAGCTTTCTTTTATATGTCCCCATCTGGGTTGCCTTTTCCTAAACCACTAGGCTTCTTGGAGAGTTATGAAATTATTATTTTGAGAAGGACTAACACTCTGTGTGTCCCTTGCTTCAAGTTTTATTTCAGCCACTTTCTGAATTTATTGAAGTCTGCTGAGTTGCAGAGGCAGTCAATGCACTATTGTATGGGGAGAGCTGCAGCGAGGGGAAAGTGGCTTCACGCAGCAGGAAATGCCACGCTGACACCTCCTTTGTGCATCCAGTTTTGGTGGCCAGATATAGTTTCCTAACTCCATATGCTCCTACTCTCATTTGTATCCAAAGGAAGCAACATCATTTCTTCAGTTTTAGGTAGGACCCTTCTGGGGCTCGTTTAAAAGGAAGCTTCGACCAAAGGTCCAAGTGTATGAATTGCAGATGTTGTCTAAGGAGCATTAGGGGTGCAAGCTGCTGACCCTGGGCACAATTTGGGGCTGTACATGCAGGATTGACCCTTCCTAAAGAAATATAATAGGATTACTCCAGAAAGGAATTAATAAGTAACCAAGGAGTTGTCAGATCCAAAAAAACAAACCTCCATCTCCAGTCAAAATCTTTCCTCTGGAAGTTCCTTTCACAAGCCCAGGGATGCATCCTGGTAGATTTAAAGAGAATTGAAGTTGATTGCCTAGCAAATTCTGCATTTGATTTAAAAACTGCATGGCAGGGATATAAATCTATGGAACTAGGCTACAGAACTATAAACTCACTATGGAATTGCTTAAATACTTCCAGAAAGGACACCACTTCCCATTATACTCTTCTAAGTTCTTGATATAATCTGTGCTCAGCCGAGCTGTTTTCAGCCTCTTCACTGTTACAAGACCTGGACTCTTCCAGCAACCCCTAATTCTCTCTTCTTTTTCCTTTACTTTTAAGGAAACTTATGCAAAGTTCAGCTTCATCCTCCAGATCAGCCCAAAAAAGGCTGGAGTTAATTTTTAATTTCACTAACAATTCTGGTCATGTAAACAGAATCAGCCCAGTCAGTTACTTACTTGAGAGATTGTTCATGGGATCAGGCAGCTGAGAGCTGCTTTAAACTCCTGATCCTGTAAAGAAGCTGCAGCTCAAACTGCTGGGGAGTTGTCTCTGAGTCCCCATGTGCCTCTTACTGCAAAAATTGTGCTGGAAAAGAAAGTACTTCTATAAATAAAATAAAATAGAATAAAATAATTGAAATAAAATAAAATAGAATAAAATAATTAAAATAGAACAACAGAATAAAATAATTAAAATAAAATATAATAAAACAAATAAAAGAAAATAAAAATAGAATAAACCAAACCAAACCAATAAAATAAAATAAAAGTCAGTAGCCTTGCCCATCATGGTTAAAACTAACAAATACCTGCCCCAAATTCCTCAGCCCTGCAGAAATCTGGGGAAGGAGCAGACTTAAAGCATCTTGAGTTTTCCAGCCTCCTCCTCTCAGGCAGTTGCACTCCTTCAGCAGCTCCGAGATGCTGCGAGAGACAAAGCCTTGATGTCTGAGCGGCTTTTCAAGCAGTTTGCTCCGAGGAGGAAAATTTCTCTTGCCACAAATCTCCTTCTCCTACTTGAAAATATTGCTTAAAATTAAATATACCCCAAGGAAGAGGCTATTTGTTTCTGGAACAACAGAGAGGACATCGTTGTCCATTGGTTTATTCAGGCATTTAAGTTACTTCTGATGAAAGGAAAATGAATTCAAGGCAGCAATTTTCCACAAGATAAACCTTTGGAAAAGAAAGGTTTCTGTTAGAGAAGAATAAATAGCAGTAACACAAAAGGGCTTGGCAGTGTGGGCATCTTTAATTGCTTCTTTAATTAAATCTCTCCATTCCATTTTTCCTGCATTTATTTTTGACTTTTTTTTGGGGGGGTGAGGAAAAATATCGAAGTTAGAGCAGATGTTTGTTGGGTTTAATTACAGAAGGATTTTCTTCCTCCAGAGCAAACAGCACCTCTTGCATACAGACAGAATAACACAGGCAACCTTTCCTGGTGGCTCCTGCAGTCTGGAACACAGGCTAAATACAACATTTTTGGCTGTTCCTGTTGCTGTTGAAGTCAATGGGGCGTGAACCCCGATGGGAGCAAACCCAAGCCCCTTCTGATACAGAGGTGATGAAATAATTTAAGGCAATCAGTTTTCTAGCATTTCTGGGCTGTTTTCACACAATGATTTAACACAAGCCACAGTCAGATAGTCATAGGTATCTGCACATGAGCTTTAATTTAAAAACTTCTAAATATGTTCTAATTTCTCCAGTATTACCAGGTCCTTGTGGAAATCTATGTGTGCCTTAATAATCAGCCAAATCTCTGTGTTTTACCTACACAAGTGATTTCACTGAAGTCATTGTGTCTGCTTGTCAGGGTAAGTTGAGAAGGATCAGCTGAAATAATGTATTAATATACTAATATATTAATGCACCATTATTTTAATCTTGGATCCACAGGTTTATTACATGCACCCTCCACCAGTCTTAACTTCTGAAGATACATATACAATGCAATGTTCTCTAACAAATCTAGTTTGCCTTTAGGAAAAGAATCTTTTTGTTTTGGTTTGTTTAAAATTTTATTTTAATGTTTTATTCTATATTTTCAGATCCATTATTTCTCTCTTCCATCTTATAAATCAGCCTCCTGCAACTGAAACTAAAGGGTATGAGGCTGTTTTCACAAGCATTTTAAAGGGGAAATCATCTCCTTCACTTCTGCTCTTTGTTCCCACAATAGTTTCTTGAATTAAAAATTACACTGCAATATTCTGGCTTTAATTTGGATCCTTCACTTGGACCAAAGCTGCTTTCATCTGTTTCCTGACAAAAATGAACTATTTGCCTGCTAGTGTCACCAGGTACTTCCAGCATGCCTGATAATTGCCCTTTTCATAATTCCATAATGGCAGATTTAGTACTGAATAATTATACATTACAGAGGATAGCAACTGCTTATGGAGAAAAAGGACTTGATCCAAGCCCTCTAAAATCGAGGCTTTTTTGTTCTGAATGTCACATTTTCTGATGTTAAATAAACCCAGACCTGATCCCAAGCACATCAGTGACATGGCTCTGTGCCGTGTCGATACTCATCTAAACCAGAGCCTGGGGAGATGGAGACTCTTCATTCAGGGGTAAGGGGAACCCTCTCTGTGAATTTCCTTATTTCACCATGCAGAGGTAAGGGGAAATGTGTTTGATTGAGGTGGATCATTTGCTGAAGAAAAGAGTCAACCTGTATTTTCTGTGCTGCTTTCCATGTGCAGGTTAAATCTGTGATCACCAACACAGAATGGGTGCTTTGGCTGAATAAATCATTTGCAACCAAACTGGCAGAGGGTGACAGCAAAGCTGGGGCCACTAAAACAAATTTACCAACAGACTAGGAAATTCCACAGGGCTAATAAACTCCCTCTCTTCCTAATGAAGAATTTCATCACTTAGCTGTCTACAGGTTTCTCATTGCACTTCGGAGCGATTTAATCCCTGCTTTCCTCCGGTACAGACCTTGATGCTTGGGCTTTTCTGTGGTGCCTTTATAGAATTCAGCTGACTCTGCAGAGGTCCTAATGGGTAATATCTGCAGCAGGACTTGGTCTCAGGGCTGGGCTGGGCTCTGTAACACCAGTGCCTTGCCTTTCTGCTGAGGGTTTTTAGCCTCTTGCTCGGCAGCTGTCAGTTCAGGACGTGTAACGGGGGAACGTGGTGAGCGCTGCCTCCAAATCTGGTTACTGAAAAATGGGAATGCCTTGAAATTCACTGGGATTTCTCCTTTCTTGATGGTAAAACACTAAAAGCCCTGCTGCTTTAATCTTGCTCTGTCTCTCCAAGTTCAGTCCCAGCTCCTGCAAAAATTTCTGACAGGACACAACGTAGCTCACAGCGGCTTTAATCTCCTCTCCAGCCTCTCTGACAGTCACACCTCCCCACACCACCCAGGCTCGGGGGTCCCCAGGCTTGCAGCAGGAGGAGATAAGGCAGCCCTTGCTTCTCTGAGCAATGGGAGCCCCTAATTTCTCCCATTTATTGCTGTTAGGAAATTTGGGAAGAGGACCTAGCTCAGGTTTTTCCTCTGTTTTTCTAGGGGACAAAGCTTACCGGTGGCAGCGGCCGCAGGATTCAGCCCCGAATTTTGCCCTCAAATCCAAAGGAGCTCCAGGCCTGGGGGAGGGAGGTGGAGGAATCCAGATTTATACTGCTGCAATTAACTGCAAAATTTGGCCCTAAAAATCCCACCGATGTAAACAGCAAGGCTGCAGGTCAGCACCGAGCACACAGCCCTGGATTAACAGCAGCTCACTACTGGAGCAATTATCTCCTGGCAAAGCCAAAACCCTCCCTTGTTGAGCAACTGTGGGGGCTCTCAGTTCTCTCCTGTACACCTGTAAAATGCCAGATAAGGCTACCAAACCAGAGGATTTTATTTTTTTTTTCCTATAGTTTCACTGAGAGAGTAACTCTCAGTGTTATTTGGGAAATAAATCTCCCCAGCCTCTGAGGAAGAGTCAGACTGAGCAGAGTGCCTGGACCTGATGTTGACTCAGACAGTTAACAAGCCTGGCAATAAAACCCTGAGTAATGATGGCTCTGAAGAGTTGCATTTGCTTTGGAATTGACTTGTATAAAAGCATGAAATTTTATGTAGAAATAAGATCTATAACCACCTATATAAAAGTAAGGGGGCTTAGTCCATTGGAGAATGATGGACAAGATTCTGTGCTGCTACTGCAGGGCTGTAAGAACAGAGCTCACTGTGTAATTCAATATTGCTTCTTTCATAAGCTTTGTCTTTGGTGAGCATAAAACATGGTTTTCTTGAATCAAGTTATTATATGACTTTGTTTTTTATGCCCATCTCTCCCTGACAGACTTGTTCCTAGCATCTACTGTTGGAAATTTGAGCTGTTTTGGTTTCTTTGTGCAAATATGATTTCAGAAATGATTTTCTTTGCCTTTTTTTCCCCCCCCCTGTAGTGTTTGCATACAATTCCTTGTTTCCATGACTGTTTCAGTCAGCAAGAGACTAAGGTACAGGAGCAGTAAGTTCACAAATTAACTTGTTGTAAACTTGACAGAGAGATGAAGGAGGAATGTTTTTGTGGAGTTTGCCCAACTTTATAACAAACATCCAGCTTAATCTTCAGCCTCTTCACACAGAAATGAGGCATTTGCCTCAAATACCTTCTCCCCTCTTCTCACTCTGCTTCATACCACAGGTTAACAAAAGCTCTGGATCCAGGCAAAATTCCCTTCAGCAGAGATACAAGATTTACCTGAAATATTGAGGATAACAAGTTCTCTTCTTTGTATCCAGAACAAAAAGTGCAATTAATGATCCTGGCTAAAACTCCAAATTATCTCAAATCAGGGCAGGATTGGGAAGGAATATGGGAATGTACTTATCTCCTTAGGCAGAAGCCTGGCTTTCCTGAGAGGAACAGGCACAGGAACTAATGGGATCAAGTTTAATTTTTCAACCCCCTTCAATTTTTCTGGGATTTCCAGCTCTGATGGCAGAGCTGAGCAGGAGGACACTGCTCCACAGCCACCCTGCCAAAGCCTGACTGGGCATGGGAGCTACCCTCCACTACTTCCCACCACTGCCCCAGCCCAGGGAGCCCCAGGAGAGAGGATCTCTGTAAACCCATGGGAGAGGGATTGTTCTCCAGCCAGGCATCCCACAGCTCTGCAAACCCACAGCTCTGCAATCCATGCTCCTTTTTCTCTCTCTTTTATTTTCCTCCTCCTCCCTATGATTTATTTCCTCCCATCAGATGCTGGTGAGATGTTTCCCATAAGCTGCCTGCCCTTCCTTGTGAACAAGGACCTGTACCTAGGTATAGTTGTGCTATTTAAACCATGGCAGAATGCTAGAATATATATGAGTGTCATTACAATATTCTTGTTACTATAGGAGCAAAATACATGTAAATATTTAGATGGATTCCTTCCAAGTGTGAGGGGCAGCTCTGAAAACACTTGGTGCCCTGAGCCAGGACATGCTTGAACACACATGGAAACCTCAGGCAGGTGAGCAGCAAACCCCCCTGGATTTCCCAGCAGCCATGCAGATGCCAAGATGTGTGATGCTAAATGCATACCAAAGTGTGGTGGGACTGATGTCTGACTGCTCAGGGGAGTAATCCCACCAAAGCCCTGTAATAAATGTTTGCAGGATCAGGCCTGGAATGATCTGGGAGAAAGTTTCCCTGGTTTCTTTTGTTTCTTTTCAGTCTCCTAAGTGACAAATGATGTGTAAGAGTCAGTCCCTGAAGATCCCATGCATTACAGACAGACAACAGCCATAAAATCATCCTTTTGCCTACAGGTCTCTGAGCTGTGCTCTTTCTGCAAGACCTGATTTCATGTTTATGATGGTTGGAGACAAGCTGTAGGAGGGCTGAAAGAGTATTACTGTGTAAAGAAACAGAGCTTTAGAGCAACTCCTTAACTGTGAAACTATTATTAGACAGAATAGGACATTTTAGGTCAAGAAAAATACCACAAAACAAAAATCCTAAACCTGCATCATAAAAAATCCTACAGCAGCTCTGAAAAGTTTGAAACTGGATTTAATTCCCTGCTCCAATAAATACTGATGCTAGAATGTATTATGAGTGGTTTTAAAAAGAATTTAAATGGCTCTTTCTTGCTTGTCTCTATTTTTTAACTGGAGATAAGTTGATGTAAGTAATTTAAAACACAGTGGGTTTTTTTCTGACATTAGTGTACAGAGTGACCAGTTGTCTCTCTGCTGTAGTTTATTCATTGTTCTGGAGAAAAGTAACAAATATTGGCTACCCACCAATAATTGTTTGAGAAAACCAGATATGTGCTGCAGATTTTGGCTATGTCTCTAGCCCTTATGTAAGCAAAATGGGTTGTTTCTAAAACACAGCACTCATCTGCACCAGGCATGCAGATGGTACTTGCACTGATTGAGCAAATTCTGCCCTCCACAACATCCACACAAAGGCCACTGCCAAGTTTGCAGCCAAACACTGCAAATTTCTCCCACTTGGGAAGTGTGTGTGTGTGTGTGTGTGGAAAGTTTTGGTCACTGGTGAGGTACACCAGTATGGGTAGAGACCCTAATTTTCCCCCCTCAAAGCTTCCCATTAGGAAGAGAAAGGAAACAGATCCTCCAGTGGCACACACCATTCCTGAGCTCTCAGCTCCAAACCCCTTTACAAACATATATTCTTTAACAAATAAAGATTTTCCTTTTCAAATAATATTCTGTGGTTCTGTGATTACAAATCCCTGGAGCTCTCCTCACTGACCCATGCCATGCACTATCCCAGCTAGGGTTACAGAATCCCAGAATGTCAGGGTTGGAAGGGACCTCTAGGGATCATCCAGTCCAACCCCCCTGCCAGAGCAGGGTCACCCACAGCAGCTTGCCCAGGATCACCTCCAGTTTGGTTTGGAATCTCTCCAGAGATGGAGACTCCACAACCTCTTTGGGCAGCCTGGGCCAGGTCTCTACCACCCTCAAAGTAAAGAAGTTCCTCCTTATGTTTAGATGGAGCTTCCTATGTTCAAATTTGTGCCTGTTACCTCTTGTTCTGTCACAGGGCACCAGTGAAAAGAGACTGGCCCCATCCTCCTGGCACCTACCTATGAAGTATTTATACTGAATTCAATGGGAAGGGCATTCATACAGGGGACGAGGGTCCCCAGGCTGTGACCAGTACAACATCTTGCACCTACAGCAGTCATTGCAACTGTGGCTGATGCACTGGCATGGCCCAAAACTCCCCGAGGCCAGCTTAAGAGAGAAACCCAACAATGATGTGCTGTGGGAAATGAAGAGAAGACAACTGGACTTTGTTTTACAGCATAAAGAACGTGACACCCTTTGGTGTCACTAACAAATCCATCAAAACCCCTCTGTTCCGTACTCTGCTGCTCATGAAGGAAGCCAAAGCTGTAAAAATTCATGCAGGAGGCAGTAGCAGGCTGTCTGGGGTTACAAAATCTACAAAAGCTGCTGGAAGTCAGAGTTTTCCCCATGGAAGTCATGGCCATAACCAATATACCACACAGCTCGCTCTCTAATCCATTCCCAGGAAGCCGCCTTGTGTGAGGCTGAGCAGATCTTAACATCCAGCAAGGTCAGGAGGCAGCAAGGGGCAGAGAGGAGGGTGTGTGGGGACCAGATGGATGGGAGGTCCTACTGGGTGTGGGCTTCTGGGGCAGGAGGAGACCCCAAAATAGCCTTGACACTTGAGGCCTGGCTTTGGTCTGTGCTGGGTGACGCAGAGCTGGTCATTGACTGATCACACTGGAAAACAAAAGCTGTGCCTGGAAGAAAAGAGCTCCTTTTCATTTCTGTTCCCCATGTCAGGCCAAAATTAATGACTAAATGCACCTTCCTCTGATGTTGCCCATCATGCAAATAGTGGTGGGCAGGAGTCAATATGAACTTTAAACACACCTGATACAGGTGGTTCTTGCCTTTCAATTGCTAAATGGCCACTGGCCAACAATTCATGGCTCAGCATAAAGGAATCCTTGTGGCAAGCAGCCTTCCCTCTCTTTCTATTTGTTATTCCAGAATGAAGCCATTCATTGGAGCTGAGATGAAACTGCCCAGGTGAACAGCTTCCTGAAACCCAGAGCTCCTGCAGGAGTGCAACCAAAATCAACTGCAAAATGAAGGTGGTGTGTGAGCTGGGGAGAAAGCACAGGAATGAGAGTGTGAAGGGCAGGACAAGCTCAGTTGTCCAGGACATCACTACCCCAATATCCTTATTGTGGTGCCACTGCTAAGCATTGGTCAAGCTGAATCATTGCCCTGGGGATTTTCATCTAACCAGGGGGTCTTCTCCTTGTCCTCTCAGCCATGCCCTTTTGCCAATGGGCCAACACTGACATAGCATGGATGGAGAAAAAAAATGCAAAAGAAATCAGTGAATGGTAATATGTTTCCTGATTCTGACAGTTGGTCTGTGGGTTTTTCCAAAGCCAGCAATCTGAAATAAAAATCAGGCTGTTCTCAGGAGAGCTTTGATGGCTCTGATTTTTTCCTATAAAGCAGTTGGACTTTATCTCCAGGAAAACAGACATAACCCCCACCAGTTATACTTCATATTGCTGCAATTTCAGTGCAAGCCTGTGAGTAATTTTATTTCTTTTATTTTTTCTGTTGGATGAAGCATATCCTATTCTAATATCATTTAATCAACATAAAAAATAGATTGCACTGTATCCAAAAAAGATACACAGACTAAATATTTTGGTGTGGAGTCACCAAAAGAACTGTACAGGGGATTTTGTAAGCAGTTTGGGAAGTTTTGTTTCAGCTTATGCAGAGAGAAATCTTTACATACTATCAGAGTTGGGATTAATTTATCACCAAGCCCAGGAACTGTTCCCAATTGGAATTAGCCACAGTAATGTCTGGAGCTGACAAGCACAGCTGCAGCAAGCTCACTCGTGTTTATTGTTGTAGTTTTTCTTGTCCTTTAACAGTTTGGACACTAATGGAAGAGAAGGAGCTAAAACTGCTCATCTTTGCTCTGCTATTGCAATGAGTTCATTAAGACAATAAAGGACCTTCAGGGCTGGGTTTTAAGCTCCTGATGGGATCAGTAGGAGGCTCAGAAAATAGCTGCATGCTCATAAGTCTTTTCTGACTCTTCTGGTAGAAAATCTCCAAAAGCCGAGAGGAGAAAATTGCTCTCAGCTCATCTTGCTGTGTTGTCTGAGTCCTGCTTTAAAGCCTGCTTTGGAAAACAGGGATCTGGAGACACAAGTCTTTGCTGAATGGGGAACACAAGCAAAAAGAAAGAAGAAGGAAACTTGAATTTATCTGCTCTTTCTCTCTATATATTTCAAACAGAGTAAGTAGCAGAAAGAGGGTAACATCTGAGGCAGAGGTGGGATATTAAGGCACCAAACTATGTTTTCTTTTCCTTGATGTTTGTCCAGGTTGCAAGTCATTCTGCCTCTGAGAAGGAAAGGTACTGACAGCAGGGAAATCTTATTTATTCAATAAGAAATTGTCATAGATCACACTGACAGGTTATCAGCTGGCATGTATTAAAACTTCCATGTCATGTGCGTGGGATAAGCCAGACCTCAGGAGTTACACTGGGGCTCTGCCTTGGCTGTGGATAAGTCTCTGCACTGGGACTTGTGGCCACATTAGTTCTTTAGGGCTTTGCTCTGGCTTTGGGCCCATGCCTCCCTTCCACCCCCCCTTTCACCCCCTCTCACTGAAACCTGGAAGCAGGGCAAGAAAGCAGCTCTGACATCTGTCTCACCTGCCATGGGAGTTGGGAGACAGCCAGGGCAGGCATCTGGGCTGGGGACTTGGCAGCAATTCCCAGTCCTGTATTTTAGGCATCATAATAGGTCAGTAATGTACTTCTATCCTCAAGTTCATTCTGAGCACCACGTGTACACTAATTCAGCTGGAATACAGCCAGATTATCTATCCATTTAGAGAAGAAAACAGCCAGAGGCAGACCAGCTGAAGAACACAGTGCTGGTGACTGCCAGATGTCACCTACCTAGCAAGGTTCTCATTTGGCTGAAAACCTTCCTCCTGCCCAGTTGGACCACGCACCTCTGCCAGACATGAGCTGCAGTTCCTATTTGTTCAGCAGCAGGATGGGACCCTTCTCTGCTCCCCACTGTCATTCCTGGCCCTGTCCTTTGCAGGGTTTTAGGGAGCTGTGGAAGAGCAGAAAGGGTGGGGAGGGATGGAGAAGAAGAGGGGAACGGATTGCAGAGTGACAGAAGAGGAGACAGAGGAATGGGGACTCGGTTCATACATCCTCTGGATGTTCATCATAACTCCAAGGCCATTTACCCTGTCCTACCTGTCTGGCCCTCCCAGGAGGAAGGATGTGTGCTGGCAGGATGGATTTAAATCTCTGCTGCTCCCCCAGGTGGGAAAAAACAGAATTTCCTCAGGAGCAGCAGCAGAGGTGATGCACTTCCCCAGCAAGCCAAGAGCTGAGCACACACTTCCCCATCTGCTCCTTCTGACAAATCCATCTTACAAGTCTGGGGAGGGGTGTGTGTGGACTGCTGCTTCAGACCTATGCTAAGCTTGCTCACCATTCTCCACCCTGTATAACTACATATTCCCCTCAGTTCCTCAGGTGAGTCCCTGTGGGGACCAGGATACTCAAAGGATATAGGTAATGAGCTTATGGAGCCCTTTCCCTGTAGCTCACCAGCAGCCCAGCTCAGCAAAGCTTAAAGCTTGTTTATTTGTATTTATAATTACAGAAGAAGAAATGGGGGAAGGTACTGGTTCATACAGGGAATCAGCTGGGAGGGGAACAGATTTTAGGATTTCTTTTGGCTCATGTTTTTGGAGGAGAGCTGTGAGGGAAGAAGCATGAAGTACTCTGGCAGAGGAAGAAGAAAAAATAGCAAAATGAGACTGCAAGTTAGGGAGATGTGGAAGCAAATGGATTGCCTTATCACCTATTATGGGGGTTGTTTTCTTTGCTTCTTTTCTCCCATCCTTCAGTATTCCTATCTCTAAGGTCATATGGCTATAGAAATGCAAGTTCTCAGTTCCCTGGGTGGCTGCAGGATTTGGGTGGCTGTTCTGTGCTCAGATGGGCAAACATCCTGCATCTGCAGGGGCCCTGGGCTTTCACTGCTTTGTCTTTCCTTGCTTGTCAGTGCCAAAAGCAAAGAACAAGCAGATGAGCAAATGAGCTGAGGATTTGAGTTCCTGCATTCCTGCCAGACAGCATCACTAAGACTTGGAGTGAACTCGTGCAGCATCCCCCTGTGCTTTCCCAGTAACAAGTGAACACATTGGGCTGCCTTTTCCTCCCTGCCCTTTGGAGGACAAGCTGCTGGGACAGCAAGGTGGACTGGACATGGGATACATGAGAAATGGGTGACCTGAATGTCTCTGTGCTACACTGCCAAGGAGGAGATGCTGTCATGCCAATTAGAGCAAAGTCCCAGTGCTGTTTTGCTGCCCAGACAGAGGAGGAAGGCTGCATCCCCCCCTGCTGTGCTGCTTCCCTATAGTTATTTTCATTTTAGCTGTATGCCAAGTTTAAGGCTTCAAGGATTTTTCTGCAGTGACCTCTAAATCCCTTCACTGGTCAATACAATGCATCACCATTCAGTATAATATCCTTCTGTCTGGTTTGTTGGCCCCAGACTTATTATTTTATGTTTCTGTACATTAAACTGCATTTTCCATTCACTGGCCCAGGCAACCAGTGGATTCAAATCCCTTGTTCCTCGTTATTTGTTCCCACTCCAATTTTGTGCCCTCCACAAAACTTTGGTAGTTTGTGGAGGTATTTCCATTCGAGTCATTTGCAGGTATTACAAATGAGGGAAGTCCCTTGGTGTTCTCATTTGTTGAGCCTCTACAATACAGGATTACCTTTTCAAAGGAGGACCTAGGGGTTGAGCAGCATGACTAGTGGATATTAATAGCCACCTCTTGGTACAGATCCTCTGAAAGACACTGTCACAGTGTCTGTCTTAGCTTTGCACAGATGAAGGCTGTAAATCAGAGCAAGGGCTCGTGGCTTTTGCTAAAATTGCTCTAGAGGGTAAGGTCTGTGAAAAAGAGAGAAAGAAAAAGGGAGAGGAAGGCATTAGGAACAGCAGCTGATTAGGGAGTGGGAGCTGTCATGGGAAAACAGGAGTTTGAGACACCTGAACTAATGCTGCAAAGAGGAATTTGGATGAGAAATAAGGATGAGACTGGAAAGGAAACATTTTCCCTCTGTTGATGTGTTGCTTTGACCCTGTTGTGCTTTCAGCTCTGATCCCTGCCTTTGATCCTCTGGCAGGTATTTCCAAATTGTTGTCCAAAATATTGTCCAACCCCCCCCCGAATTGTAAACCCCAAAGCTGCAAAACTAACTGAAGCCCCAAGCCTGGTGCCCTAACCCCAGCCTGGTGCCGCTGTCGGATCAAGCCACAGCCCAGCCTGGCAGCCTGGCCACTGGACCACAAGGATGGATCACAAACTAGGTTAAAGCCCAGATTCCTTCTGGATATTTACAACCACCTCAGTTAGCACCACAAAAGGAGACAGAAATGTCTCCCCATCCACCCTGCAGGTTTCAGTCACCGTGTGTTTGGGCTGGAAGCCAAACTGCACTGGGTTGTTTTATCACTGTTTATTCCTGCCTTTCACAGTCTTTATCAGTTAGCTGCATCAGACCTGGGAGCACTGCAAGGGCTGAGGCACACAAACAGGACTTTTATCTGCAGTCCAATCTATAATCAGGCAACAAACCCCCCTCATTTCACTTCTATTTAGAGTCCCAGCTCAGACTCTTAAAGAAAAAAGGGAATTCACAAAGGAATTTCAGTAATTATCCTCTCCCTCCTGTCCCCCCATTCCCCAGATGTTGTTTTCTATGCTCTAGGTACCTGTGGATACTTGAAAAGAGCCTTTGGAGCTGCTGTCTCTTAATGCAAGACTTTCAGAAAAGTGAACTTTAACTTTTAAACTTCCCTATGAAAAACAGATCCATGTTAAGTTTGATACCATTTGCCTCGGGATGATCTCAGCTCTTAAAATATGATGGTTTTAGTTGGATTAAGAGCCTATATTGTTGCTGAAGAGAAAGAAGGGTGCCTCTTTAATTGCAGCTCAAATCTACCTAACAATTGCCACATGTTGAACAAGATTTAAGAGTTATTAAATATGAAAACCACTAGTGCTCCTCCAAGCATGGGCAGCCTTTGTTTTTTTAAACCTGGAAAGCACTAAGTAAAAGTGGGAGGGAAATGTGAAAACCAAACTAAAGCAAAGCCCCAGCCTACTGCAACACTGCAATCTGAAGAGTTGTGTTTGCTTTTTGAGGAGGCTGAACTTGGGAAAATGCATTTGTCTCTGCATTACCTGAAGCAAACTGCTGGCAAGTCTGGTAATCTTCTTGCTAAGAGAACTCAGTACAACTTCACAACAGTTGTTGGTTTGCTGCTATTATCTGAGGTTCTTTACAAGTGATGGGTTGCTAACTTGATCAGAGCTGTGCTAAGCAAAGTCTCCTCTGGCTCTGGCACTGAGTGCAGCAGATGAGGCTCATGATCTGCCACACCTGGCTATGGCAGAAGGGCTCCTGTGCAACTCTGCAGCCTGGCACAGCCCAGCAAAGACACCAGGCAACCCCATCTGTGAAATCTTCCTGAAACCTCTTGGACTTTCAGGAATAAAGTCTCCAAATTTCACATTTTGAGTTTTGGTGCTTTGGGGTTTTTTTTTTTGCCCCTGCATTGGTAGGATGAAGAACCAGCCTGAAAATGGAATTATTACTATTGTAGAGTTTGGACTTTCCATTGTAACTCTATGTGGCTCAGTACATCTGAAACACCTTAAGCCCAGCAACAATGCTGGTTGCAAACTACTCTGGGGAGGAAGCCCTCAGACTGTCTGAACCTGCCTGTCCTCCTTAGGGCCACGAGTCCCTGAAGCCTTGGAGCATGGCAGCAGTAAGACCTACGGAACAGGGAATGTTTGCCATATTGCTGTTGTATTCCCTTTATGTCCATACTGACCATGTCTTGACTGGCCCCTTGTTTCCCTGGAGCAAGCATGTTGGTTCACCCACCAGCAAAACCCTGGCAGAGAGGTTAGATTAGCTCACAGCTGATACTATTGCTTTGGGTCACTTGGATTTGTAAACCTAAGGCCAGCCCTAAGCCCAGGTACCAAACCCAAGGCAGGCAGAAGCCAGCAGGCAAGGCAGATTTTGCACCCTATCAACTGCTGGGGAGGAGTTCTAAGTATCAGGATGCTCAAGGTCCTCACTCTGCCTAAGAGCTTCTGCAGGAATGTGGCTGTTTTAGAGAACTCTTTACTAACTTGGCATCCCTCCATGCTGGCAGTGACTCTTCTCTGTTCAGGACACTGATCCCTGTGGTATCTCAGCTGGCTGGAGGGCAGAGCCCTAACACTGGTCTGGAAGGATCTTCAAAGTGGAACACTCTCTTCTTCCCCAGCTGTGCTCACAGCAGCCCAGGTTGTTCAAGGAACTTCTACCAGTTACTCATCAGTGTGAATTTTCCACTGAGTCTGCCACATTCTTTTCACCACTCACATCAGGGGCAATCTTGCTGTGGACAGGAGCTCTGCTGAGCTGGGGTGCCTGTCTCTGGAAATGGTTTGCATGACTTGAACTTTCAATTTCAGTCCCAAAGGACAAATTCAGAATGTCTACTCATCTAACTGAGACCACAGTATAGAGCTGTGCAAGAGGGGAGAGCAGACATCCACTAGGTCAGGGTGGCAAGGGGTGTTTTTATAAATCATCTGTTATAATTTGTAGGAAGTGAATGTTGGGTCAGATGGAGAATTACAGCTACTGTATCTGAAAAATCACAATAAAGAAAGAAAAGCTAAACCATGATTTTCAGAGGTCAATGATCAAATTTCTTTTCAGATATTAGCCCTCTCCTCCCTTTCCATTGTGCTTGGTAGTGTTTCAGAGAGATCTTCAGCCTCCAGGAGCAGGATTTTAAAGGTATGGTAATACAGTTTTCATACAATACATTATTCATTTTTTAGGTCTCCATTTAGGAAGCCTGGCAGCTCAGTAGGATGGTATAGTTTAGGGCAGGGGCCACTGCAGATCTCTGCAGTCTGGCAGGAGAACTCAGCTAAGCCTCTCAGGTTACAAAGGAAAAGGAATTTTCATTTTGCCTCCTGCTTAGCAGAGTCAAACCCAGCTCCTAATTTGCAGGGAAGAAATCACAATGGTTGGATTTTTGGTGGCTGATCTCAGACACACCCCTGTAAATCTGCAGACTTTTACTGAGCTGAGAACCCAGGTCCCTCTTTGGCAAGGTGCAGGAAAAGGGAAAGCAATTGGCTTTCTACCATGTTTTTAAGCTTCCTTTTCTATAGGGCCAACAGAAGCCATTTATCCCTCCTAAACATCTTGTACTGGCTCAGCATTGCCCCCTGAGATCTCTGCTGGGAAACACTCCTGCAGCTCATTCTTCAGCCAGTTTCCAACTTATCCGTGCCATGGATTGACATCAGCCTCTTCTCCTTCCTCCAGCTCTCCTGAAGCAGACCTGCCTCTCCATTTGTGCCAAACATCAGCTCAGCTGCTCATGGAGCTAAGTCCTAGCTGAGGGGGTGAACATTTCAAAGAGGCTAGTAGAGATGCAATTCTTTCTGCAGCCTAAAATCTCCCCAATAAATTACAATTGTGCTTACAAGGTAAAATTAAAGCAGTTCATTCTTACTGTAGGTGGAAGTGTTGTTTAGAGCATGGGATTGTAGGCAAGGCTCCCAGGTTCTGCCTTTGTCCACTCTGCTGTGGTTCCTTGGATTGCACTATCCCAGACATGATCATGATGTTGATCACTGTTCAGTGATGCCCAGGAACAGGCCAAGGGGTACTGGGCACAAACTGGAACCCAGGAGGTTCCACATGACCAGGAGGAGAGGCTTCTTTGCTGTGAGGGTGTTGGAGCCCTGGCCCAGGCTGCCCAGAGAGGTTGTGGAGTCTCCTTCTCTGGAGAGATTCCAAAGGCAGCTGGAGGTGATCCTGGGCAAGCTGCTGTAGATGACCTTGCTTTAACAGGGGGGATGGACTAGATGATATCCAAAGGTCCTTTCCAAACCCTACCATGCTGGGAATCTGTATTCCAGTTGTCTCTTCTGTGACCAACTTTCAGAACAAAACCAAACATTTGTTCTCTAATCCATCCCCATGATAGAGCTAGAAAGTTGGAAGAAAGATTTCTTGACTAGTGGCCATGGAAAAAGGAACAATCACCACCTTCAGGGAAGGAACCAACTTTCCTGAGCTTTTCCTCTTTGGCTCCACTGTTTCCCCCTGCAATAAAACAGATCTTCAAGAGCTGTTGCACTAGCAATCATTTAGACAAGGTATTGGCATTGTTTCTTCTTCTTTTCCCTCTCCTTCATTTTCTTTTTCAGCTTTAAAACTTTTCTTTATTATAAAATTCCAACTTCCAGCTGACCCTTGAATAATTGGTTTTGTTGCAAGGGTTATTTGAGGTCTAAATGAGCCCAATGACATCTGTTTAATTTTAGGTTGCTTGGGAAATGTTCTAAAATTAATGAAACCCAAATGTATGACAAACTAATAGAACCATTTTATTTCTTAAAAAAAAGATGGGGAGAAACAATTCTCAACATTTCAAGGCAACAAAAGGGGTGAATGGGATTTGTCCTTGTTTAAATTGTACTTATTATATTACATTTCAGCAAAATGCCCTCTTGACCTTCCACAGTTTGCTCGATTTCCTCGTCAGGCTCCTTCCAGCTAATTTGCTTTGACATAAGCAACAAGAAAAGAACTCAAGAATCAACTGCAGTCATCCAATATTTGGGGTCTCATTGCTGATTATAGCCAGATACAAATAAGAATGAATGGAACTTGCTAAAAGCAGGACCATGTTATTAATTCTTCATGAGTATTTGGATGGTCATGGGAAATGGAGGAAGCCACACAAATCTCAGATGTGTCACAAAATGTAGCTGGAGTGCTCATTCCTTTTAAGAAGGGGTGGTTGAAATGCCTGATTTGCTCTTTTCCTCTTTAGCCAGTTTTAGTCCACCTCTGAGGGCAGAAGAAACATGAGGTGGTTTAAGTGAGCAATCACAAATCGTGAGTGAGGAAAGGTGATTTATCCACTTTATGCACTTGATTTGCTGCATGTATTCTTTCTTAGCCAGGAGAATTACACAGCCATCACAGATCATCCAGGAGACAATTTCCCCCAACATTTGTAACATTCTCAGGGCAATTGGTGCTAGGATTCTCTTGAACTCTTGCCTCTTGTGTGGCTTAAACCCCTTCAGAGTAAATACAAATTACAGGTTGTGGGAATGTATATACAGAAACATAATCTATGTCTTTTTTAGAGGAAAGAAACTAAAGCAGACCTAGTTGGGGTTTTTGTGATGCTTTTGTACACTATAATATTGTAAAGCATGTGATCAATAGCAAGCTGAGCAGCATGAGTGACTCTGCAGGTAAACATGATATGGTCAAGGGAAAGTGAGAATTCTCACACACTTCCAGCTTTAAAAAGAAAAAGAAACTCCATAGTGTGGATAAAGTCCCTCTCAGCCTAACAGCACATCTCAGAAATATTCAGAATTCTTTAGGAAAGTTTTTACTACATAAAACCAGAATGTCCCCAGGATAGACTGTGTGTTGTGCTTCATGGACAGCTCCACCAGAAATGGCAGTGACTGTGACCCAGCTATGGCACCTGGGTGCTACAGTGCAGAGTGCCTGAATGCAATGAACTTTTTAAGCTGTCTTCTCTTTCTAGGAGCCCACCTGGACTCCTAGGTCACTTCTGAAGTTGAATTTCAACTCTACTTCTGGAATATAGAAAAGGCTGTTTGAAAAGCTAATACTAGGACTAGATGTCTAGAAGCCTTTGAAAAATTATGCAGTGCAGAACTGAAAGGGCATCAGCCTACACAGCTCCTTTTGTTTCTACCCATCCTTTTGCTGAGAAAAGAAGAACAAAAATCTTCTTGAAGATAAAATTATTATTGATGCTGAAGAGGCATTTTTTTGCTGATAATAGCCTCTTGTGGAAGTGGTTTAGCTCATGCATGTAGCTTGATGTTCTTCTGGTCTACAGATTAGACTTATGCCCTTTTTGTTTAGAAAAAGCCAGTGAAAAATCAAGATTGTAAATGTCTTCTGACATCAGCCATCTCTCCAGTTATCCTGTTTGAGGTCTTCCAATCTGAGAGGATTTTCTGGTAGGTCTTTACAGGATCTTTTTGCATGGAGTTCTCTTGACTCCCTGGTTGAAGTTGCTAGAGAAGTGTCCAAAAAATGTGGTGCTTGGGGACAAGGTTGAGTGGTGGGCATGTCTCAGAGATCTTTTCCAGCCATAATGATTCTATGGTTGTATTCTACATGGTATTAATGTATTACAGATCTACTTTTGTACTCTGGCAATTTACAGTTGTTGAAGGTGACCTTCCTTTCTAGGTAAAGGTTATCCTCACACTGTAACTAGTTCATGTCACTCACAAATCAAAAGCTGTCTGAGCTGTTCCCAAACTGTCTGAGTTCTGTTGACAGCTAGTTTTGTACTTTCTGAAATAGCTGTGGCTGTTTGAAAAGGATATTCCACTTTGCATAGAAACTCCATGGCAGAATCCACTCTGGTGCCTGTGAAATCTCTTGAGAAGAAAGAAGTTCTTGAGAATCAGTGATTGACTGTAGCAGTAAATTAGGCTAAAGCTGACAAATACATAAAAGATTGGTGGAATCAGAGTGATCAACATCATTCTGGAAGCTGGTTGTGTTTGCTAAACTTATATCTGATAAGCAAGTAAAACAATTTAACCATAGTTTATTGGACATTTCTCTGTAGTACAGGTGCTGAGCTCCAGATAACTGCCTTACGTGGCTCAGTGCTTAACCTTATCATCCAGTCATTTGGAGCTCAGTTGACAGAAGGATCACTGGTGGAGCTGTAATGGGAGTTTACAATGTTTGGAAGTATTAGGTGACTTGTAGCTTAGTGCCATAACTAGAGGGACAATAAATTACATGGTCATTAGAGGGCTTTAGCTATTCATATAGTATTAAGCATAAGAAGGACAGTAACATTTATCTAATAACACATAAAAAAGTATATTCCAATTAAAACCATAATAGGATAGACTTGGCATTGTATTACAGCCACTCCTGAATTTCACTGCTTAGAAATTATTACCCTTAAAATCATGGTTTCAAAGCCTTGCACACAGGGATAATAAATTCTCACAAGCAGGTTTGGACAAAAGCATTGTGCCACCATGGAGGAAGAGTGTATTTTAAAGCTGTGAAAACTCAGCTAGTGAACAAAGGTTCGAGGGGTTGGGTTTCTTCCTTTCCTTTTGTTCTCCACATTCGTCTGGCTCCCTACACCAAGTGAGGTTTAATTAAAAGCAATTGAGCAAACAAAAAGCAGTCAAAAATGGTATTTAAAGGCTTTTATCTTCTAGAAACATTTCTGCCCTTGTTTGTTACAAACTGCTACTGTGTGTTTTCCTGTGCTCTTGGGAGACTTATCTGAAGGGATGTTAAAACCATCTCATTTTTAAATCCCAGTCTGTTTTCAGTCCTTGATATGTGCAGGGTTTCTTTTACCAAAAGGCAGGTCCAGAGAGGGCAGTCAGACATAGACTTTGTAAGGAACAGTTTAATGCAATATACTCTCCAGTGTTCAAACTCCAAGTTTTTACCTCTCTTTTCACTCAACCCTTGGTGTCCCCAAGGACAGCACACAGCTGCTAGCTGTGTGCATTCAGACGTCAGAGGTTGGCATATTCATTATCCCAAGGGTATGTTTCATTTATGTTTGAAGGTGTTGAGTCCTATGAAACTCAAGCATCTGTCTCATTGTAAAGAAACAAGTACGTGCTTATGTGACCTTCCAGAAGAAGGCTGCTGGTCAGAATGGGACCTCCTTTCTTTATTTGAGATTAGGCCTGCTTGTTTGTTCACCAGTCACTTCATCCTTGTAAAGCTGTAAGAGATATGGAGCTGTTTGGAGGACAAACTGAACTGTGCTTCCTTGGTCAGTTCTTCACCTCTCCCTCCCTGCCCATCCTGCAATAACCTCCTTAAGTCTTGGTTGTTAAAATGGTTATAAACTTGCTTGGGGAGATTATGGATTTGCATCACAGTTACACAAAGATTATTTGAAGTGTGGTTAACATGGACTAGGAGTTATCTCCCAAAGCTGTTTCACAACAAGCAGAACTACTAAAGACCTCATTCCAGATTGTTAGGAGATTAGAAAGGAAAGTTAACACGGTTGCAGGAATGGTTAAGAGAAAAAAAATGACTGTTTAGAAAACAAGAATACTTCTTGAAACACTGTTGCAAGAATGGTTAAGAGGAAAAAATGACTGTTTAGAAAACAAGAATATTTCTTGAAACACAGTTGCAAGAATGATTAAGGGAAAACTTGTCACTTTTTCCCCAGGAATCTTCAGCACCAGACAGAAACCAGCAAGAAATAAGCAAGGCTGAAGCCACTACCAAGATGACTGATGGCTTGAATGCAAGGCAACAAAGCCCTGTGTTGGCTTAGAAGCTGCTTCTTGCCTTAGAGTTGTAGCAGATGACAAAACGAGATGATATAAAGGACAAATTATCTGTGTCAGCAATAAGAAAGTCACTCAGCAGTTCCTTTTTCTCTAGCATAAGCTCTGGTTCTCAGAATGAACCAGTTGATGGGTTTGCTGCACCCCTCCCCTGCCTACAGTCTCCTGGGGGAACCTCTAACAGTGGAGCACAGGATACTACCTCAGCTTCTAGTCTTCTTAGCCTTGGCCATGCAGCATCACACTCCTAAGCTCTTGCAAGTAGAGAGAAGAGGGCTTTGCTCTCCTTTACTCTCTGACCTCAGAGGATTCACATCCAAGGAGTTCTGGCTTTGATGCCCAACATTCTGATAGTGAGACCATTCCTCCTTCATTTGGGAATGGAGACACATGGGGCAGCTGTGCCTCAAATCTCTGTCAGCACCAGCCTGTGCTGTAAAAATGATCCTTCTTGCACTGGTGAGGGTTTGGGTGAACAAAGTAGACTTGATAATACCAAACAGCTGTGAGGTGCATCCCTCTGAAACATGCCTCCATAATGCCCCCCCCCTCACACTTTAGGAGTTGAAGTGCAATCTGCTCTGCTCTCCTGTGCAAAAGTTTCTGGTATATAATAAAAATAAACAAAGAATAGTCTCTAGTGCACAGGCCAAAGATCTTCTAGTTGCTGGAGGGAACATACACAAGTATCTTCCAATGGAAACAAGGGATGTCTTCTTGCATGTCCAGAAACTTTTCATCCTGTCATAACACTGTAGTCTCTCCACTCCTCTTCATAAGCCCTTCATCCCTCTTTGCTAATGGTTTACACCACAGAACGATTTAACTGTATATATTGATGTAAATCATGTCACCTTCTTGTGAATTATAGAAAATAATTCATACTGGAGGACTCATGGAAGGGTTTTTAAGGCTTCAATTTATCTTCTCTTTTCCATTACCCTGGGCAATAATAAAAGCCAGATACAAATTTGGCTCTTTCCTTCAGAAAGGAAAAATGGTACTTATTTAATATCTGAAACTAGTAGTTCCTCTGTAATCATCAACTGGGCAGGGCAAGCTCTGGGGAAGATGTGTTAGACTTCTCCATTGAAACCAGTGACACTATGGACAGCAGACAGCATGGTTTCTATTTGTTTATAGTGCACTAGCTAGTCAATAATACTAATATAATTACAGATAAATGCAGCTTCTTATCAATTCTTTAACTTTTTGCCCATTCAGAAAATGATTTTCATGTCAAGTCTAATCTGCTGGTGCCTGTACACATGAAAATCACTCTGGGATGGTTTGGTGGTGAACTGCCCCTTGTCCCAGACATCTGCATTTCATTCCTTGCCCCAGGCTAGCTAATCTGTACCATGAAGACAAGAAAACATTGGATGTCTAAGACTCTAATTTGTCCCTGGGTACAGCTTCACTGCCCTTGGGTGGCTATACAGAATGGTGCCACCTTTCTTTGCAAAGTGCTGTGACACTCATGAATTCACCTAGCAAGAGAAAGGAGGAGGTCTGTGTTGTAAAAGCTGGATTATCTTGGGAGAGGGGAGTTCTGTCCTATGCTCACCCTCTGCTCACTGGAGGTACAGGGTTTGGATTAATCTCAGGAGCTGGTAACCACTTTCCTCAACCAGCTGCCATGGCTAGAGCCAGGAATCACCTTGAAGGTTCTCTAGGCTAAGATATCCTTGTAGCTGTTTGCAAAAATTCCAGGCTCTTTTTAAAGGAGTCATGTGTTATCCAACTTGTATTTTCCCAACCTCCACTTGCCAACACTAGCCCACAGGGCTGGCTGATTTACACATAAGCTCTCCTATTGAAATATGGGCACTTAAGCAAGTATTGGGTATTTAAATGGTCCAATTTAAGTACATGAAATAAGTCTTTTCTGCATTTTTTCTCAACCTCACCATCCAAAAGTGAGATTTAGATATCCATTTAGGTGGCCACATCTGAGAAAGTGGCATGCAATACATATACAAGCTCATTAAGTATGCAATTATGGTCACCTAATTGTGGTATTCCTCACAGGAGCAATTGCTTGGATTTCCTGTGGGGAAAAATGAGCATACATCCACTACAGAACAGGAGAATATTCCAACTGTATGCAGCTGTACTTGTAAGCACAAAATGCATGAAAAGTTCTTGGTGTGGGACATCTGTGCTAAAACCAGAAAAGGAGAGCCCCAGAAACTCAGACATTTGGAGTTAACTTTACAATAGCACAACTTCTGAAATCCCTCCTTGCACTGTCACTTTAAATGTTTTATTGATTAAGGCCTAGATTACTTAACCTAAAGCCCTATATTTATATTTAGCCAAGGTAAGTTATGAGTCACAAGTAATCCTTTTGATCCAGAGGTTGCCATGGGTCACCAGAGAAATGAGTTGAGTTATAATATCCTAGCAAACTAGCTGTGTGTACAGAAGAATAAATTAAATAAACTCTCCTTCAGAAAGTCTCAGTGGTTCTATGCTCTGTTTCTGTTTAACCAGAAAATGTTGTGTTTGGGTTTTTTTTCCCCTCCCTCCATCTAAAACCAAAATATATTTGTGATGACAGATGCTGATGTTTGTAGCCAGCTGAATTGTCTTTCCACTCAGGGTGTCAGCACTTCAGTCCTGAGCCTGAACTGCTCCACTTGGGGACTGAAGTCTTTAAAAACACAGGTGAATAAATTTGACTCAGGTGACTTAGCTGTGCTGAACTCCAAGTTGAAGAGGCATTAACCAGGTGTGTTTGCATCTGGTGGATCAGCTCTGTTGTTTACTACTAGAGCCAAAGCTGATTTTCATGATCTTCAGAACCTGCAAAGTGTGTGGAATACAAATGTGGGTCTAAGTTTTCTCCTGTGTATGCAATCCAAGTGTAGCCATGAGGCAGTGAGTTATTTCAGTTCTCAGGCAGACCAAGTCTGCAGACCTTAATGAGAATAGCAATTGTTTTGTTGGGGTTTTTCCTTGCTTTTTATAGTCTTGGACTCTGTTAAACAGGGTGATGAGGACCCACAGCTCCCCTTCTAACCCTGCAGGCTTGTTTTTGCATTAGCATCTCTGCCTCCCAGGGACTGTTTCCTGTGTCAGTCGTGGGGGCAGAGGTCACCTTCAGGGGCTCTCCCGGGTGTGTTAGGTGACCACACACCCACCTCCTGTGCACTCAGCTGGGCCATCAACACACAGCACTGTAAGAGGACTGAGGTCTCTGCAAGCTCAGGAGCATGATGCAGAGTTACTCCACAGCTCTGCATGAAGCTATGTTTGAAAGTTGTCTCTTTGGACACACAGGAAATTTTGTCTAATGCTGGCCTGCTGTCAGACCTCGAGGTTTAGTGCAGACATAGTCCAAGTCATAGGTCTGCATTCACTTTGAACTGAAATTGGTATCATAAACTAGCAGAGCCTTTTGCTTTGTTTGCTTTCTTTGGTGTGGTTTATTTTTAAAATGTATGCATACTTCCAAGAAGCATCTTGAAAATGTATTTTTATCGTGGAAATGGAATGCTTCCTGGGATTTTTGAGTCTCTTGGTGTAGGCTTACATCCTAGATCAAGTTAGTGTTAGCAGTTGCATACCAAAACCATGTAGGAGAGATTGAAACAGATGTGACTTCCCATCCAAATGAGGTAGACCTTGCCCATGTGAAGCTGGATGACCAGAGACTCAGGAGACTGTCCACTGAGCTCTTCTGACATACTCTGGTAACCTACTGGGTGATGCACTGGGATTTGCTGAGCTTGCTCAAAATGTGAGATACCTCATAGTCATCAGAAAACAGATGATGAGTCCCAGATGTTCGACAATCATGCATTACAAAGGAAAGCAAAGAGAGGGAACAACTTTTAAGGACCTAAACAAAAAATGTCTGGTCTGGTTTAGGTTCCTAACTTGCAAAGTGGGTGAGTGCCTATTCATATCCACAGAAGTGGGGGAGCCTTGGGGCAGTAAAATGATTGCATTAAAAACTCTCTGTGAGCTGGGACTATAAGTCACATGTAAACGTGGCAGCTGGATGTGTATTACTTCAGACTCTTGAGTCTTCTCTTAATAAACACTCCAGTTTTATAGCAGAAAACCCCCAGATTCATGAAAGAATCTTCATCCCAGTAACTGGGGGAGACTGGGGAGAGTGCTGGTTTCAGGGCTTTGAAACATGCAATTGTCAAAACTTCCATTTTTTATTCATTTGCTCTCCCATCCATACTAATAGGTGATTGTGTCATTTACTGGGCCTAGCTGCACCTAGTCTTCAAGTGTAACTCATTGAAAGATTTGACCTCACCAGATTTCCTGTTTCACAAGTGGCCTGTTTCTGAAAAAGAGAGGGAGGGTAATAAAAGAAGGAGTACTTTACTATCCAGTTCAACAAACAGTTCCATGTTGATAGATTCCATCATCCAGCAATGGAAAGTCCATTTGCTGCTGCTTCTTTCCATATGCCACCAGCATTTTCTTGTTCAGGCCACAGACATCTGGACCTCCATTTTAACCAGAAGTAAAGTTAGTCTGGCAAAAGTATCCTCTACTTTTTACCACTGAGCCACCTTTTTTCTCTAAACAAATTCTACTTTTGCATAATCTTGTTTCTCCATGTTTGGTGCTCAGTGCTTGAATCTAAGATTAAAATACAGAGGAAGGAATCAACAGATCTGATCTGCAACTCACAAAACCTCCCCCTGAAAAACTTCAGTGAAGACTCTATCCCAAAGCTGAATTCCTGTATTGCAATGTTCAGTTTTACAGGTTAATAGTTTGTCCTTTGCTTGAACACACAGGAACTTGTTGGCAATTCATCATTCTGCCTTGGTTCCTTTTGTTGAATAGGCAGGTCCTGGTAAATCTGACCTTTGCACAGGTTTAATGTTTCCCCTTCACACCTTCAAGGCTGATGAGTTTGACTGACATCAATAATTAATTTTTGAACAAATAAGGCACACCTTTTCCTCTGGTTCCTCTCCAAGATACGAGGCTTTGTGCATCGCAACAACAGGCATATTATGAAGGGGAGAGTCCAAAGGACACTGGTGGAAGTTGAAGTCTAAGCTCAGCCTGTCTCAGTGCAGTTGTTAATGCTGTGTCTCAGGCATTCTATGGTGTCATGTCCTTCTGGCTGCTGTAGACAAGACAGAAATGTTTGTGCATGCACTGCAAAACTCAGTACCTTCAGGACAGGTTGCTCCAGCTGCACTGAAAGACTTTAAATAACTATTTTAGGCACATGCAAGAACCACACTGAGTTGTTCTGGGAGCAGAGGAAGGTCAATTGACTCCCACAGAAGGGAGAAAAAAATTCTCAGATTCTACCCAAGCAAAAAGTTCCAGGGAAAAAAGAAGATATGATGAGGAAAAATCGAGCAGATGGCTATGCCACCTCCTTTGCTATTCTGGTCTGAGTGGGAGATGTTGGTTTGCAGGGCCATGTTAACACCAGAACGTTGCACCAGGTTATCTCACTTTTCTTACTTTCCAGGTGAGGTAAGTGAGATGTCAGACAACTAAATGAAAGTGAAACTCTGTCTTCATTGACAGCCAGATGGGAACTAAACAATCCTATAAAGTAATAGAGAAAAAGGAAGAAGATGATTCATTAATCCAGAATATTTTGCTCCCCTGCATGACTGACCACTGCTTATCTCTAGTTTACTGATCTAAGCTGGTCACCAGTATTGGCACAAACACAGCTTTATATTGTTGGAGACTAAACAGGCTATTAAGTGTGAGAGTGAATGATGCAAATCTTGACAATACCTTTGTTAAATTTGCCTTCTCAACTATGCTAATGTACATCAACATGTGCTAGAAACTAAGAAAAAGAACAGTTAAAATAAGTCATTATAGTGTGCAGGTAATCTGTCTTATCATTTGTTTGCTGGGTATTTGTTATTCTAACTTCTGTTCTTCTCATGGGCATTCAGGCTAGAGAGCCAGGCTAGTTCTAGCCATTATTATTTGTCTTTACAAATTTGACTTAAATTCCTTTGTTCCTGTATATAAAACATCTTTAAATTATCCCCTTTTGGGGATATTTGGGTAAGCAACTGTCCCCAGTGCTGTCAGCTTGAAGAGTCCTGAATCCTAAACCGTGCTGGCCATGACTTGACCTTGAGGGAGACTGGTCTGGGGAGAAGGGAGGAATCTGGACAACAGGTGTTCTTGTCAGCATCCTTTGCCTTTGAGGGCAGCATAACTTACAATGCAATTTGTATTGCAACATAAATCATGGCTGCCTCAAGCTCCACGTAATTCCTCTGGTGCAGAGTCTGCAGTTCATGTGATACGGTGGGGGCTGAGAGCTGGTGCTGCAACAGATGTGGGTGAAGAAACTAGATGACAAGTGACACGTCCTCCATGGCCTCCAGTCTTCAAAAAGAAGTGATGGACTAGGGCAGTTTTCTGTTAGTGGCAACTCCTCAACAGAAGGTAGGCAAAGGGGAAGGTTTGGGGGAGGTCTTAATGTCCTTTAGTTACTGGAGGTATGCAGATGCTTTGGAACAGTCCATTCAGATTTCCACCTGCACCTTGAGAAACTGGTAACAATCTGAGTCAAAATGAAGGAAACCTGAGATGCATGAGGTCAGCTCTTCTGCATGCAAAAGGGAAGAGGATTTGCTTTGCTTTGGACGTATGGCAATGTGGCCTTTCTCT
This sequence comes from Galbula dea, assembly GCA_013399015.1. NCBI lineage: Eukaryota > Metazoa > Chordata > Aves > Piciformes > Galbulidae > Galbula > Galbula dea. The sequence continues at coordinate 3,303,887 of VWZX01007460.1, forward strand.
TACATACAGAAAGGGAACATTGCTGTGCTTAGATTTGCAGGAGTCTTCCTGAACATGCAGCATGTAATCTTATAGGTTCTTCTGGGAGATGCTCAGTGAATCCTGTTGCAGGTGACTGTTTATTTCAGCCTCTGTGTGCAGGAAGGAAGAGAAGCTTTCTGGGTGGGGGGTGCCTGGGCTGAACAGTCTCTGGAAGGAACTATAGCCAAGTCTGGTGAGGAGTTCTAGGTGTTATGTCGTTAGGAGATTCCATTCACATAAACCTGGATTGTAGCAGAGGGATCCATATGACTGTGCAGTGTCTGTGGCTGCTTAGGAATGGTGAGGGAAAGACACCTGCTTCTAAATACTGCTTTACATTTCCCACTTGTCAATGCATCTGTGTGAGTTTGTAGATGTTCAGCACTTGGAGAAATCCCCTCACCTTCATTTTAAGGATGAACTGGAGCATGCTATCCCCTAATGTCTAATTCTGAGGTGCCCAAGTCTTCCTGTACAGAAAAGTGAGCATGAAGCCAGATCATGCAGGTGACTTAAAAAGACCCAGATCCCAGTGTATGAAATTCAACCATCTCCCTCCTCTTTTCTTGAGTATGACAATGCAGCTGTGCCACAAGCCCATGCAATCAAGGATTTTGAGGGCTGAGGCAGAAAATCCCCCTGAATCTTGCCGTCATGGTGTTTTGACCTCATTCTAGGTTAACTCTTGTATATGCTGCCTGAACATGATGTCCAGACAGCAAAAGAAAAGCAAAGGCTGACATTTCATGGCCTTTGGAGGACAAACTCAAACATATGGCCTATGGCTAGTTAACAATGAGTACTGTTATTTTTTTTCCTTAAGAATATAATTCCAGAAGGGTGAGGAGGAAGCTAAGTAGTAGTCACTGCTCCTCTGGATAGGAGTGGATACTTGATCTGAAACAGCTGATAAAATACTTGAGTGTTCTTCTAAAATAAATCCTGGCTTCTGAAGAAGCTGCAGAAAATGGATTTTTCGCAGCTTCCACAGTCTTAGAGCAAGAATCCACAGGATGGAGGTGGGGCATGTTTCTCATCTAGTCATGCTCTTAAGTAATGTTCTTGTCACAAAACCCTCAAAAAATGGCAGTCATCTGGCACAGCAACAGATGTCATTGTTCTTCAGCCAAACTCCACTTTTAATCCTCTTTCTTTGTGTGTTTGGGACAGACTGTAACCAAACATGAGGAGGGAGAATAAAGTCCAGGAGAAACTTAGACCTTTACTTCACAGCCCACAAAGAGGCACTACAGTGGAAAGTGCTGCTGAGCTTTGAGGAGCTGGCAGGCTTGGATGCTTGTAGGCAGGTTTGCAGGCAGCTTCCCTTTTTACTGGGACTTGGAAAATTCATTAGACCTGAAAATTGTCAAATCTACTCCAAAGGGAAGAAAGAAGGGCCATGTAAAATTTGGAGAAAATTCAAACTACTCTTTAAATTGTTTTTTAATTTGTAATTGTGAAAAATTGACCTGAGCTTCCAACTGTAAAATTTTGTCTAATAATGAAATTGGGTGGGGCTGACCCAGCCAGAAGATACAATGATGAAGTGTTGGGCCTGGGCAGTTTCCACTGGCAGAGATCTTCTGGAACCCAGACTGGATTTTAAAGCTCCCTGCAGGAAGGAATCTGGCCACCAGTATTCATTCTTTTCTGCTTCTTCACTGGCACTAATCTATAAGTGCAGCAGCACCCCAGTTATTTATAGTTGACCCACATTCAAAATTTGTTTATGATTGGATACCAGAAAGATGCAGAAGACAACCTGGAAGATATCTAACCCAAGAGGGATGTGCAGAGTGTGTATCCAAAGGGAGAGGGCAAGGGTAATATTATGGAGCAGGTTGATAATGAGTTTTGAAAGCTGGGATTTGTTGGCCATTGATTAACAAAATGAAAAAATGAGGCAGAGTGTAATTAGGAGGATTACTGTGAGCTCATATCTCTTCCCCAACTCCTGAGAGAGTAGTTTGCTAAACTGACCTTTTGCAGGACTGGGATGGAAATACATAAATTAGCTCATAATGCAGGAATATTTTCATTTAATAAAACTACCCCTAAATTTGTTTGGAGTTCCCAGGCTTCTCAGGAGGAAAAGAAAGAGTGCTATTATATGCCACAAAAACAATGACATTTCACCCTCTGTATTTACACTTCCAATTGAAAATCTGCAGTAGGCCAAGGTCCTTATCACAGCAACACTTGGCACTTTTACTCTGCATTTCACATGCCCTTACAAACAACTAAATACACTGAGAAACACTTCATTCACTACTAAATGCTTCACTTTCTCTGCAGAGAAACAAGTTAGCTAAGATCCTTACTTAAAGAAGCATGGGTTTAAAATAGATGGAGATGAATAGAAAGCCATTTAAAGACCTGCATGTTAAATGCTTTTTAGGAAGTTGGAGAGAGTGAGAAGGTCTCCCCTGAGCCTCCTTTTCTCCAGGCTAAACAACCCCAGTTCTCTTAGCTGCTCCTCATAAGACTAGTGGTCCAGACCCTTCACCAGCTTTGTTGCTGCTCTTTGGACATGTTCCCTTGTGCCTTCTGCTTCTAAGATGAGCATAAGAGGAAGGCAGGACCTGGTCAACAGCTCTTAAAGCTCAATTATGACTCATAAATATTCATTTGAAAACAGCAGTGACATTTTTTGTGCAACACTGGATGGATGAAACATGCTGCACTATCCCTTCCAGCAATGGTGTGAAGGTCAGGGAGAAGCAGCACCGGTGCTGAGAGGCATGGGAAGGTATGAAGTGATCCCTTCTCTCTGCTCATCTCAGCTCCTCCGAGCCAAGGCACATACAGAGGTTTTATGGCAGACATTGACCATGAAGTGTAGGCCAGAAATTCATCCATTGCTTTCTGAACATCCCTAGTTTAAGCCCTCCGGGGTGTTTCAGAGACAGAGGTGCTGGTGTGGTCAAGTGTGTTGATCAGTCCCCAGCTCATTTTGCAGGACCTGAGAAGTGGGTAGCCACAATCTCAGGGGAAAGCATAAAAGATGAAGGGGCTATGTTATACCCAAACAAGAAAGGGAAGTCCTTGAGCCAAGTCTCAGACTCCACCATCTCAGTGGCCCTCTCTGTGTTGGGAGAGGCTATCAGCTGTCTGGGGCATCTATATGGGAAAGAAATGTTTTATCAGCTGTGTGGCTGATGGGGGTATTAGTGCTGTACTTTGGGAGCAGAGTTGGACTCGGCACTGAGACAAGCTTCAGGGGCATTTGGGGCATCAGAGGCCCAGGCCTGGAGGCCTGGCATCGCCATGGCAACCGGTGGTTCAGGAAGGGCCGAGGTGAGCTTGAGACCTGTCTGCCTCCTCCTGTGGAGGTTTAATGTTCACTGTCCTCTTTGGCTGACTTTTCTTAGGTTATTCCTGCACTTTAGTATGTTCTCAGTGTCCTGTGGAGGACAGGTTGCCACTGTTCTCCTTTTCCATGCCATACTCTTCCCTGGCATGCATGTCTTGGGCCCTTAACGAGAGATGGCTGCCTTTACTGTGGGAGATGCAGGAGAACTGAGGAGAACTGAGGCCATTGATAAGTCACTCAAATATCCACTTGCCTTTGAAAACCTTCCCCTGTGGTTTGCTTGAGTACCAAGCAACTTGACTGTTGGGCATATTTAAGTAATATTAAACTCTGCTTTTCTTCCTTCATGTTCAAAGAGAAAGAGTCTGTATTGGTCCAATTCATTTTTTTAAAGCCTTTTAAAAGTTCTCTTTGGCAACACCTCTTTGAAGTCTAATCCAATCTGCAATATATGTCCTCCAAGTTAATCCCAACATTTTCAGGACAACCAGTAATGTTATATAGAGGTCTTCCAAAGAATAACAAGAGTGCAAAGCACAAAGTCATTAAATCTCCTGATAAGAGGGATAATTCTGCTCTTCTTTGCAACAGCATAAATCCATAGTCACTCCATCAGTGGATTGACCACGCAGGACCAGCCTCCTGCAAACCAATTTACTACTCAGCTTTGCTGGGTTTATTCTGTATTTGCCACTCAAAGTGAGATTTAGGTTTAAAATGTTAATTTTTAATAAGGCAGCAGTTTTCTTTTAGAAGCTTCCAGAAACCAGTTCTGGTTTGTGTTCACTGCAAAGCTTTATAGCTTTCTCAAGATCTAGACCTTTCATATGCATTTTCTAAGTAAATTCTAAGCAATCTGTGCTGTATTATGTTTGACCCCCAAAGAGTGAAATTATTGACTCCTTTTTAAGATATTGAAGAAGCTGGATAAAAAAGGGGTGGGAAGACCCATAAGTGGAAGGGAATATATCTAAGTGGAAATTAAATTCTGGGTTGCACTACCAATCCTTAAATATCACAAATAAAAATCTGTTTAAGATGAGCAGAAAAAAAACCCCTGACCCTGGCTCAAAGAAAAAGATGGAAAAAAATCAAAACTGGAACTAAGAGCTAAACTTTTAAACACAGTATAAGGTATTAATGGAACTGCTTCCCAAGGGACATGGTAGAGTCTTCATCCCTTGAACTCCAGTCTGATTGCCTGTTACAATTTTCCCCACATGAACCCCCTTCCTCAGCTAACCCTCCAAAATTCCATCTCTTTGTCCCACAGGCTTAGACTCTAATCACCCTCCTCAGCTCCTCAGGTGACAATCAGCCTTTTTGCTCAGATCAAAAAAAATGAATAACAAAATTACACTATGCAGAGGTTTTCTCAGCCTGCATTGGGCTTGACATTGACTGCTTCTATAGAACAACTTTTGTGCACCTAAAATCTCTATTCTTTTCCAAGAGTATTTGGTCTAATGAAGAAGTATCTCCTCTTTTCACAGAATGTGGCTCTTCAAGTTATGCCTTCTGAAAAATGCACTTGGTGGCTCAGCCATGTGTTGTTGAGCTTGGTGCAGGAAGAGTTGACTTGAATGAAGAGAAGAGCAGCTCCTGTTGCTGTTGTGTTCCCCACAGCCTTCAAAATGAGTGACTCTTCACTCTATGTCAGCACTTGTCTGCCAGGCTGAGAAGTAAGTATAGTAAGGTTTTTCCCCAAACACCTTAAGCACTGAACTGTGTTACTGCTGCTTTGTCATCAGAAGAACACCTGGGCAGAGTGATGTCTGGTTTGTGCTCTTTTGGGTTTGATTATTGTACTTTATACTCCTAGATAGTAGATGCAATGATAAGTTCCACTCTTAAGCCAGCTTTTTTGAGCCCTCACTGTTTTCCAGGACTTGCATTATGTGGTGCAGGTGTTCTGCATTTTTAACTCATTTTTCACTTCCATGGCTGTAAGCAGACAGGACAGTCCTGCTTCTTATTGTCTTTTTTTTTTAACAAATCATCTGTATCTCTGCTTGCTGCCTGCTGATGGCTCATTCATACTGTGAATAATATGATATGTCTAGTAACATGACCCAGCAGATTTGCTGCACAACTGGCAATGTTAGAACACCCTGAGACATCAGCCAAAAAACTATGAGGTCCAGAATAGTTTAGGCAGATTGCTATAGCAGATACTATATACTCCTCCAACATCACCCTCAGGGTTCATTTGGATACTGTTAAGTGTGTTTGGCTATGAAACATCCATCTGTTTTCATCTGCATTTATTTGCCTTGCAGCATGTATATGTTATTTGTGTGTATATACATGTGCCTGTCTGTTTGTCTATATATGACTTTATATGCATATATATGCATGCATTTACCACTGAAATATGTTTCAGTTAAAGAATCTCTCCCATGTCATCCCATGTGTTCCCTCTTACTGATTTAAAAGACATATCTACTGAAAACAGTTCTTTTTCCCTTACCCTCTTTCCTGAAGATGTGATGTTGGCCTGAAAGAGCAAGAGAACATAATAAAACTGACTGTTTATAGGATGGAGACATGAAGGAAGAACTGTAGCATAGACTTTGCAAATAGGAATCACTGATGTGTGGAGCTGATAAACTATTGGGCAAGATTGTGCTGCAGAAAATGTGATGAAAACAAAGTTTCCATTAAAGACCAATTTGTTGGCAGGAACTCATGCATCAGTTTTGCACTTCTCAGCAGATACATTTCAGTGCCCAGGTTTTCCTTTTTCCAGTGAAAAAACAAAGTTTCTAGAAGAAGGAAAGCACTGTCTATGAATTTCTTTTGGTTGGAACAACAATTTTCCACAGAAAAACCCCAGATTTTAAAAAATTATTATATATTTTATCTTTAAATAAGGCCTAGCTGTGTGGCTTTCTGGCTTCAGACAGTCATTCCAGAACTGGCTTCAACTAATATCTGGCTAGATGAACAAACCTCAGTAAGATTAAGGTCATATGTTGAACACTCATGTCCCAAATTGTTGCCTTGTGGCCTGTATGACTTCATAATGTTTCACCAACACAATCTTATCCCTTTGTCAGACTGATAACAGCTCATTAGGTTGTGACACCATCTTCAGAGCAGGCTGACCCATTTTTCTAGTCAAAAAACTGCTCACTCCACTTGTGATACACACAGGGCTCAACTCATTGATTAACTGGGGAAGCAGTAACCTTGTGCAGCCATACTGGGGCTGGACATAAGCCCTTCTTTGATGGTTGCACAATAAAATGACAGAGTTATGATATGATTATAGGTTGAGAAATCCCATATTTCTGTCCTGGACTTGGTTTTGCCAAGTACATTGCTCAGGGTGATCTGTGCAAACCCAGCAGCTGATAGGTCTTTGAGACAGCCAGTGGTTGCTACAGCTCTGAGGAGACTAAATGCATTTAAGGTGACAAGTTGTAGTCAAAAAAAAAAGGATTAAAATGCCCACAACCCCTATAGAAAATATCTGTGCCATTGTCACAGCCTTCTCTAAAATTGACCTCACACAGAGGCTTTCCCAAAATCAAAATACCTCTGGTCATGGGCTTTCTTCCTGCCTGCTAAAGCTCTGGCCTTGCACAAAGAGCAGTGAGTTAGTTTCAGCAAAAGTAATTACCCTGCCTTTAGCAGAGTTGTGTTTCCAGGAACACAGTCCTGAAAGAAAAGAGAAAGCAACTTATTATTTTAATTTAAAAGTGAAAACTGAGATTCTGCTTCACATTTCTAGGTTTCCTCTGCCAAGAAGAAAATAGTAGAAAGGCCAGTGGCTTTGCAGCCCTACAAAATTCACCCTGAGCTGTTGTGAAAACAAACAGCATCCAAACTAGATAGTTTTGCTGAAATACAACCCTGTAGTAATAAACCAAATGGCTAACACTTTCTATTGGTCTACGTAGCAGAGCACATGAAACAGACATGTAAGCAAGTCAAGATGGATGAGTCAGCTTGACTTAATAAAGCCTACAAATACTTGCTACATATTTGAGCAGTCACATGCCAGGAGCCTTCATCACTTGTTTTGTTAGACTCCTGCTTTGCCAAGCCAAAACAGTCAGAAATCATCAAAAATAATCCACCCAATCTGTCTGAAAATGCAGTTTTCTAGCATTATTTTTCTTGGGTTACAGCAGCAAGTCCTTCATTCTGCCATCCAAATTTTGCAATAGAGAGCATGACTTCCTCTTCTCATAAGGTAAGCAAATGTTTTGCATTTATCAAGTTCCCAGAGTCTAAATGGAGATAGAGAGTCAGCAGACCTCACATGTTTATGTTTCTGCCCTGGAAATGAGCCACGGGAAGTTGCAGTTAAAAGGCTGCAATGGCTTGGGGTTCAAGGGACACAGCAGACTTCAATGACTTTAACATAGCTGAATGTCTGAAGCTCTCTTTGCCTTAAATGTGAATTTATCAGGGCTCAGAACCTCCATGAACAGGGCCAGAAATCAGAAACCTACATTTATTCATGAAGCTCACTGCTAGGTTGTCATGGTTTACAACCTTGCTTTCCTATGAAAAAGATACTAATTGCCCACACTCCAATCTAAACTTCATCCATTCTAGATGGATTTCCCTGGTACATTTTCCCTTTTCCCCTGGAACATTTTCCCTTTTCCCCTGAAAATATTGTCTGAGTGTAATTTGGAGGTTTTTGGGTACTGTTTTTTTAAGTTTTAGAGGTGGATATCCAGATGTTTGGCAATCCAGCTAGCTTGTTGTGCCAGTTCTGTTGCTGGCCCACCCTGAAATCTCAGCTCTGTCCATTGCCTGGGATTAGATCAAAGCAATCACAAGTGTGCAGTGAGATAAGTGCTCTGAGGATAGTCAGACCTTGTTTGGGAGCTGCAGACCCAGACTGCACTAGTGATAAACATGAAGTGTACTGACATGGGGGGTTTACTGCACCAATGCATGCACAGAAAGACAGACAGATCATGCTCATTTAATATGCCTAAAAGTGAAAACACTCAATGAATGTTTGGGAAGAAATATTGCAAGAGAACTCAGCAGTGCATGAAAAGGCTGCACAGGCAATAGGAAAAACTTGTTCCTTTGAAGGAAAGCAGGGAATGCAACAGGACAGGTGCAAGGATTGATGTTTCAGTTGCCAATTTCCCTCCAAGTCACCAGGGCAGGTTGAACCTGTTACTCACAAAGCAGAAATGTAATAATCAACAGTGGAAAAGGATGCTCTTCCCTTGCCACTGTGCTCCATAAACCAGAGCTCAGGTGTGGCCCTCTGGCAGCAGAGATAAAGCAGTGATTGAATGTCAGTGGAACAAAACAAGGGATGGAAAGGGCTAAACATTATACATTGAGTTGCTGGGGAATTAAATTAGCTTAATTGACCAGGGATGGATAAAATTTCTCTTGTTACCTGACAGTTGTGTTACATTTGCCATCTAAGGGCTTAGTGCAGATTTAGCTCTCTGCTCTACACATGCTCAGTGTCGGGGAGGAGTTGGTGCATTGCTGAGCCAGAGTTCTGCAGTTATAAACAGGAAGAAATCTCATTTGGCTTTTACTGTAAAATTTGTGTCCCACAACCTTCCCCCCATCAGAGTCCATCATTTGTCTCTGACAGACATGAGAGGCTGCAATGTTACTGGAAAAAGGGTGAAACTTGCTCCTTTATGGAGGTGGCTTCTCTCCAGTTTTGCTCCAGTCCAGCCTTTGTTCCTTGCAGCAGCAGTTTACTGAATTCCAAGCCAGTTGTAACTTCAAAAGTCAAATTTCTAACTGATTGCTCAGCTTTCCCATAAATGTACCTAACAGTAACATGGTAATCACATTGAATGATGGAGATTGTGGTCTGATGCACCTTTTTTAGCTACCTTCTGCAAGTGAGGGTGGTATGTATTCCACATGCAACTGTGTGCAAAAAATTAAGTAGGGGTATGTATATATCTTATTTTGGAGGGGCTTGTCTGAGCAGTTTAAAGGACAGTACTGGTGAGATATAATACTACCCAAAACCTTATTCACAGAGAGGAAATAATATTTTTTCACTATTTATTATTAAAGTGTTTCTGCACTCAGCATCTTCTGTCTGTTTGGTTTGGATTCTACAGGAGGCCACTGATTGTGAATTACAACTAATGTTCCATGTCCTGCTTGTCACAGTACAGAAAAAAAAGATTTTGCAGAAAATCTACCAGCTAACTGGGACCAACTGGAACATGCATAGGGCATTTTTGGACCAGAAAAAACTCATATTATTTCTATTTGTCTTCAGGAAAATATTTATCTGATAAGAAAATAGTACAGCTTGTGTGAGGAAGGGAAAAAACCCCAAAGATATGACCTCTTGGAGAAAAAAGAAAATATGTTCTTTCTTAATCCAGTCTCTGTTTTTCCACAGTTAGGGATCCCAATTCTCCTAACTCTCCCAGTTATTTTCTAAAAGCTTATGTGGAGAATATGCAGACAGTTATTAAGTCATTTGCCTATTGCAACAGAAGATTAGGAAGGGTTTGATCTTCACTCATGTAAGGACATTGTCTTTACTCATAAAAGCTTTCCTTTGAACATGCAGGGGTTCCTAACCTGGGGCTGGATCACACCCCCTGCCCCCCTTCCCTATTAAATCCTGGGAGAGTTTTTCCCTATGGTCTTTCCCATACATTATCCAGTCAAAAGAGCAGTACTTGCTGCCCTCCTCTTCTCCTACCTTCATAATTTTTTCTTTCCTCATGGGCTGAGCTGTTGTTCACAAGCTCCAGGGACTCCCCAGGATCCAAAAAGGCCTGGATGTTCCCACAGGAGACCTCTTTCTCCAAATCACCTCTAGAGCCTGGATGCTGCAGCATCTTCTCCCTTTGGAGCTGACTGCTAGAGACCTGACTGCTCCCTGAACCACCTTGGGGTTTCTCTTTCCACCCCAGAGATGGAAAGACAATACAGGTCCCCATGTGGTAAGGTGGAAAAGCAGACTCCCTCTTGGGAATTCCTTCTGGGAATTGTTCAGGAATACCAAAAAGCTAACCATTGGGGAAAAATAGGCATTATAACCCCACAGCAAAACAAACTCAACACAGGGATTTATGAACATAGACTTTGGAATTCTTTTGTATTTGTTGGCTGCTTTCAGGGAAATCACTCAGTAATGTATATCAATGACACTAACTCCACTCTATTTATTGTGTTTTCAACTACTGATATTCAGTGGCCAAACCATGGAGAGTAAGATTAACACAATTAGCTATTTATTAGTGTTGGAATTTTAATGAATAGGAGACTTTTTCTATTACTGACACACTTAAATGAAATGGTGTTTTCCCTTTCTGACAGTGTCTGCCTTGGGGTCTCCTTCCCTTCCTAAGCAGGGACACACCAAAGATTTAACACTAGTTTAAAATAGTCTGAGTTCTATTAACCTACAGTGCTCCTCTATGCCTGTTTTCCTATGATTTTCAGAATATGGGACTTAGTTTGATTGCTGAATATCTTAGAGGACTTGGCACCCTTTCCTTTTCAGTAATCTTTGTGTTTGCTGTGCACTGTGTTTCCTCCTCATAAACCAAAATATTCAGCCTCCCATTTTACAAGCTTTTCAAAGAACACCAGACTCCAGTGACATGGTCAAACCTAAGCTGAAGGGAAAAGAAGAAATAAATAAATAATAAGAAACAGAGGAGATAGCTTGGGAATGTGTGGCATTCTTACTTGCCTTGGAAGCCTTTGATTTGACAGCATTTGCAACCACATTTTGGACCCAGTTGTTCAAGATGAGCAGTAACTGAGCTTATCTGGGGCTCTGCAGCTTCTTGGTGGGAATAACTCTCTTTCCAGTCAAAGATACTTCAGCAAAATATGCCTTTGCTCCTGTTGTTTAACTGCACTCTGAAAGCTAAGGAAATCTGGCAGGTTTCATGTAACAGTGTCAGGACTGGTCTATTTTTAATGCAGTTTTCATGTTTTCATGGTGTTTGTTTGTGAGTGAGGTCTTTAATTGGGCCTGAAGGGGGAATATTTTGTCAGTACAGCATTATTACTTGGAATATCAGAAATTTCATGTTTTTTACTTATTCATTTAAGTCTAATCTACTTATAGCTTTACAAGACTTTAAGATGACCTCTGAGAATTCTGGATCAGGCCCTAAAATGCTTCAAATTATCTGAAAATACATCAGGCAAAGAGAGACACAACAGAAGGCTAGCCAGAAAATTCTACAAACCCTAACGACTGCATGACACTCAAAGTACATTTCCCATTTCCAGAAATCTCTTTAAAGCCATTTCTCAAATCTTCAGTTTATTTTGTTCATTGAGTGTCTGATTTCTACAAACTAAAATGAGTCATTTCAAAATAGGGGAGTTTGTGATTGTTTTCACAGAGAAAATGATCCTCAAGTCCTACATTTCTGAAGTCAGTAAGATTGAGACTAGCTGATTATATTCATCTTATTTATCCTCCATCCAGAAGCCCCACACAATCAGATAGCTTTTATTTTTATAACAAAAAGTGGAAAGAAGTCTTGAGCTAAGGAAATGTTTTTTTCTATGCATCAGCAGAAATGACAGAGAAATAACTTCAGTATCATAAGACCCTTCTCATGTTCTCTGTGCAGCTGAGCTGTATGATAGCAGCTTGTTAGGCTACAGGTTTTTATTGAAATGCCTATTGAGTAAAACATAATTCATGCTGCTGTTCACCCTTAAAACAGGAAATAATATACCCATTTAACTTAATCACAATTTATATTACATGTGCATATTTCTAAACAAGTGCTGTAGATGGAGAGTTTGGTAGCAATAATATTTATGAATCACACTTTTAGTTAGCAAAGGAAAATGTGTGACCTCTTACATTTTGTTTGACATTTGAATTTGGTATCCCATATATGTGACAGGGGTGATGGATGCTTATTAACACAGTGTATAAACAGGAAATGCTTCTAAGCTGACCATTTATTAGTGCAGTATGTGTCCAAACTACAATTTGAATTGTAGCTGCAGTATTCTTCTCTGGTGACTGCAAAGCTGAAATACAAGGTGGGTTTCTGTTCTTTTTTTACCCTGGGCTTGCTTTCCTCTACAGAATCAGATTTAACAGAGTGTCATTTTTATATCAGCCCTCCATGTAGAGCCTGAGTCAGTGTGTGAGCACAAAAGCTTTCCTAGGAATTGTACAAAACTAGAGTCCTAAGAAATGTAGCCAGTGGAAAGATTTTGTAGAATTCATAGTGAATTTTCCTGGGTTAAATAAATAAATATATTCCCCCACATCCCCCCTCTTATCCTGACGTAGGCAATGATCCATTTCTCCTTTACTTCACTACTGCAGAAATGCAGAGAAAAAGAACCATTGACTTCACCAGATCTTTTATAGCCAATCCACTTTTGTTCTACTCTTTGCAGGTCTGGAGACATAATACCTTCTCATTCACACTTAATTGCTTTTTAATAAATAAAACCTTAGATTCCTGACAAATATCCTAAAAGCTTTTTCAGTGAGAGTTTCAACACTTCATCTTACCAGAGCAGAAGAGAAAAACTCCACATGTTTAGAAGGATCCTCCAGCAGAGAATGAGGACATAGTTTTTCCAGAAGGCAACCCCTCCTTTATAATTTTCCTGATGATTTACTGGGGAAAATATAGAATAATACAGAAAATTCATTTCCCTCTCTGCATTGCATTCAAAGCCAGCTCTCAGGAGAGAGAACGTGAATCTGTTTTTCCTAAGCAGGGGCTTAATATTCCAAAGCACTTGGATAAAACTTGTTTAACAAAAGGACTGTGATGACATCTCAAAGGGAAGATTTTATTTTATATATCTCTGTCCAAAGAGCTCTACTGGATTGTAGGAAATGATTCTCTCTTTAAAAAGCCAGCAGAGAACCTCCATCTTGCTATTGTAAGTAGCAGGTACAAGACCATCCTGACCATTGCTATTAATATTAAATACCTTTACTAAATACACAGCTTTCCACATTTCAGGACCCAATCACAGGAAGGTTAGCAACCTGGAAATTGAAACTGGCAGATCTTTAATCTAACATTCTGCTTTTCAGTGGAAAAAAAAGTAATGTCTTTATAGATGAGAGTCAAAGGGTAAATTTAGTTTGTATCAAATTACAAAAATATGCTTTTGGTGAGGTTAGATTCTCATGCTCAGAGCAATTGGAACTGTAATGAAAGCAAACATTGGAAGAGATAATCCCATTAAAGATGAACTATTCACTTTAACCTCAAATATTTGGTAACTAAAAAAAACCCCATCCTAGTAGGAGGATGAAGTTCAGCTCTTAAGGGAAACTGGAACTTAATGTCATACCTCAGACTGAGTGAGAGAAAAAAATAGCACTCTTGTTTCTGAAAGAAAACCTTCTTTTGGGGGAACAAATTAACTCATGTTCTTGTCTTGAGGTCTACACAAAACAGTGGTGACCCTTTTGATAGTGTGTGCTTGTACACTGCAGGGTAAATCATGCTTTTCTCCAAACAGCAGCTCTTCAGGAACAGTGAAACCCCCATGGTGCTGCTGTACAACGAGAAGTCAGGAGCAAGGAGATGAACATCCACAGCTGCGAGCTGGCTCAGTCTCGTGTGTGGCATCTCCTAGCAGAGGTCTGTGCCTACTCTTCCTCCAACACTAGCAATGTTAGGATGTCTTTCCTGCATCTCAGTCCCTTCAGTCATGAAAAGGGTTTCTTAGAAGGAATCTATTCAGCTTAAAACCTCAAGTCTGAGCTCAGAATAAAATCTCAGACAAGGCTGATTCCAGTTATCCCAGTCTGTCACCTGTGCCACCACAGCCTGGCACAAAGGGGGAGTGGAGTGGAACTGCTTACCTGGAGCTCAGTCAAGGCATTCAGTGTGGTGTGGAGGTCCTGGTAGTTTAAAATGATCCACTTTTCTGAATAAAATAGGGAGTAAGGAATATTTTTAAAGCCCCATTGCTAAAGAATTGAGCTCTTTTGCATAGCATGACAAAGCTTTTGGCTTTCAAGAAATACCAGAAGGCGTCTTTAATCCCTGAACTTCTGATACCCCAATGAAAACTCACCCCTAAATGCAGCCACAGCCAGAACCTTTCTTCATTCCCAGAGGCTTGGATGTTGATTTAAAGAATTTGGGAAGAGTCTCATATTCTTCCCTTTTACAACTTAAAATAGATCCAACAGTTTCTTTTTTTTAAAGGATTTTTTTTTGTTTTAAAAAGAAAAAACAATCATAGACTGATATTTCTTTTTTGATGCCAAGTTTCAGCCTGGAGAAAACTTTATGGCTGAGTTCTAATCCACCCCAAACCCTGGTTTATAACAGAAATGCTGACACAATGATAACTGCAGCGTTACAAATACTGGTGCTATGATATTTATTGCTCCCTAGTGCCAGCAGGGGTTAATCCTTATTAAATGCATTCATTTTCTGGCCTTGTGGAGAACAGATCCTTTAGTGATCAGGCAGAGTATGGGTCCCTGGTAGTGTTAATGGAAGATATCACACAAGACATAGTAAGTGAGGAGTCTTTAAGGGGGCTACTGTAGGTGTTTCTGAGGATTAAGTGGTCTTCTCTGGGGGTCTGAATTCAAATCCAGTGTCTATATCCAAGGAGTGTCTTTGCTGCAACAGAACAGCACACACTGAGAACTTTGTTCTACTTTTCAGCCTCAAGGAAGAGTATGGAAGGAAACAGGGTATCATCCTGTATTTCCATAATCAGCAGGGGAATAGATCCCACAGATTAGGAATTACCAATCTCTCTCATACCTAGATATCCCTAATCCTTTTCTGAATTGAACTGTCCTGTTGAACAGTGTTGGAAGAGCAGAGGAATAACAAAATCTCAGCCAAATATCTACCAGCTGATCCTTCTGTGATTTACCAGAGAAAGTGAAACTTCCATTTTTAGTGCATTCAACAATTTTTCACATCATAAACATAGATCTCAGCAAAAAGAGGAGCAGCAAATCTCACCAAAAATTCTCCATACAGCTTTGTGGGATGAAGCATTGTTGTTTCCCAAAGATTTCCACACACACATGGTGCTTGTTGGCTTTGTATAATAAACTGGACAAACAAACACAGGAAAGTGGCAGAGGTGAAAGGAAAAGAGCAGGATCCAGTGGGTACTTCAGCATTTTGCTCAGTAGGAGCCTGAAATCACCTGCCAAGCTCTCAGCCTTGGGAATCAGACTGCAGACTTGAAGCTAGGGGGTTGCTTTCCATGCAAAAACCCAAAAGTCTCTGGAGAAAAGGAGTGAGCATGCGTGCAGAGTTCACCCTGAGTTCAGTGAATGATCATCTTTTCCCCACAATAATAAATACTTCTATAATTTATAAATGCCTCCAAAGGCTGAGATATGTGGGGGATGCAGAATCAAAGTGTCTTGACAGAAGAGAGACAAAGGAATGAGCCAGAGAGTGAACTGACTACTAAAATTCCTCATCTCTGATTTGTTTCTTTTAGAACTTGTCCCCA
Organism: Galbula dea; assembly: GCA_013399015.1. Classification (NCBI taxonomy): domain Eukaryota; kingdom Metazoa; phylum Chordata; class Aves; order Piciformes; family Galbulidae; genus Galbula; species Galbula dea. The sequence goes on from VWZX01007460.1 coordinate 3,319,656, forward strand.
GAGAAAAAGCTGCACTTTCTAGTGAGGCTTAAAAAATAAAAAGAAATCCTCTGAGCTTGTGAACAGCCAAGGAGAATTTAAAAACCCTTCAGTTGGAGCATGGAATAAAAGGGAAATACTCAAGATTTTCTCCTCTTCTACCAGATAATTGTTTTTATTTAAATAAGACAGAGGGAAAAAAAAGTAAGTTTTTTTCATAAATAGATTAAAATCAGAGGCATGTTCTCTTCATCTCAAGGAAATGTTCTGCCTTGCTACATGGAAGCTCTCCAGTAAATGAAAACCAAAGTCATTTTCATCAGAACTCCTTTAAACCAAACCAAGAAAATCCAAGAGAACAGAAACCCCTGATGTCTTCAGTGTTGGGAAAAACATGGTTCCATTAAAAAGTGATTTTGGAAGAAGTGGGACTCATGTACATTCCCTTGATATTCAGGGGAACTGGAAATGAAAATAAAAATAGCTTTATTTTTGTTTAAAATTTCCACAGGGCAAAACACAGAGTCATGATGTCTAGTCACAGGCAGAAAACTGCTCCTGTGAAGAAAACAGCACTGGAACATTCAGAAAGGTGCTTTAGCATGGGGGCAGAACTCATTTCTCTTTGTCCTTCTTCCAGCTACAAAAGTTTTGCCCTGAACCATGGACTCCAGGGAAGTAGGAGAGACTGAGCACAGGACTGCAAGGTCCTGAGCATCCTCAAAGCCTGCTGGTTTTTTAATGGGAGCATGGAAACAGTAGCTAGAGTCAGGATGGAGTTAGGGAAAGACTGGGTCAGACATTGCTGCTTCACATCTGGCCTGTCCACAGCACCAGCCAAAGGAAAAGGTGGTTTGGGCAAAGATGGGCACTGTGCAGCTGACTGGAGCTTAGCAGCCTGCTTCCAGCAGTTGATGGAACTTCTGGACCAAGAAGTTATTAAAAGGAGAAAAGAACAATATGAATCCCACTGAAATATTGGCAAGGAAGCCAAGAACTTTCATGGCCTTCTCTGTAGGATAGAGGGAAAAATTCAGAGGCTGGTTCCTTACTTCTAGGATTTCTTAACCTCACTTGGCCACTAATTTGTTCTCTGCCTTGATTCTGAAGAAGGATTGAGCTCTACAACAGGGAGAAATATTTTCTGACCCTTCAGCCATTTGACACACAGATAAACTCTCTCAGAAATCAAACACAGCCTCCTATTATCTGCCCCCCCAGCATAGACTGGTCCAACACAGGGTTGTACATCTTTGAAGTTAGCAGCATAAGTGAGCCAGGTTTTTTATAAGGTTGCATGTGAAATTGTCAGAAGAATGAAACCATTTGCAGATGGTGGAGTGATAAAGATGGTACAGCATCTCACTTGGATTTGCCCCTCATTTCCTTGGGAAGAGAAGAAGAAGGGGGAGGGAGGGAAAGTTAGTGGAAGGAAAGAGAAACTCCAACAAATGAAATTCTTTTGACAGCATAGTGCTGAAGGAGTAAGTGAGATTTCTGGCAAAACCAGCAGGACCCTGAAGACAAGCTGACTGCTGCAGTATTTATTACTTTGCTTTGATGCAACCTCTGACATCAAGGACTTCCTTAGTGACTGATTTTTCTCAGAATAATGCTGCAAGAACTAGAAGTGACAGATGATTTTTTTTGGACATGAAGCCTGTGCATAATTGCATGAGAAAGAAGACATAAAAAAGTCTGTCCTGAAGCAGCTTGATGTGGCCCTGGAGAAAAGTGCTGTTATCACTGCTTACTGAGGTAGTCACAGCAAGAGCAACTACTACCAAAAATTGACTCCTGAAGTCAGACAGTTCAGCATGGGGCAGATAAGAGTTATCACAGCCTCCTGGGTGCTGGGTCTGGCAGGAGCAAATTGGGCTGAGGACCCTGCCCTCAGAAATGGAATAGAAATTGGCTTTCTGGTGTCAGGACTGTGCCCTGCATTGCCATACTGCAGGGCCACACGTAGCAACAGTGAACTTGTTGAGCTTGGCACATGTTGCTGGGGCCTGTGACAACTGCTGCTGCAGAGCAAAGTATCTCTCTGCTTACTCTTCTGTATTCCTGAGGGTAGAGCACGGAGGGGAAAGGGACAACAGAGGTCTGCTTACAGCCTGGTGACTGTAGCTCTTCAGAGAAACACACAACTTCTAGAGAAAAGTGTTTCCAGACTAACTATGGTATCAGATAAGGTCCTGTGCAGGCAACTTATCAAATGTTAGTTAGCACCTAATCACTGCAGAGCATCTAGGATTGTGTGAGTATAGAAAAGTTGGGGAATAATTTCAGATGTAGACCAGAGCAACAGAGGTTATCTTCTAAGTAAGTAAGTGATTAAAATATTAACTACCCTTTTCTCAAGTCCACAGCTCTTTGAGTTGGTAGCCTTGGAGACACCTGCAGATGAACCTTTGGTTTGCAGGAGATATCTTTTCTGCTTTCCTTCCCATCAAAAGGTTCCACCTGCAAATCAGAGGCAGAGTTACTGAGCTCTGCAGCAGAACTGCTGGTTTGAAACCCAGAGGCCAGTGTGGGCATGAGATGCTATAATCTTCTCTGAATATCTCTGTGCTGTACAAACCCATCCTTCTGCTTCAGATTACATCTTGTGCTTGCTTTCAGTGGGAATCCTGTGAGATGTATAGCTGGTGTTTAAATATTTTGATAGAAAAAAGGCCAAATCTTTTCAGACCCCAAGCTATGTATTTATTAAAATCAAGTTTTGTTTTGACTTGCCTAATATTGGCTGTGCATGGAGATGTGGGCTTTCTTCAAGGCACAAATGTATCTCAACAACAAACAGAACAAAAGGCTTTATGTCTACTTATATTTTAAGTGTAGAAGAATACCTTCCTAAATGGTAAATACAGCTTCTATAGCATAGGGAAGTACTGTCACTGACAGGCAATAGATTACTTTGGAATATTCTGCAATTCCTCTTGTCTTTTTCATGACATAGAAAAGGAAAAGCAAGCAACTACCAACTCTCAACACATCTGTGTGTGTGAAGCCTTTAGTGGGAATTTCTAATTCATGCATTCTCAAAGAATGTGACAAGATTTCCAAGCAGTGAAATGGCAGCCACTGAGAGATGCTGTAAATTAACCCACATGTGGAACCTCTGACTCTTGTCATTTCTGTTCATTGACTCTTTGCAGTTGAATTGACAGGGCAGGATTTCTCCCTGGATCTTGGCATGTTACATAAACCTGTCAAGCAGAAGCTTCAAGCCAGCCCTTGGGGAACAGCTTTGAGAGAGACTTCTGTAATACCAATGAATCCTCCAGCCATGGGCAGTCTGTTTCTTTAAAAGGTTCATTGATTTAAGAACACACTGAGCAAATCACTGCAGTTTCCACAGGCCACACTGTGGAACAGAGCATGATCATACTGAGGTTTGGACCTGCACCTCTTCTTGCACACCCACAAGTGATGGCAGATCTCAGCAGCAGCCAAAGAGCATTGTTTTGGTCCAAAAGTGGTGTTTGTGCCAGGACCTTGGCCTGAGGGAAGTGATGAGCATGTATCTGAAGGAAGTCTGGTGTTCAGCTATACAAAGCTCCAACTCACTAAGATTTTACTTTACTCTCCTGAGGATTGCTGCCATCTCTTAGACAACACTGCAATATTCTGGCCCTACAGCTCAGCTAAGACCAGAGCATACAGGGCACAGTCAGCAGCCCTGCTCCCTGGGGCTGACATGAACCAACCTGCAAGTTGCTCCAAGCATCTGGCCCCCTGACTTCTTTCTCCTAAAGACTCCTTTAGTGTCTGGCAGCATTTCAGATGTGAACTTGCTTAACCTACAGCAGGGGATTCACCAGGGTTTCAGGGACTCCATTTCCTAACTGCTACTTTGAGTCAGGCCAGCTTCTCCTGGGCATGGGTGTGAGTAACAAGGGCACAAGGAGCTCAAACATGTTCAGCTGGGTCCAGGGGAACCCTCTCCCTTCCTCTGGTGGTTTGGAGATGCTGGGGCTCCACATTTACCTCTCTAAATCGTGTCTGCCTGTTGGGGAATGTAGATACAGCAGGCAAAGTGTTACCCTGTGTATCAGAAAGAGCATCATAACCCCAGCAGGGCTTTGCTGACTGCTTTGATGCAAAACCTCTTGTTTGCTGGATATAAGATGGGAAGATTCAGCTGACAGTTAAAACTGGACTAAAATGTGTCCCTGATTTTTCTTCTTTTTTATTGCATTTTTGCACTGTATGCTGGCTCAGAAATTTAGGAACAGTTTTAAAAGGACTCCTTACAAAAATAAGAATATTTAGGTGGTCTAAATTTGTTCTTAACAAGTGGAGAGATTTACTAAAACAGGCCTGATGTGATGACTTGGGAGGGATTACTTCCCACTGCTGCCAATATATTCCAGGCAGCCTGAAGAATTAAGCACTCTGGGTGTCAAAAGCAATCTGAATATCACTTGAAACTTGTGCTGAACAGAGCTCTTGTCTGCAAGGGGTGAGAGTGGCAGGAATCCAGTGCAAGACATAGGGTTGCAAGGGTGGGTGAAGGCAGGTTAAGACCTACCTGCTTTTTTATGTGAGCTTTTTAGATGGTGATGGAGTCAAAGTCTGCAAGGGAATCTGTCTGATAAATGTTGATAAATGGTGTGCCTCACCATTGCATTCTTATGAAGTGCTTCTGTCACTCACTAAGCAAATTCATTGTATTTTATTCTAAAGTCCATTGGCTTCCAGGTGTTAGGAATTTCCCCCTGACCCTCTTACCCTGCTGGTGTTTTCACTTTTCTTTAAGGAAACAGCTTAACCACTTATAAACAGAATTTGCTAACAGTTTTTAATGCCAGTCTCTCAGCTTGGAAAGGAACCCTAAGGAATTGCAGGTGCTCCCAATGGACCAGTGCATGCAGGTAGCCCTGGAATAAGTTGAAGCAGTGTCCTGGCAAGGTAGCACATCCTGTGAGAAGGGCTTTCCTGTCAGATCATTCAGGCATTGGTGTGTGGAGAAACAGTCAAAGGGAATGCCAAGAACTGTTTCTCAGGATGAAATATGACCAAAAGTAGGGTCAGTGTAGGATGCTTTGTGTGAACCAGGCAGGCTCAGTTCCATTTGAGGTATCTGTATCTGAGTGCTCACTTATGTTATGTCCATGTCCTGTCTCTGATCAACTTTCCTAAGTGAATATTTTCCCAGATCCCAGTCCATGGAGAGCTGGCAAGCAGCATGAAGCTTATTCTCCAGTAGTGCTGGCTTTCTTCCTCATGTCCACCTGTTGTAATGTAATATAGATTGTTAATACTTATTTAAAGGTGACCTTGAGATTTTACTTTTGCTGTAATAGCTACAAGGATGTTATAGGATTGTGTGTGGAAAGAGAAGAGGCAAGTCCTCTTGTATGACATTGCCAGTGATCAAAGCACAAATTCCAACTCCAGTGGAACATTTTCCCTTCCACAGTTATAAAAGAGAGAACAACATGAGGTGCTAGAGGTCTTACCCAGGAGAGAAGTTCTCTGTACCAAAACCATGGATTTTTGCCTCTTATTATTTTTGTTATTGCTGCTACCAGTGTGTTTGTGAGGAGTAATTCAAAGATGTTTGGACTGCAATGAGTAAAAGCTAACTGCAAGAAGAACACTTTGACATCATGTGTTTTATATCTATTTTTCTCTGTCAGATAGTCACCTTGGGGAACAAGACCTGGAAAGTTTCAGCTAGTGAAATGGTGCCAATTCCAAGTTGGGAATCTCTCTTTTGTGGTGCACACAATTCTCCCTGTTCAAAGTTAGGGACTTGCTTGGCTTCCCAACAGCTAAACACTAGCCACAAATTTAGGAACCAGATGCCCATTTGAATTACATACAATAATTTTCATCACTATACAGCACACAAGGATGTCAAGACCCCAACTGACATGATCCTAGTCAGGAGGACATGTACAGCTGATGTAATTTGAAGCTGAACTCCCACTCTCAGTGGTTCCCACTGCTGATGTAACCTCATGATGAATGGTGGAGGACAGACTGCCAGGGTCAAGACCTTTGTGTTTAGGTGTGTAAGGACTTCCCCTTGGGAAATGAAACACTTCACTGGGAGCTGGGTCTAGCCATAATCCTTGGATCTTCCTCTCTCCTTCCCTTAATGGGCATTAAAACCTCTTATTAGCTTTGCTTACCAGCCAAACTACTTTATTGTACATTCTTTCTTCCTAAAAAGTTATTTTGGTTAGGAGATCTGATTCACACTTGTTCACTATGTAAAGCATCTCAAAAGGGAAGCAAATTGGGCAGCTATTTTAAAGTCCCTGGTGGTAAGAGACAGCCAACTTCTGCCCTCTGCCCCCATCCTTAGGTATTCCTGCAACCACTTCATTAGAGGAAAATGAACTGGTTAGCTCCATATGAAGCAATTCTGGCAGAGAAAACTACCCTCAGCTGAAAGATACTTTTTTAGCCTTTTGGATATAGTTTCAACTTTCAAGATAACTATTCCCTTTGAGGGACTCTAAGTAGAAATCCCAAAGTGCCCACAAGGAGTTGGGTAGAAGCCAACAATGCCAAGTCAGAGGAGAATAATTGTTTTCAAATGGTGACCAACCTGCAGAGTCGGCAGAGAACAGAGGCACTGTGTTGCTGAACAGAGATAGCCATGTAACTCAGGCTGGGAGTTCTGTACACAAACCAGAGCCTAACATCTCCACAGGGTGTGCAGCTGCTGCAAATGCAGAAGGGAACTGGGCTGCACTGGACTAACTCACAGAGCAGAAATGATATTGAAAAAGAAGCTGAAGACATTGGGTTGGACAGAGGGTGCACAGCTAATGTTTTGGCTTGTTCTGTTTTTCTTTCCCAGAGGTGAAGAAATGACAGGTTTTGTACTTTTTAAATGATTGCAATGAAAATCATTTGGCAGCTTGGTCTGGAGATTTCTGTGTCATTATGAAATGCTGTTTGAAATTGTGCAAGGCAATACAATAATTACACTCTCAAAGCACGTCTAAGGATGAACCATACTTGAATTGGAGGCTGGGAGTTTGCCACTGGTGCTAGTCTGGATCCCTTTGTACCCTGGACAGATGCCTGTGCAGTGTGGGAACACGCTGTGAGGGGTGCTGGAGCTTCAGGAACAGCTTTGCTTTTGGAACTGCAGTTGCAAGTCACGTGGAATCAGCTTGAGGGAGCCTGGTGATTACATTCTAAGGATATCTGCATGTAAAAAAAAAAAGCCAACCCCAAACCAAGAATGTCTGGTGGTATAAATCAGCATAGCTCTGCTGACTGCAGCATGGCTGCATCCATCTACTCCAGTTAAGGAGCTGCACAAAAGTACTTAGGCAACACAGAGGACTGAAAACTACCAGAACACCTTTAAAGCTAATGTGCCAGCAAGCAAGAGAGGCATTCAGCTGTGTGGAGGAGACTTCTTTCATCTGTGGTAGTTAAAGCAGGAAAGTGAACTTTAGATTCTCACAATTTTACTGCATCTGGTAAAGCAGTATTGGCTTTCAACAATGAAATGAGTATTCAGGCCAAGTGTCTCTGCAGAATTTCGGGCACCCCATGAAGGGATAAAGTTTCAATTGCAGAAACAAGAGAAAGTACCAGACACAAATGCACCACGTATTACATTTAAGGAAAGACAGTGAAAGGGGCAGGTTATACCGTGGGAATAGGCAGCAGCTGGTGGCTGACCTTGGTGTTATGACTAAGTCACCAACAAAGCCACAAAAAATTAAGAAAATTAGTAAGTAAGGGCAGCCTGCCTTGAAGAAATCCAGAAGGGCTGGTCTGTGGGCTAGCAGCGGGGAACCACTGAGATCTGGGCTTGGGCTCCAGGCTGGGTCCCTTGTTCCCAGGCAGACAGAATTGGCAACAGCCTACATCACTCTCTGGTGGCTCCTTGGGCCAGAAAGCAGAGGTGTATTGGCAGCCTAGGGGGGGAACTGCAGCCAGGTTCCCTTGCCAGAACTCAGGTTGTTACATCAGCGGTGAGAGTAAAGGCTCAAGCAGGGCCCCTCCGGCACAGGAGGCATGGGGCTGGCTGGGAGACGCACAGCAAAGACCGGCGGCCGTGCCGTTGGGATACGGGGCTGGAGGAGCCCAGGCCAGGTGGGACTCACCAGTCAGATGCCTGCACCGTCCTCCAGCGAGCAGTCCCAGGGGCCAGGCACTGCTGGGCCATCCTTGCTGCCTGGCTGGTGTTCAGCAGAGCCTGCTTGCTGGCACGGCCTTGGAATTGACTCACTCTCCCACCAGGCCAAAACTCTTTGGGGCTCGGTGTGGAGATTTCCTGAAGACATCTGTGCTTCAGCAGCTCCTGAGTCTGGAACAGGCTGCAGCTCTGGTTTTCCCATGCACTGGGCTCTCTCTCTGCATATGCCTTTTCTCTTTCCACTGCAGTTCTGGACAAGGCCTCCTGCTCATCCTTTCACTTCATTAAAAGGGGCTCAGCCCCTCCTCCAGCATCTTAAAAGACAGTGCTGGGAAAGTCAGCAGTGACAGGCAGACCTGGAGTAACTACTGCACCCTTTTACTCAAAGCCCCTGCAATTACCTTCTTTCTAGGTGGGAATCTCTCCCAGTGATTATCTGGCTCTTCTGATTTTCATCAACTGGAGAGCTGCATCTTTGGGATTATCATCTCAGCACCTTTGCCTAGCCCTTAATGTCACAGGCTTTGGCCAGTTAGTCCAGTTGTAGCTTCTCTCAATTGCAGCCTCATCCTCCTGCCAGAGTAACTCACAAATAAAGCAAAGTGGGAGTTGCCATGTTAATGTGCTTTCCTCCAGCCCTCAGGGAAAGATCCTGAACATGATTTCTTCCGCTTGGATGGAAAGAGGAATTTCTGTTAGAGTCTCCATGAAATTACAGCCTTTTCTTTTTTCCCTCTTTATTTTTTTTTTTATGAAATATAAAACAAAGTAAATATTACCTTAGAGTCTCTTATTCTTGTAGCAATAAAATGAGACACTTCCTTGGAAATAAGTTTTAAGACAGGAGTCTTGTAATGTTCATATTTATTGGAGTGGAGTTCACAGCTGACCTGAGGGCTGGAGGGTTTGGAAGCAATAGTCTGTGTGAACTTCCAATCCTTTCCCTCCTTCTCCAGCACATGAGGTGCAAAACTAGTCAGTTATTCAGAGACTTCCCCACCCTTTGTAAGCTGGTGTGCTCATATATCTCTCATGGCACATAAAGAATGACATATTGCAGTGAATCTGCTGAGAATAGCTTGTAAAATACATCATTATATGAATCAGCCTCATTAGAAGTCTCCTTCTCTCATGATTTAAAACAGACACAGTACTTGCAGGAATGGAAACCAGTGCAGTTGATTTTTCTCTCTCTCCTGCTGGCATGTTGTGCTCAACTAAAGGTTGAAACAGAAGAAAATAATTCTCTCAACTCAAGGCCAGAAGTAGAGAGCAAGTACTGCATCACCCTGATGCCTCTCTGGCATAATTCAGGTCCTGGGTGTTTCCCTGGGTATGAGACTTTCCAGTTACTATTTTACAACATCATGTTGCTCTTCTAAACAGCACGAAGCTGCATTCTTTGCATACTCCAAATCCCCCTGACTCAGGACCCTGTAACACCTCACATTCAGCACCCTTAGCCATTCCAGGTTTTTCTCCCACAGCTGCTGCTGTGTTTATGAAGGGGATTATAGGACATGGTGCCTGTGATAGCAGGAGACAAGGCTCAGCAACCCAGGAGGCCTCTCTCAGCCTGATTTTATGCAAGGACTGGTGCACCAGGTGCCACAGCTGCATGACTCAGACCTTGCTCCAACTGTGTGCTGGTGCAGCCACTTGTCAATGAACTCAAGGAAGTTAGTGTTTTACCTTAGACAAGACTCCAGCAGATGCAACCTAAGTGACATGCCAGGGATCAGAACAGCTCTGGACCAGTGGCCATGTCATGCAGGACTCCTGGTAGAAAAGGGATGGCTTTTTGCTCCAAGGCAATGAAATAAACTCTTTCACTCCCATTTGTCCTCAGCATGTTGTAGAGTTCACTGACAAACTGCAGGTACAGCTACTTTTTATTGTTTCTCTCTTGTCACTTCACCATCAGAGAATGTAGTGTTTCTTGGAGTTCTTTCTCTTAAACCATGCCAACACACACCCTCCACACCACCTTTTGGCTTATAAACCTCTGGCTGCACTCTTCTGAATCACCTTAATATTTTAATTAACTGTGATCAGTACAATTACTCAGCTATCCTTGCTTGCTCTAGTCTCCTAATGCTTCAAACCACACTATGTCCCCCTGCTTTGCTCTGCACTGTGGGCTTCTCACCAAAGAGCCTTTTTGGCTGAACACTGTGGTATGTTTCTGTTTCCCACTCAAGCTTTTGGGCCATGAACATCACCCAGATAGTTCAGCTGTTTTAGCTAGTGAGCAGTGGATGGTGCTGAGGATTTAGCACAGTCCAAAGATGAAGTGTTTGCAAACCACCACATACTCCTGTGCAACTGCACCTCAATCAGATGGTGGCATTGCAGGGCACAGAACAAGCAAACTTCCTTCTATTTCCAGGCTTGATCATTTGTAATGACTTAGAGGAATTCTTTTTAATAGCCATTCATATAACTCTTGTATCACTGCTGATTTTAGCACTGACAGAAGTGGCTTTGCTTTTCTTTATCACTCACTTTCTTAATCACTAACTATTTTACAAGACCTGTTGTGTTTCAGTCACGATTTTTGCCTCAGGACTGGACATCCTTTGCAATGCCTTGCCTCCTTCCCCTTGGATTTGATGAGGAGCTGGTTCCCAAAGCTGGGATTTCACAGCTGTGGTCTGACTGGTTTCCTATCAGCACACACAAAAGAAGTGAGCACACAGCAACAGCTAAATACCCACTTCAAACTTCTCAGCTGGAACAACTGTTGTGGTTTGTTTTGTTAACTTCTTTGGCTAATTGATAACATCTGCACCTCACCACCCTTCCTTGCTTCTCAAGCTACTTCTAAATTGATTGGACAGAAGATAACTGTGGCAGACCTCAGTTGCTGTGTTATTGCTACATCATTATGCTTTCAGAAAAGTGTGTGAGAACTGGGGAGTGTCTTCAAATAATTCCTCCTTTATAATGCTTTCTTTCATACAGTCCCAGAAACAAGCCCAGAGTCACTAATAAAACCTCATGGTATTTATTTGGCATTTCTCTTGCCATCATGTTCAGATAAAAGAATTTTTGATTTCACACTTTTCCCCCTCTGTTTTTCCCTAAGTTTGAAGTTTACATTTGGGCTTTAAAATATTGGAATTAGCTTTTATGTTTCACCAGTTTTTCCTTTTCTTTGTGTTACAATAGATGGATCAGGACCTGGTATATGTGATATATGGATTCAGGATCACTCTGGAAGGCTAGTCATACACAGTGACACCATATAGGTCCCAAGGAGATATTATGGTGGTAATGGAAATATCATATATCTCATATCCCAGGTCTGATGTATCAGCTCAGCAGTAAAAAGAAACAGGATATTTGCAACTATATTTGAACAGGGCTTTTGCTGTTACCATGAGAACATGGATTACCTAGAAATTTTGGTGAGAAAACTCTTGAATGGTTTCATCACTGTCTAAGCCCAGGGGATTCCAGTTCTTTCACTGCTATTGAAATAGCTATTAATGCAGTGCAAATCAGAACCATAGGAGTGTGTTCCACTGGTGTCTTACTAACAGCTCAGAGTTAGGGCTCAGCACATGGCAGATGGTGATGGTCCCTTCTGCCACATTTCAGGATTCCCAAGGTCAGATCTGGGTTGTACCTAGAGACACATGGCCACTATGAAGTGTCCACAGCTCAATATCTTTCCAATTTTGGCTGGGGAGAGGTTCCCTTCTCCATCTCCCTCTTGCCACTAGGAGGAACAGTGCTGGTCCTGAGCAAGACCTAGAGATGTCTGCAGGCCTTATGATGTGCAAGGAAGTGACATAACCCAAGACTTGAAGGCTTGATGTTGCTCAGGCAGTCAGGAGAGCCTGATGGATTGCCTTGTAAAAGGAATTTCTTAGGATTCAGGGAGACTTGTGTCACATAATCCTTTGAAAACAATATTTGACACAGGATAGGGCTGTCCCCTTTACAGAGTTCCCAACAGAACCTGCAAGGTGCCATGGACACTACTGTTAGTCCAACCCTTTTATTTTGGGCCATTTCAGCATCCCTGGCACCTACAAAAGAAGCCAGAGCAAAAATCCCAAATACAGATCTCTCACAGCTTCACCTAACACAAGCTCAACACATTTGGTCTTAATCTGAGTGCCTGGGCTGGGATGAGTTCTGCAGGGCTGTAATAAAGCAAATATTTTTCTGCACTGAGAATGGCTCAGCCAAAGGTTCAATGTCAGGTCAGCTCAGGGAGCTCTCTAACCACATCTTGCTAGACATGGGCCATATCTTTATCTAGGAAATCTTCCCAGTGCCATGACAGCTGTTGGAGTGGAAGTGATTGAAATCACTCACCTCTTGCTCCTTTTAAATACTGGCTTTGGGCAGCATTTGAGGAGACTTGGGCAGTGAGTACAGCCCCAGCTTCCAGCAATAAAAATGTTTCAGTCAGAAAATAATAATTAATAATAAAGAAAAACCTGGAGGGACATTCTATGGAGTTCTCTTTCCTGCTCTGCTCCAGTTGGGTTACTTCCAGAAACAAAGGGAACAAGCAGCCTTGTTACAGCACACTAGTCCCAGGTGAATCAGTTTGAGCTACTTAACAATTAGCAGTAGAAGGAGAGCTCTTAATTGCTTTTTTGAACAAACCTGGAGCACCTGTTCTGCCATTTTAATGCAAGAATCACAGGTGTACTATAAAAGGGAAGGCAGAGGGGCTTAGGAGGGAAGCTTTCTTGTTTGCTGTAGTACCAGAAAGAGCTTGAAAATTCAGGAGCTGAATCTCTGGTGTCATTGCACAAATTGGAGCAGAGACAGCCTGAACATCAGAGGAATTTGCTAAGGTTAGTAGTTTTCCATTCCTTTGTAACCATGCTGTTTATCAGTGTGTTGTAGAGGAGCAAGAAAAGCCAATTAATCTCCCTCCCAGATCACTCCAGAACCCCCTCCTAAAGAGAATGTCACTGTGCTGATGCTCTTGGTGATCATGTAGCTATTTTTTGTCATCTTTCTTATAGCTGGGTGCTGCTGCAGGCTCAAGATGGTTCCTTTTCAATTTAGTTGCAATTCATTATGAACTCCAGAGATAAAATTCAGCTCTTTAGGTGGCAATTTGTTAGCTAAAACTAATTTATTGTGTAACTGCTCTAAAGCTTGCTACTCACCTAGTTTGAGAAGTGATTTGTCTCCAACCTAGCCACACATGTAGCTATTGTATGTTGGCTCCCTTCTGCCAGAAAAGTATTTTCCTCATTTCCAAACCTATACCACCCCATTAAAGAACTCCAAGGTTTAACCACAGACACAAAGAGGGCTATGAGCAGAGCTAGAAATGAATGCAGGAGTTCTTGTTCCAGGTCTTATCTCTAATGATTCACTGATGTCAGCTGGTCTTCAGAAAGATCCAGCCACCCTCACCACAGGTTATCTCAGCTCAAAGCAAGGCTGTTGGGTACACAGTTACAAACCTAGGCCATCAAAAAAGCTCTCAGGTGCTGTTACAGAAGTGGGTGAACATTTACACCTGGGCCTAGAAGTTCTCCTGCTTATTTCATCTCAGCACATGCACTGAATCGGTTCTCCCACCTCTTGGAAGAACCTATGTCTCCTTGTTCAATGGTTATTTACTGAGACACTGCAGAAGCCACTCTGGGAGGAGAAGTTGGCTCTCTTGGTTGGATTTACTGCCACAAATCTTCATTTGTGATGGATTCTCAGAATTTTGAAGAAAAGATTGATCTAGGTATGCATTGTGTGTTCAGTGACTGCCAGTAGAGAGAGGTTGGTATGTCCTGGCCTTGCAGAGGCTGGTGAAGTGAAAGTATTTCTTTATGGCCATTGCTATTTATCCTTTCATTCTGGAGCAGCATTAATCTCTCTCCTTTTAGGGTGTGTCAGTACACTTACAGGCTATGATAAGTTGCCCTGCATTGAAGGGTTTACAACCATATGTATATTTTTGGGGGGACACACATAGATTGTGTTAAAAACCAGAAGTCCATTGTTCAATCAATCAAGTTAATCCTACTGCTCCTTGATAACTCTGGCTATCACATTTCAGAGTGATTTTACTGGATATTACTGGGATTACTTGTAGTAGCCACTCAGTCTAGACAGGGGTTTCTATTACAGTGAACACAGACAAAAGGGTAAGAAATATTAATGCCCAGCATCCATTAACCATGCACAAACTGCATATCAGAGAGTGGATCCTGTTCACTTGGCTGTTCTTCTCCCTCTCTTTTGTTTATCTCTCAGGAGGGCACTGGCTTTTTAATTAAAAAGAAACAAGTTGTCTTAATAAAGGAGGGGAGGGAGGAAAATAGATGCTTGAAAACTTTCTAATTGGAGTTAAGGAAAGTGAGAGATCTTCTGATGAACTGTCCCAGTATGGAAAGGTCTCAGTATGAGGTTAATAGTCAGGTTTGATTCTGGAGTTCTTTCCCAACCTATGATTCTATGATTTTTCACCCAAGAGTTGTCTTCAGGATGGTTTTCTCCTGACCTTTCTGCAAGGTGAGAGTAGAGTCAGAGTGATCCTGCTGAAATGAGCAGCTTAGACACTTGGCCATCTGAGAATGCAGTTGTTGTGGGAACTGTGGTGAAGTGGCTCACACTGTCATCAGGCCTGGATACAGTTTGACTACTTGTTGTTTCTGAAACAAAGCCATTTAGAATGACAAGCACTCCAGGAATGCTGCTCCTTCAATAGCTGTAATGTGGCAGTGACATGGAGTTCCCACCATCCCCTAGAAGACAATTCCACTAAATTAGGACAGTTGGCTGATTAAAATTAGGCCTAATTAACAAGGCACTGAGTGAGGTAATAAAGTTAAACTCCAAAGCATTTCCAGCTCTCATTTTATGCTACTCCACACGTTCAAACTCAGAACACATGGGCAAACATTGTGTTTGCTGCCTTGAGCTGTTTGTTGTGTCACAGATTTCATGCCAGATATGGCATGTTTCAGATTGTTGTCACTCTGCCCATCATAACTGAAGCTCCACCAGCTCTTCCAAAGCACATCAGGAGTTAGGGTAGCAGTAGAAACACTTAAATGCTTTGCTTGCATGTGGCTTCCCATCCTGCATTCATTCACACAAAGCCTTTGGTGTCCTTTTATTCTTAACACGTTTTTGGAATCAAAACCAAATTAGCCTGCTCTTGGGAAGGGTCTGGATCCTGAGGAAGCAAAAGCTTCCAGAACTTTTTTTCTGGGGGGGAGGAGGGGTTTGTGTGTGTTTAAAAAAAAAAAATCTTCAGTTATAAGAAGCTTGCAATTATTTCAAGATTCCCTTAATCCCTGGGTGATGAAAGCTCTCTATGGATACATAAATCAAGCTCTCCCTGCAGAACTTTAGCTTGGTGTAGATTTGGAGGACATGCTCTGCATGTCAGTGCTCTCAAACCTCCCTTACATCCAACAGCTGATTTTAATATGCTTAACATGATATAGTAGGCACTGGAAGTCTGTGTTACTGTTGCTTTTGCAGTGCCTGTCATTTAGTTTGTAAGGCTGGGCACTGTCCACCTCTAATCCTCCACAGCAAATTTACCCATGTCCAGAAATGTTGTCTGTTAGTTGACATAGCTCAGTAGTAGGTTTGGTGGCTCCCAGGGCTCCTCTCTAGGAAGAAGGGAATAAGCAATGTGTGTGGTTTGTCTGGGTATTTTTGTTTTCCCCACAAGGCAAGACTTGTGTTTTTCTCCCCATTTCACACAATGGAAAGATTGCCATCAAGAAGTTAAGGTCTAAGTTCATCAGGCTGTGTAAGTACCTAATACTCTGGGTTTTCTTGATCAGCAGTTATGCTTTTAATGCAGTTGTGGATGTGGCAGGAAGTTAGTTGCATGAAACCTGGGGAGCAGGGCAAGGCAGTTGGGTTCCTTCAAATTTTAGGCTTACCAAGGAACACTTCCCCCCCCCCCCCCCCCCCC